>JAOWCC010000577.1:60194836-60608377 GCA_030867875.1 Actinernus sp. WN-2022 | reverse complement strand
GGGGAGGGGGGGGGGTACCAACTCTAAGAAAGCCTGTTGTAGCAGTGTCTTGTTTATTAAAATATATCCCACATATTTTTTCCTTTCTCCTGATTATTCCCAAACCCTGGCTGCAAGGAAATTGTGCAATGTCACAATATTGGTTCTAGCTTCCTTGTATAAGCCTGAGTCTCGAGTTGTGGTATTTTCTTTAGATTTTTGGGGAAAAGATATGTACCACATGCATGTGTTGAGGCTGAATGTTTGTGGGCATCTCCCTTCACCCTGACACACACTGTGTATTTCCTCCTATCCCAGTTAAAAAGAACTTCTCGCTCTGTACATCAGCGATAGGCAACGGCAGTGATGACGGCGTGGAACAGACAGCTATAAAAGTATCACTTAAGTGTCCAATAACGTTTAGGAGGATCACCTTACCAGCAAGAGGACATGACTGTAAACACATCCAGGTATTAGGAGACGTGTTATGTATTGAGGCAGAGAAAATGTATGCAATCATGATGCTCTGGGCCGGTTGTTTGAAGCAAGGGTAACTTTATCCCTGTGATTGCCGTTAAAGTGCCTACATGTATAACCCCCCCCCCCCCCCAAAAAAAAATTTTTTGGAAACTTTAAACTATTCTTAGACCTTAAAGCAGAAATGGACACTAAAACTCAATTTGAGAACCAGGACGGGTGGCTGTCAGTTTCAATTCCCTTTGGGGGTCTGTAGAGTAGTGACGTGTATGTAGTAAGGCATCCTCTTTACTCCAGACTTTGCACTCTACGACTCCTGAAGTCTAAAGGTGAAAGACAAACAAGGCCCGACATGACTATCTTGGAAAGCTTAGACCATCAAAGTTACCAAAATAGCATTCTTAGCTCCAGAATATTACAGTTTGTTTCGCCTGAAGATGCAACCAACTGTGTGTCACCTCCAGCAATAACAAATTGCCTTTTAGCCAAATAGTTCTTCGTTCAACCATGAGTTAAATTGGTAACTTACTGATGTCCAACAGTACTTTACACAGAGTTTCGAAATGCTAGTCTGTTATTCCGACAAGAATCTCCGCTCTTCAACGCTTTGTTGTCGTCTCTCCTGCTTGGTTTCTTAGGCGAAAGAGAAAGAATCATTCTTGAGCCTTACATGTATTTTATCCACGGAGAAGCATTTTCCACCAAAACTTAAAACGTGCACACGGTCTTCGAAATAGCCTTTTTTCGCACCCACCCCCTCGAAATAACAAACAATAACAAAATAATGTTTTCTATAGAAACGGCTTGAATACTTGCTTGTTTTGAGCTGTCATAAATTCCTCTTTCATCTGAAAGGCTCTCTTAAGGTTACCGGATACCTTCAAGGCATGTTTTTTTGTAACAAAAATATTATTGATTATTTGGAAAGTTTATGGATTGTTCTATAATTTAGAGAAAAAATGTTTTCAAAAGACATAAAGCTTGTGAGATAATTAGAAAAAAACGTTATTTAGAAGAAAAACTAAATAAATCACCGAGGCATTATAATCCCTTTATGTGCCACGGGCACCCGTGGACTTTAAGCGGGAGCTGTTATCCAAGTAATTTGCATATTGTTGTTGTAGCTTCCCTTCTTCGAAATAACAAACGTGCATTTAGAGTCTTTTATCAATCGTTTGTATGGGGAAATCCAAAAGAGAAAAGCAAAGTCCTTGGGTAAAACATTAAAGCCAACCCTGGACCAAAAAAGAAAGGAAACCGGCGATAAGGAGAATTCGGTAAACGAGGATTGAGCTCGCGGACAGCAACAAAGGCTCGTGGTTCGAAGAACGTGCGAAAGGCAGCGAAGAACAACCTTCAACTTCAGGGTCAACTCCAAATATAAGCAGCGCTAGCAGGCTTAAACTGTCGTTTGGCTTACACTGTCGTTTGGCTTACCAGGAACCAGCAAGTCATTTGAAGAGACTGAGCGAGCAGCGATGACTGATTCAGATCCAAGTTTCACTCCTGGGCCGTTGTCAATCCTCGACTTCTCAATCGTGAGCTTGAGAGGACATCAACTTGCAGTTTTTGTGGAACTTGGGAATGAAACTTATCGGCTCTCAAACTCAGCCAAACTGTTGAATTGTGTGAGGAGCGAAAGGTTTCTTATGAAATATGACCTATTTACCAATTTTCCGCGAATTTCACTACTGCTTTGAAGCTCCAGGGGTACTTGCGTAGTCATTGGCTAGTTGGTTCGAAGTGTTGACATTTGCTTTGATGAGGTGTGAAATGTTCACAAACTTTACACGCCAAATCTCCGACTAGGTTTTTCTTCGTATCCCTTCACTTTGAATGAATTAATAGGGTATGCAGACTTGCCCTGATTTTGATAAAACTCTGCCAAAAGACAGATACGTTACTGACAAAGAAAAGGGTGTGAGCGTTTAGCAATATTCAAAGTATTTTTTCTCGTAGAGTATCCGTGTAATATGACTCGGACATTATTGAAGACTAAAACTTTAGGAATGAATTGCATTTGAATGAAGTAAAATATTAACAAATGCTCACACCCTTTTTTAGGTTGTCATATGCTGATTGACATTGTGCAGTTGAATTGTTCTTATGCGTTAACCCGAAGGCTGCTAATTCACTTTTATAAACCTTGTAAGTTTTGAGTTTATTGGCTAGCATTGCTTTACAATTAAATATTCTTTTAAACAAATCCATTCATCGTATTCTGCACTTCATAAGCTTTACAGAAGTATGTAGGTTTCTATAGTTTTCTTTAAAACAACGCGCGTACAAAATTATCAACGAGAGAGACCCGCGATGGTATCCGGTAACCTTAACTAGCAAGAAGAGAAAATGCAGGTTTTCCTATTCTTAAGTCAAAGTTAATTTGTCAAGTTTTTGAAATTGGCACTCAATTATGCCCCCCCCCCCCCCCCCCCCCCCCCCCCCCCCCCCCTCTCTCTCTCTCCCCCTCCCCCCCTCTCTCTCTCCCCCTCCCCCTCTTCAATTGTACATTTTAACCTCTGGTTAACATTTTAATCCCAGGTTGTCACTTACCTTGCTTCGAAGAACCAGACCTTTTTATGTGGTGATTTTGTTTCTTTATCAATAGGATTCCAAAGTTTTGCTGCTTGGAATCTTATTGAATTTATCATAATTACAGTTTGAAAATAATCTCTTAACTTAATCAATCTAGCAGGAGTACATTTAAACCATATATTTTCTATACAGCAAATGAAGATGTCAAGGTTGATCAACTGTAGTATGGTTGACTCTTGGTGCAATAGAACATGCAGCAGCTATGCTCTTTTTCCTTGCCGTTTCATGTAGAGAAACTTGAACCAAACTTTGGATGAACATTAAATTTTACATTGTACATGTATTTTGTAGCTCTTTGACTCTTGCTTTTACACATTAAGGTGGCTCGCGGGTGTTGTGACAGCTGAATGGGTATGGTAAAGATTCACACTTTTTAGTGGGGAGCTTTTGGCCAATCATTGAGATTCTTTGGATCATATATTTTATGATATTGAAGAATAGTAAACACAAAACAGAATTCCAAGATACAAAATATTTTTGGGGATATAGTTGCTTCTTTTAACCATTTGATTTGAAGTTAAACTCATCACCAATAGATGAGCTTGGGATTAGGTGCCTTAAGGATAAGTGCCAATGCGCATGATCTGGCACAACAAGGAGGTAACCATGGCAACCCTGCCACAGTCCACCACCTGGCACCTGTCACACTGAAGATTCAGTGGAGTACTTACCTGAACCACTACTTACCATGAGGGAGAGGAGGGTGGGAACAAACTTTTGCACAAGCAACCAGTGATCCGCAAAGATAAGCAAGAAAGCCACAAGAGAGGTTACTCAGCAAAGCACATGGTACCCCTGCCAATCTCCTGGGGCCCCCACGTATAGATTCTACTGTAGGGGAAAAACCACTGGCCAGCATTGTCTCAAGGTTAACTTTGCCTAAATTACATTTAGCCACATTAAAATGCGAAAATCTTTCAAAAGGACACAAAATATTTTTATAAAAATGATGTTATAGATTAACTAACCTATGAGTTTTGTTGGTAACGTGTTTCAAGAAAATCGATGGAATGGAAACTTCTACAGCAAAAGAGATAATTATAAGTGTTACTGCAAAATATTATGTTTGCAAATTTCATGCAAGATCTCTGGCAACTATGATCGTTGCTTCCAATTCTACTTGGTAATCTATAGTTTAACACCATAGGAAACTACTGTGTTAACTACAAGAAATTCGAGAAAGTGGGATGGCGTATATCACTAGATGACTAAGGAAAGGGAGATTATTAATATTTGGTAAAAAGCGCCAATTTTGAATTTATTTAAATATTAAAAAATCTTAATGAAAACTTTGGCCTCGTTCAGGAGTATGTTGTAGGACAACATATTTTGTGACACCATGTGCAATTTGATTTCGTTTTATGAATACGTTTTTGGGCACTGAGGTCGGGAATGTGGGTGGTTGAAACCTTCAAAATCACTCCAAGCTTTTTCTCCTCTGAGCTTTCTAATTATGCAGAAAATCGTAAATTTCATAAGTTTGTTTTCTGATTTCACACACGTGTGTATTCAGTCACTCATTCAATAGCACTGAAATGTGTGAATCTTTGCGCTACCATTCGGCTGTCACAATACCTGCGAGCCTCCGTAAAGGAAAACCGCGACTGTTGTAAGAAATTATTTACATTGAATTCATCAAATTAACAGCAATTTGTTCCAACAGTCAGAGTTTTCTTTAACACACATTCAGGTCTTATACTATTCCTAAAGCCCTGTTTTTCTTCTCAGTGCTTTGATTTAGAGTCCTATCTGAGGTTAAACTGCGAACGAGGAAGCTGGAAATGTCCAGTGTGCAAGTAGGTGAAAATGGCATGATTTAGGCCTATTTCAGACAGCAAAATGTTCATGCTCCGAATTCAATGCTAGTGAGCCATAGCAATAGATTTAGCTCATTGCCACTGGATTTGGCACATGAAGAGTTCATTATCTGAAATGGGCGTTACATGTAGCTGTAACTGCTCTTCATTTCAATTCCTTTTGTAGTAGTTTAACAAACGTAACCTATGTGAATGTCTCTTACAGCAAAACTGCATTATTGGAAGGGCTTGAGGTAGATCAGTTTGTATGGGGAATCTTAACGTCATTATCAAGGTATGGTAAAGACAGCAAAATGAATTAGTGCTAGCTCTCAGCTGTCTATGTGTATAACCATTATACTACTTATGATGAGGAAATATTAAACACTTGATGACTGGCCCGTTGGGAATCAGTGAGCTTTGATTCCCTGAGATCCTCTGTTCCTGTATATGGGGTCAAGGGGAATATTGAGGATCAAGAGGAAACAAAAGTCACTGATTCCCGAGGGGCCAGTGATTAAGTGATTTGTTATATAGCAACAATAATATTATAAACTTCCTTTTGCCCAAGTTTTGGTAAACAATCTCCCCACCTTTATCTAGCTAATGGTGTATGCAATGTCATGTGATGCAATTCCTACCATAAATAGATCCCAAGGAGCATATGGGATTCGAACCCACAACCTTGTATGCACTAGACTGGTGTACGTGCTACCAACTGAGTTAACTTTGTTTTCCATTTGTGTTTTTGTTTAGCTGTGATGTAGAAGAAGTGACAATCGACCCTAATAGTCAGTGGAAACCTGTTCCTGTCAAACCGGAGCCAAAAGATGAGGATTGTCAAGGCCCTCCACCCACAAAGAAGGCTCGTCCTTCCCCCCCTGACTCACTCCCCCTGATGAATGCTAACACGCCGTCAGCCACAAGTGGTCACTATTCCCCACATTCAACTCAGTCACATTCACATCCTGGTATCGGAACACCCACCCCTCCTGGACGCACACCGTCAGACTTGAATACAGGGTCTTCTGGAGGGACACAGGATCATTGCGCAGCCAGTAACCAGAATTCAGGTTAGTCATGGTGTACATGTATTTATGTGTTGACATTGGAATTTATCCCGTAAAAGTTGAGAAGGTTGTGGAAATGTTGTGATTTAATAACTCAGTGGTTAAGCCCAGTCGTGCAATGGGTTGAGGGTTAGGATAGGATCAACTTTATTTATACATGCTAGCCCCAGCATGTTACAATGTACATGTATTAAACACAGGGCTTCAAGTGTCCCTATATTTCCTATATTTCCTATATTTTTTAGATTTCCCTATATTTCCCTATATTTTCTAAAATGTCCTATATTTCCTATATTTCTATAATTTCTTTTCTACTAACTAAAAAACGAATACAATTATTGGATATTTCATGTACTTCTAACTGTTTTTGTTAATAAGAAATGAAAAATGCCGGCTATTGTGCCATGGGCGCTTAATAGAACGTTCACGGCACTGCAAGAAAATCGACATCGAGAAATAAAGAGCCATTGCATAATTTTTTATATGTTCATGTGTTTGTTGTTGTTTAAAATCCAGCTAATGGATGGAAAACATCGCCAACTTCGTCTATATTATCTCCCTATATTTCCCTATATTTCTTCATTTTGCCCTATATTAGCCCTATATTTTCCTGAAAAATGTCCTATATTTATCCCTATATTTTTTACCCTGGCCACTTGAAGCCCTGTAAACAGTAAAATATAGAAATATAAAATTTGTATAATAAAATCTAGTACAATAATGCATTACAATAGTAAAACCTGTGATTAGTGTTGGTAATCAATTAATGATTAAATGTGACAGTGATGTTTGCAAATTCTAACAAAATAACGAGTCTTTGTGGAATTTTCAAACATCACGAGCACTATTAATCGTTAATTTAATGTTGCACACTAATGATTGCCGGTTAATAATATAGATGCAAAAATTAAAAGAGAACTGAATTAACTAACTTTTGCATCAAATTAAGTAGTTTTTGCACCGAATTAACTGTGTTTGCACTGCTGTTAGTGATTAACATGTCTATGCTCAACCAATCAGAATTGATTATTTTTGTATTTGTATTATTAAAATATATAATTAATATGCAATAGCTAAACAACAATTACTTGTCAAAATTAATTTATAAGCATTCTAATGAGAAAATGTAAACTATACTTATATTATGTTAATCTACAGGTGCTATTCTAATGATAAGATGTAAGGCCAGGGAAAGAAAGTTTTGCAGAAACTTAGGCTACTGATGCACAATTTCTTATTTGATTTGATAATGTAGTATGGCTGGCTAATTTGTTTATTTTCTTGAATGATATCAAAGTTGAGAGGGTATAATTATTTTGTGAATTGGAAGTTAAAATCCTAACAATTTAACACCATAAATTATTTGTTCTCCTTTGTACAGCAGATAAAAATCACAGTCCGACAACCAACCAGACAACACCCACTACATCTCAAGCATGCCATGCTTCTACATCACACACGACTACTGGGATCTCGGCAGAACGTACCTCCACTACACCTGGGTCTGTGCTGCAGAACAGCTCAGATTCTGTAGTTCCTGATAACTCGGCTCAAGATCTCACATCAGAACATCTTCCTGATGACTTCAACTTTGACCTGGGTGGAAGTCATGCTTGTGGGACTGATGAAGTCGAAGGCACATTAGATGTAAGTCTGTTGCTGCTCTTAAGGGTAGAATGAATTAGTTCAGGGTTCCCATGGTCAGGAAAGTCAGGAAAAACCTTTTTTTCCAAGGTCAGGAAATTTAGGATTTGGTCAGGGAAATCCCAAATTTCAATGAAAAGTCAGTGAAAAGTAAGGGAATTTTTATTTCCAGGCTTCACATACTTATTTATTTTGGCTGTTTTGAGCTGTTCTGTTCAATGATGCTGTCCCGAAATAGCGACTGAATATTTGGAAAAAAATTGATTGAAACAGAGTACAAAATATGCATGTCTAATATATAAACACAACTGTGCGCATTCTAGAAAATAGAAATCTGCTTAACAATTGGAAATGGTTGTCTGGCTCTGCACAAAATTCCTTCTACAATGAAAAATTGTAGCAGATAATGGAGTTTACAAAATAATACATAATAATACATAATGAATGAATGCGCAGGACTTAGATTATAGATGAGAACAAATGTCCCACATAAACAAAGTTTTTGCAAAGGTTGGCAGTCAAAGCGTGAAAATGTTGCAAAATTGCGACCTAGAATTGCCAATAGAGTTTCCATACATTTATCAAGGCGATCTAGTAGTTATTTTTATCTTGGGTGATGATAAATTTATCCTTTTGCAGGTGTTCATTTCCAGCCATCAGTTGGCAGAATTGTTGCTACTATTTTTGAGCAGCACCAATTTTTTGACCATTTTGAAGTTACATGTATGGGTGTATTAGCTATCTCTTGAGCCATCTGCTTTCTTCTTTTGAGCCTTCTACCTCAGTTCTTTTTTAAACTCCTGCTTTTGCATTGGTACTGCCCATTAAATTCCAGGTATTCCATCAGGAGAGCCTTGTTAGTGTATTGTTGTTGTTCTTATCGTTATCATTATTGGTGGTGTACTTGGTGGCAAAGGTAAATGAACAAGTATGTTGGTAAAGAGTGTATTTTTTTGTGTGTATTTTCATAAGGTTTCTTATCTCCCTCTCTGAATTTCACTTTCAGGACTTACCTGAAAACCTTGATCCCTCCGAGCTATTCTCGTACCTTACACCATCCGACCCCAATGAGGATCTGCTGTCGATGTTTGATTGACATCTGTCAAATAACCAATCAACCTTGAGTCCACATCCCAAGGCAAAGCGCATCTGACTGCAGTGAATTTGATATAAGAAAATAAAAGAAAATCCTGCAACAATGGAAGCTTCACGAAAGAGAAAAGATTACTGGATGGGTACATTATTTTGTGGTAGACATTGTTAGTAAGCAGTTCATGGTGTATAGTATCTTGAAAGAAAGCATGGTACTTTGTCCAGTCCAATCAAAAAATAATGATATCCATGCGATAACAAAGACTGAACTTCGCTCATCCAGGGTTGCCACAGTCAGGAAAAAGTCGGGGAAAATTATATTTTTTCAAGGTCAGGGAATTTTACATCTGGTCAGGGAAAAGTCATGGAATTTTATTTTCAGGTTGTCACAATGGCCCCTCATGCATCAAAGCGTCTGCAAGGGGAGGCTACAGGTTTTGATAATAATAACTTCACTTCATTTGAACAGTCTTATTATGGTCAGTGAAAATTGTTTTCTGGTCAGGGAAAATTCATGGGTTTTTCCTGATGGGTGGCAATCCTGTCATCTTTGTGCTCACCCATTTAGTTTTTCTCCTTCAATGTTGATTTGTTGGTTTCAGAGCAAAGTGATGTCATATACAGTGTGTACATGTAGTTTCAATAATTTATTGTATGTTGAACGTATCACAGCAGCATTATAAGTAACAGGCCACATTTAGAGATAGTACATTTTATTTATTGATACTTAGTTTCTTAATACGAGGAAACACTGACTGTTGGAACAAATTGCTGTTAAATTGTTGAAAATAGTCTAAATTGCAAAATTTGTTGGAAAAAATGGAAAATATATTTTAGTTTATGAAATAATGAATTTTGCAGATGCTGCAATCTTCGATCTGTTGAAGTTTTATGGTTGCCTCTATTGTCAGAAAACATTAGCTCCATTGTTGTGTAACAACAGGGGCAGTCGTAATAGGTCATAACATCCAAGATGGCGGCACCTACAAAAGTCAAAGCCCAAAATAGCTCATATTTGTATCGTATTATTTCATAAACTAAAACTATGTTAACAATTTAACAGCAATTTGTTCCAACATTCTGGTTTCCTTTAAAATCCACCTGCTTGGTACATACCTTTCCTGCATACACAATGAATTATGCCATCACTGTTTTGCTAATGTTAAATTTATTATAGTACTGACATCTGTATGGGGATATCATTGTAGATAGACATACTTGAACAATTCCTTTCTACATCAGGAAAAGTACATTCATCCTAGCTTGCTAGAGTTTTTAGTTTATAGTAACAATAATGGTGAAGAGAAAGTAGTGCAATCCTTGACATGCAGGCATGCATGGCAATTTGTACTACAGGTATATGTGTTGCTCAGAGCTACATTTGATATAAATTAACCTTCGAATTCAGGAAGATCAAAAAGACATGAACTGAATGCTCTCCAATGTTCCTTATGGATGCCTTAATGTATTGCTGTGTTTATTTCCTGTAAATTGTATGGTAGAAGTCATTTATGGAGCAATCTTCTTGTCCATAAAACTCATTTTGCATTTCCAGCATGTTGCCATTTTGGATCTTATGGTTGGCTGTATTATCAGAAAGCGATAGCTCTTTTGTTGTGAACATGCAATAGGCAAATCCTTGCTGACTTCATTGTTTACATTTTGCGACATTAGCATAAATTAATATTCATGCTACAAACACAGACGACATCGGTTAGTATGACAATCTCTTTCGATTTATGGCTGGTTGTTTGTATGTACGTCGCTTGAAGTTTGATGTATGCTAATGAGGAAAAAAACGTAAACAAGGTTTTGCCTATAGAGGCAACTGTGTGACGTCATAAGATTCCAAGTTGGTGGTGTGCGGGAAATTCAAACGAGTTTTACGGACAGGAAAATTGGTACAAAAATTACATCAAGTCTACAATTTAGAGGAGACAACACAGCAATAGATTTAGCCATCGATAAGGAACATTTGAGATCAAACATTTTTTTCAGTGGAGTTAACCTTTAGTAATATCATTTTTACGAGCTTGTAGGCTTTTTATTTTATTTTATTTTTATTAGAGGATTGAGTCAGTCTATTCCTCTGAACCAGAAGCAAGTTTTGCACACAAACTTTACCCTGGTCTGCTGGAACAGATCTCTTTTGACAACTCACCAGATATACTACTTACTATGCATATAGTTCTCCAAGGAAATCCTTTGTAATTGTTATTTTCTCTTGAATGGCTTTTACAGTATTGTGAATCATAATGGGCCGTTTGCATCAACTGGTCACATGACTTTTGTCAATCTGAAGTATTTGATCTAGCGCGAAATGGATGCCAGAAATTATAGTTGAATTTGTGAGATGGACTGCAAGCCGTACTGTTCAGCCTCATAAACACTGTTAAATTTAGAGATTTCCAACATATGTGGTTCCTTCAATTTTATAGGTATTACGATGAAACTTGCATCAGTTGCTAATTTTGGCATGCCCTTTCCATTTCTGGCATCCTTTTTGTGTTAGTGTCAATATTTTTGATTGGCAAGGTCGTGTGACCGTTGATTCAAATGGCCTATTACATTTAGTGTTTGTGACTCAAGCTGTTGTACTACAAGCTCTGCATAACCAAAATCTAACTGAACAACCTACTTATTGTGCATAGACAAAGAAGTCATTTGGTATCAAGTTTTCTTTCAAGTTTCTGGAAAGCCTTTTATGTCCATGCTAAATGTATGGCAATAATGTTACATTCCAATATTTGGGATTCCCAAGTAATGCAATAATATATGCATAAATTATGATAAATCATTTAGCCAACGAAAGCGTATTATAGTTGGTGAGGAATAGATTATTGAAGGTTCCTTGAGAAAGGACAAGTATCAGGGGAACTATAGCATGCTAAAATATATATAGTAGAAAGATTACTTAAATGTTGTGTACATGTTAAAATATTCCAGAGCCAGTTTTTAACCTCTCATCACATCAACAAAGTTCCTTCAGTTTTTCACCTACATGTAGTAAGATGCCACTAAATGGGTTACTTTTACATCAAGTAGCATGACAATCAAGTTCTGCTTAATTGGACTTAAATTTGGGTAGATACCCTTGTCAACTGTTTGGCCTAAAACCCTTTTGGGGGGGGGGGGGGGGTGAAAGGTCGGAAAAGCTAGAAAAATCCCCTAGAAATGCTTCACCTCGAAAGTGCACTACCCTAAAACAGACCTTATTGGCCTCAAAATACCCTTAAAAAATGCCGTAATGGCCTCAAAATACCTTGATGGCCTCAAAATACCCTAAAATGCCAAGTACGGAAGTAAAAGAAACATGCCATTTATTGTCAACCGTACACATCCGATACATTCATTCTAACTAACATTCCAGCTGTATTCAGTTTAGTCACGAGTGTATATTGTTTTGAGAGCCTGTTTACCCCAAAAAAATTATACCAGATTTTAGAACATTTGGTTTTTGCCTAAACGACCCCCTAAAACATACCGGTCGCCATTTTCAACCCCTAAAAATTTTATTAAGAAGAGCACCCCTGACCACCAAATATGGGCATCCTGACCACCAATTATCTTCAAGTTATTAATTTAACATCAGAACTTGATCCATTTAATTTTAGTTATTCTTATGATGACAGTGGTATGAAGGAATCTTACGCCGTCTTAGAACTAATCCAGTTATATGTTTTATCGGAAAGTTATCTAGATCATTAGTATTATATAATAGACTTACTGCTATTGGTTTTCCTTCACGATTTTCAAGTTCATCATGAAAAAGTAATGATGGCATTCATCACGAAGTGTCTAAGTTGGTGATACTTTGTTCAGTTAAATCGTCTCGGCCATTTCCCAGTATTCTGAACAGACCTCTTCATTGCACGGTTCTCTGGAAAAATTATTTACAGACTTTGAAGAACTGTGTGAAAATGTCTGTGAATGTATATATTTACAGACATATTTTACTACGTTCCCTCTAGTTAGTAAGAACAAGTAAGGTTGGGAACCCTGTGGATTTGGGAAGACTGGAAACTAAAAGGAAGAAAACTAAGGGGAGGGGAGGGAGAGGGAAAAGGGTCCCTCGCGCGCTCACATTTCCGGCCACAGGGTGACCGCTTCTTACTATTTCTTACTAACTAGAGATGCCTGCAGAGGAGGCTAATGTTTTACAATCATTTTACAAAGTTGAACAATTCTCTAAATTGACTACTCAGTAAAATGTTTGTAAACTACGTTTGTACAGTCGCAGACATTTTACATAGTTCTTCATTGTCTGTTGATGGTTCGATTACAGCCAATGCTAAACAATTCGAGATGGTTTTGATGTTCATGACAATTCACGGTATATACTTCATGGTAGTGTTTCGTTCCATATAGTGTCCCTGCATAATTATTTTCTCTACTGATTTACAGTATTATGCAGGGACACTATGGAACGAAACACTACCATGAAGTATATACCCAATCCGCCGTACCGAGAAAGTTGGCGGCTTGTACTTTATCCACAATCCTTTGCGTGCGAAAAACTTTAAATCCGTTGTAAAATCGCGGTAGAGAGGTTTTAAATCTTAAAAACAAGCCAGTACAAATGCTGTTGCCAATACACTGTTATTGAAGAGAATAGAGGATTTCTACGTGTTATTTTGCCCATGTTAGGTTCGCAAGGGATTGTGGTCAAAGTACTGGTGATCATTAATTACTCAAACACTCATCACTCATCACTCATTACTCATGAGTGTCGAAAAACCAAGTAATTCCAGAGCTAATCACGGGAGCAACATGAGCTCAAGTAATTCGTAATTGGTTTTGACAGAAAAGTATACCCAATCGTGGATAACTCGCAAAACCTCTAGAAAATCGATTGCCTACTGATCAAAATAAACTTGGGTTTTAGTTTAGAACTTGATTGGCTGGTAATTTACGAAACGTTTTTCTCAGCCAATAGAAATCTGATCTAAGCAAACGCAAAGCCTAAGCAGTTGCGGCCATGAGGATAAAATCCTTTGTTTTTGCTGGTAAAACTCGTTCTGAGACTGCTCAGTTCGAGGCTGACCTTGTAAAACCTATTGTTTCTAGCCAACATGGCCGCCATCTGAGAATGGTCACTCACTTGTGACATTCAATCGAAAACCGCTTAATGAAAAGAACCAAACGTATAGAGCAGATTTCGTATGAGTTGGACAAACTACGGCATGCCCGTAACCGTACTGTACTGTAACTCTGTGATTTGATTGGATCAGCAGGACAAAAACAATCGGAAACCATTTCAACGTCACGGCATGCCGTGCTGTTGTCAGTGCTGTAGTTTGCCCCACTCGTACGAAATCTGCTCCGTGTGCAATGCTGTGCTGTATATATGTCAACGTTTGTGAATATCCGGTTCATTATGAAGAATTTGTCGCAAACGTACTACATTTAACGGAACTGATTATAACACTGGCATATTCACATTCTTACAGAGCTCTGGTCTATCATATAAAACAGTAAACTAGATGTTGAAGAATGTTTGCGACGCGAGCATAAGTGTTTTGAACGAGTGGAAATGACCTAACGGGTACATTCATCATCACTTTGCTAGAAGACTCGTATTTGATTCTAGAGTGGATATAGTTACGTAGATGGGGTCTAGAGCAGATTTTTAAATATTTATACATTATAGATTTAGGAATTGTAAAACAAATTCTAAACAGAAGGCTCGCGCAACGTTTACTTTCTAGTTGTACTATGTGTAGATAGAATATGTACTCAAATTTTGTAAGAAATAAAGTGCAAAAAATATATGAAGAAAGTGTCCTTGTTTTGCCATCACGGTTGCGATAGTCCTTTGCAATTATGGGAATTACGAGAAAGGAAAAAGCACAAATTCAGATAGACTGCTAGTAAGTATCTTCTATTGCGCTCATTTCTATTAGCACGGATGGCTTAACATGGACCCTGAACCCAGCCATGCTGAAAGTGGCTACAAAACGGGGGTGGGTGGGGCCATACAAAGGTATGGGGGGAGGGGTTATCAAAAACTTAGCATGGCGATTTTCATTTCCCTAACCTCTAATTAATGACCAGTTCCGTTAATAGGAGATATTGTAGTTGAGTCTACGAATAGCAGTTTCAGCGGTATTGACCCAAACGCCTCACTTCAATGTAATGAAGCGCTATTCAAACTATCTAAATTAGTCGTGCTTGTTTAGGAGTGTTGGTGTCGTGTAAGAATGATGGTTTCAATGGCGCTTCATTACATTGAAGTGAGGCGTTCGGGTCAATACCGCTGAAACTGCTATTCGTAGACTCGACTACAATATCTCCTATTCCTAAACCGAGGTATTAAGTCATATATATCCCGAGGGATGTATGTGACTAAGGTTCGAGGTATTTGTGTGACTTACTTCATGATCGGCGAGGTTTTCCTACCAAAGCTATTCCTATGAGAAGTCTATTCTTTGACCATCAGAAAAAGTAAACTATACCCTTTGCAGGTTTGTAAATTAAACAAAGCGCTGAATCATACAACAATAATAATTTCGGTTTAAAGTTAACGTCGCTAACATGCGCAGTTGGAGTATGGTGAATAAAATGATCACGTCTCGTAACGATGAGACTGCTCTCGTTCTTAGACTGAGTGAGTGAAAATGTATTTTCCTATGGGAGGCTAATTAGCTGAATTCCTGCGTTTGTATGAAAATTCGTACAAACAATGACATAATAGGCGTGTATGTTACGTAATAGCTGTTCTTTGTTAGTTGTTATAAAAGACTCTTGTTAAGGAGTTTTTCATTCAGGTATCAGTACGGAGCAAGGTTCAAACGGCGGTTTATCGCATAAATATTTATTTACGTTTGTGGTTAGGTCTCAGTTAACCTTTCTTTTATTCTTTTTCTGTGTTTCTGCTTTTCCTTTATTTTTTAAGGCCGTAGGCGCGGTTATAGAGGGCACTGGAGCGCCACATGCCGCGTGCGAAGAGCGATTCGAGCGGCAAAAGATTTGGTTATGGAACCCCTTCGACATCCAACACCGGAGCCATCTAAGTCCTTCAATAAAGACAGTGATAATACAGTGCAAGACGAGGAGTTAGTGCAGTCCTTCCGTTTGGTCTTTCATCAGCCCCACTCATTTTCACGAAGGTGATGAGACCCTTGGTCAAATTATGGCGAGCCAGAGGTTTTCAGTGCATAATATATTTAGATGATTGCATTGGTTTTGAAGAGTCATTTGAAAAAGCCGAAGAGGCTTCTCATCATATCAGAGGAGATTTACATGCGGCCGGTTTCGTCATCAATGAGGAGAAACGCGTGTGGTCTCCAGTAGTGAATATTGAATGGTTAGGAATAATTTGGAATTGTGCGAGCGGTAGCATAACTATACGAGAAGCGAGAATTATAAAAATCGAAAAGAAAATAAGAGAGATATTAGACTCACCTTTTGTATCGGCAAGATGGCTAGCGTTCTTCACAGGGTCAGTCATTTCGTTAAGTCCAGTTTTCGGTCATTTAACAAGAATCATGACACGTCATTGTCAAATTAATATCGTTATAGCAACAGAATGGGAGGAAAAGGTATTTTTAGATCAATACTGCGTTGCGGAATTATAATTTTGGTTAGCCAACGTCAGAAGGTTTAATTCTAGAGACTGCTTTTCCGGTAAGGTTCACAATAAAATGGTTTATTCCGACGCAAGTGGGCAAGCCTGTGGGGCTATCGTGCAGGGGGCAGAAGAAATGTCATGTCATCGCATGTTTACAGAACAGGAGAGAACTTACAGTTCGACACATAGGGAACTTTTAGCCGTATCCTACAGTCTTAAGTCCTTCGTACCTTTCTTAGATAATTCAAAGGTTAAATGGTACACGGATAATCAATCAACTGTTAAAATATTGGAAGTCGGCAGTATGAAGTTCGAGCTACAGAAGTTAGCCGTCGACATATTCTCTTTTCGTTTAGAAAGAGGTATCGAATTGTTTATTGAATGGATTCCCAGATCCTTGAATAAGAAAGCAGATGCTCTTAGTAAAATTTTCGATCTAGACGATTGGCAGGTTCGGGACGAATTTTTTGAAATTCTTCAGAAATTGTGGGGCCCATACACTGTCGATTGCTTTGCGACCTATTACAACAAGAAAGTTGCCAAATTCTTTTCCCGGTTTTGGAATCCAGGGACTTTTGGAGTAGATGCATTTTTCCAATCTTGGAAAAATGAAAATTGCTTAGTCGTTCCTCCAATAGACTTAGTTGCTAGGGTACTTAACCATATGGAAAGAGAAAGAGCAAAAGGAACTCTGATAGTCCCTGATTGGCCTTCGGCGTCATTTTGGCCATTATTATGGCATCGCTATAGTTATGCAATACTAGATTATCGACGTTACGAAGGGAAAAGAGTACTCGCGCATGGACGGAATTTGAACTCTATCTTGGGTTCCCCCTGGTGGGAAGGGAACGTTTATGTGATTAGACTGTCTTTTCAGAGTTTACAGAGTTACGAAGATAATGCGAGGCCATTGGGCTCACCGAGAGCAGGTCGGCGTATAGCGGTCCAAGAGTAGGACTACGTTTTCACACGATACGAGCACCGAGGCTGCGTGTGAGCGAAGTTGGTTACGCGGCCATTGAGCTCACCGAGAGCAGGCCGGCGTTTCTCCGATATGGGTTATGGGCTCACCAAGAGCCAAGTCATAATTAGTCTAGTCGAATAAGTCGGCATAGAGTACAGGTGAAACATGATCTATCTCGTTGTTTCTTTGTATACTAGGTCCTAATGGGATCTAAGTGCTGGGACGATCTCCCCGTTTCACCTAAAAGGAAAGTGATCCAGGACTGTCTGAAGTCAAGAGCGGCCTCTACAGTGATTAGATATAAAAATGAAGTTAAAAATTTCTTTGCCTTTCAAAGAAACATAGGTGGACCGGTTTATCTCCCAGCTAAGATAACGCACATAGGGGACTTCGTGTCCTTTTGTTTCTGCAGCTATTTATTTGTCTAAATTATTAGAGAAAAACTCGAAAACATCAGTCCATGTGGCGTACGCAGCACTCAAATGGATTCACGGAATTTTACCAATAAGTATTAATCCTTTAGATTCGACGATCTGCAAAAATCTAGTGGAGACCGAGAAGAGGTTACCACACCCGCCCATAAATAAGAAGGAGCCCGTTAATCTAGAGTTGATTAAGTCGATAGTACATCGATATGCGCATAGTACTTGTAATTTACAAGACCTTCGAGTTTTAACAATGTGTGTTATAGCTTTTGCTGGATTATTTAGGTCTCGAGAGTTATTGAACATAAGAGTTAGAGATATCTCGTTAGCCGAAGAGCATATCATCATTCACGTGCCAAATAGTAAAACGGATATATACAGGCAAGGACAACAAGTGTTCATTTATAAATCCGGTCTTCCCACGTGTCCTTGTACATTATTATTAAGATATTTGAAAGATGCGGAAATAGTCCTCGATGGCAGTGACGAATTTATATTTAGAAATGTCAAGTTTGTTAAGTCTAACCAGGCATATTGCTTAGGCAATCGGAAATTATCATATACTAGGTTCAGAGAAATATTTAAAGAGTGTATTTCGTCTTTAGGTTATAACGAAAAGTTGTACGGTTTACACAGCCTCAGATCAGGAGGGGCATCCTGTATTAACGAAGGTCTGTATAATGATCCTTCGAAAGAGCGCCTGCTTAAATTACACGGCCGTTGGAAAACGGACCAAGCAAAGGATATGTATGTTAAAGAAAAATTAGAGGTGCGATTGAAAGTGTCAAAAAGTTTAGGATTGTAGCTCGTATAATTCGGGTTATTACATTGGTATGTAATACTAAATAAACGTGGTTTGTATATTGCTCATGATACAACCTACCATTGTAGTTGTGTATTGTGGTTTATTCAGTGTTTAGCGGGACTAGGAAAATTATTTTCATTCGGACGAGTTGGGAGGGAGAATGAAAGCGTCTTATTTGAGCTCGGGAGAAATTATTCTGCACTCAGTTGATGTATGACGTCACTACGGCACGCTCGGTTGTTTTACTGATGATCAGCGGAAGGTCACTCGTGAGATGTCTCGTTTGCAGAACAATACAATACATAGTAATGATTTGTGTCTGCTGACGAGAAAAGTGAAATCCCTCGTGGCGTAGTGGTAAGAGATTAGTTAGGGTTTGGTTTGAAATCAGGGTTGGGGTTTGTTTCGATTCTTCCCAGGCGCTAATTTTTGTTTTATATAGTTTGAGGTTGTCTTAGGGTCGCTTTAGTTTGTACTTTCAGGGAACGCTACCCGAGTAACCTTCGGTTGGTAATCGGGACTCCGTTGAACTGGAGTCACACCGCGGCAAAACGTCATGCGCATGCGTATTTGCTATTTCTTGTCGGCGCGCGGGCCGCCCCCAGTTTCCCGCGAAAAACTGAAATGAAACAGCCACATACCGTGATTTTAACACTTCTGCTTATAAGTATCCATTTGTGAACTGTTTTGTCAAAAATATAAGAAAACTACTTAAAAGATAAGCCTAAGACTTTAACGGGTTGAAGTTTTCTTAATTTGTAATTCACTGTGAGTTTACTACTGTTATAAAATTATTTACTAATTTGTATTTGATAGCAGAGCCTTCGTTCTTTTGGCCAGCGGAGCATACTGTTTTGGTGTGGAGTTTAGTTGAATAGGCCCTTTGCAGGACCTAGTCACGTGACCTTTTTAGCCTGTCAATCGATGGAATGGCAATTTTTTGAAAACTCTATAATTTAGCTTAATTTAACAGCTAGTTTGTGAGGATTTCCTTTGTACTGCTTGCCAGTCGGCAAAAAACGCCTTGCAGACCTAAATTATAGAGTTTTCAAAAATTTGCCATTCCTTCAGTTTTAAAGATATGAACCTTCAACTTGGACTGTTAACTAATTTTGGCTTGCTCTTCCATTTCTGGCATTCATGTCGTTCTAGTGCCAAATTTATTTTGATTGACAGGCTAAAAAGGTCACGTGACCAGGTCCTGCAAAGGGCCTATTGCTCATTTTCAATGCAAGGTATATGTATAAATACCAGAGTATTATTTATACAGACGAGAGGCCCTGAGTGGCCTTAACTCGGGCCACCTAGAAATTGAAGCTTTCCGACGGAACAAGAAGTCGGAAAGCGTATTCATAACGGCTTAAGAGCATCGTTGTAGTAAGGTGTCGTAGTTTTGTTTATATTTGGCATGTCATTGGTGACAAAAGACCGGCATGCAATGGTGCATGTATTCACTCTTAATATTTATGCGCATATCTAATTAACTACTCGAAAACGAGGCTATCCCCGCATCGTGGATGCCGCAAGGTGCATCCGAGTTCGAAAGGACAATTCAGGATGTTTCCTTTTGTCTCCAACGTATAGAGGAACACAGCAATGTTCCGTCCGCGATGTCATTTTGCTTTTCAGCAAAGCAACGATGCGGGATAGCCTCGTTTTCGAGTAGCTAATTATATGCGCATAAATATTAAGAAGAGTCTTGAAGAGTCAATATAACGAGCAACTTCAGAGAGCAATTCATATCTCGCCGTTCGTGTAGCGTCCGGAAGGCAAATTTTATTCAACTTTTCAAAAACTCATGAATAATTAATGAGCATTTTGTCCAATCAGATGAAGCAAATCAGTCACGTGCATGCTCCTTTATACCTGATAAAATCTCATCATTCTAAAAGGCCCGCGGAGGGATTTGAATTCTGTCCCAGAGGGAAACGGGGTTAATGATTGAGACAATGGAATTTCTATTGATGTTTCAGCTTTCTCATTGAATTGCTAATTAGGATGAACGTTTTATATAAAGAATATTAATGAACATGACATTTTATATAAAGTTTCATCCTAATTAAGAATTCACTGATAAAGACCCAAAGATAGCAAAAAGTACACGGAACATAAGGTACCTAGATAACAAATTTTGCACTAAATTTACTAATATCAGCAGACTACCGAGATACACAGATAATATTTTTAAAATGAAGTTATCCAACTACCATTACTTGTTTACCGAGCCACTGTTTAGTTCCAATTATTAAACCAAACTCAAAGCCGTAAAATTATAAAAACGTGCATTAAACTTACATATTTTGTGCCGGTGTCAAAAATTTAGAGTCTGCCGTTAGGCCTGTCCCGATTGCGCTGGAAAAATTCAAGAAAAGTGCTCGAAAAAAGGCCCAAAAAGTGCTCAAAAAGTGCTCAAAAAGTGCTCAAAATTGCAAAAATGTGCTCAAAATTTCGAAATAGTGCTCAATTTTTTTTAAATAGTGCTTTCAATTCTGAACAATTAAATTTAAGCTTTTCATAAATATGCCTAGTTTTACTGACCAAATTAACCTTTCATGTTAAGAAATGTTGAAAGAAATAGAATAACAATATTTTTCGAACTTAACAAAGCTTTATTAGGAGTTTGAAGCATGGCATCTAAGTTTTCCTCCTACCACGGCAAAGTGCTGGCCCGGGTACTCTTTCAAACGATCCCATGCACTCACATTGGTAGTTTTTACGCTCCCCTCCGCTTGTACTTCCCTTTTTGATCGGAACTTTTCGGTCTCGTGCTATCGAAGCTCTTTCTGGAGCGCTTAATGCTTAATTACTTCTACTTCTTCTGACTCTTCAGCGTTTATGTCTTCTGACTGGTTTAGTTCTTCCATATTTGCACTTGAAACTGGTTTAGAATGCTGACAATTTTTTAACAGATTCGAAACAGAATTCCTGTGTACAGCCCCGGACATACACAAAAACAGCGCCAAAGTCTGCAAATCATGCATGAGCCAATCAGAATCTACTGTTCCCATGCTTAAAACGTGCATTTCCATGACAACAGTCTTTCTTTTCTCTACAGCATTACTAATTATTCAATTTAACGATCACGAAATAACAGATTTTGCTGAAAAGTGTTCAAAAAGACAAAATGTTTTCTAGAAACTTGCCCCAAATCTGAAAAAAGTGCTCAAATATTGCCCAAATTGCGAAAAAGTGCTCAAGGGAGCTCGAAATGTAAAATAATGCTCCAAGATCGAAAAAGTGCTCAAAAAGTGCCCAGCGCAATCGGGACAGGCCTATCTGCCGTCATATCAGTCACATCGCTTTCCAAGTCTTGAACTTTATCGAGGTAAACCACGACACCAAATCCTTCAAGTGCAGATTCTTCTTGCATTGCGAAATTCCGCTTCAAACAACATAGTATGGTAATTTCTTCATGTCATTCCCTTGAGATGTTCGTAATTGCAGGCGGTGATTACTCGAATATTTTGCATGGCGTTGTGAATACAAAGGTTCAATGGTTCATTAAGTAACCATTCCCTTGAGATGTGCGTCTTTCTTTCATTGCATTCTTAAAGCGTTTTTGAAGCCGTTTAAAACACTCACAGCACGTGTTTTATCAAGTCTAAAAATTCTCGGGCTTCGCCCTCGAATTTTTAAACTTGATAAAACACTGCTGTTCGTGTTTTAAACAGTACGTAATTATTTACTAGAGAATTATTTTAAGGTCTTAACCCCCTGCTGCATTCGATCGGGGAATACGTTTCCCAGAGTTTTTTTGGCCTAAAGAAGGTTTTTATCTCTGGGTTTTACGTATCGGGCGGAGCACGTTTTTAGATTATGTTATTTCCATTTAGACAATCTCGTTGATGTAAACGTATTATAGTATAAAACACGTAAGTGTGAATCATTAGTGTTAAGTCATTGGACACTATAGCACTGTAAAACGTAATATTATACAGTTACGTGTGAAGTTATTTTTTACCTGTAAACCGTAAAGTCTTCGACACATGTATACTGTAAGCTATTGTGATGCATGTAAAGTCATTATCGACACAATTAAGTCGTTGTGCAGACACCTAATGTGTAAAGCTACTATAGATACATGTGGAGTGCCGTAAAGTCATTGTAGACATACGTATAATTATAGTCATTGCGTATCGAGACACCGTAAGGTGCCGTAAAGCTATTATAGATGCATCAGAGTATAAGTCAGTGTGGCACACATAATTATAGTCACTGTGCACAGACACATGCAGGCGGTAAGCTATTATAGATACACGTGGTGTGTAAATCGTTGTGGACACACGTAAGCCGGCCGGGTACAGCTATTATAGATACTTGTACTCGTAAGTATTAATCATTGCGGACACGCGTCAAGTAATTTTGGACACATGTAAATCATTGTGCATAGACACACACATAAGGTGTTATGCTATTATATATCCATGTGAGTGTACGTCTTTGTGGACACATGTAAGTCCTAGTGCTTAGACACATGTAAGTCCTAGTGCTTAGACACATGTAAGTCAGTGTAAAGCTGTTTTAGGCAAGTCTATGTGTAAGTCTTTGTGAACACGCAAGTCATTGTGCACAGACATACGTAATGTTGTAAAGCTATTATATACCCATGTGAGTGAAGTCTTTGTGGGCACATACATGTAAGTCCTAGTGCTTAGACACTTGTAAGTGTAAAGCTGTTTTTGATACACGTGAAGTCTTTGTAGACACGTGTACAGCTATTATCGATACATGTATACGTAAGGTTATAAAGCTATTATACATACATGTGAGTGTTAAGTCTTGTGTTCACACTTAAATGTACAGCTATTATAGATACACATACACCTAATTAAAATCAATGTGGACAAGTTATTGTGGACACACGTGAAGTACATAGTTATTGTAGGCATAGATGAAATGTAACCTTATCGGACACACAAGGTGTTAAACTAATATAGACACAAAGTGTAAGTGTCGTTGGACACACGAATAGCGTAAAGCTGTTAGGACACACGTGAAGTGTAAGTCATTAGCTCACGTGAAGTGTAAGCTGTTGCAATACACGAAGTGTAAGATGTTGCAATACACGTGAAGTGTAAGTCATTGACACATGTGAAGTGTAAGTCACTGTGACACACGTGAAGTGTAATTCTTTGTGACACACGTGAAGTGTAAGCTGTTGCAATACACGTGAAGTGTAAGCTGTTGCAATACACGTGAAGTGTAAGCTGTTGTAATACACGTTGTAATACACGTGAAGTGTAAGTTATTGACACGCGCGCGCGGCCGGTGAAGTGTAAGTCTTTGTGACACACGTGAAGTGTAAGTCTTTGTGACACACGTGAAGTGTAAGTCTTTGTGACACACGTGAAGTGTAAGTCTTTGTGACACACGTGAAGTGTAAGCTACTATAGCACGAGAAGTGCAAGCTATTATAGCACGAGAAGTGCAAGCTATTATAGCACGTGAGTGTAAGTCATTGTGACACACGTGAAGTGTTAAGTCAATGTGACACACGTGAATTGTAATTGTAAGCTATTATAGCACGTGAGTGTAAGTCATTGTGACACGTGAAAGTCTTAAGTCATTCTGACACACGTGAATTGTAAGCTATTATAGCACGTAAGTGCAAGTCACTGTGACACACTGACGTGAATTGTAATTATAAGCTATTATAGCACGTCAGTGTAAATCATTGCCAGTGACACACGTGAAGCGTAAGTCATTGTGATAGACGTGAAGCCTAAGCTACTATAGCACGAAGTGTAAGTCATTGTGACATACGTGAATTGTAATTTTAAGCTATTATAGCACGTCAGTGTAAGTCCTTGTGACACACGTGAAGCGTAAGTCATTGTGACACACGTGAAGCCTAAGCTATTATAGCACGAAGTGTAATCTATCATAACACGAAGTGTAAAGTTATTGTGACACACGTGAATTATAGGCTATTATAGACGTAAAGGGCGGGAACTCTTTATGGAAGTTATAGTACTTGTTTGTTTGTAAGTTACGTTATAATAAATCTGCTATTGTCGTTGCACACCTCGGCGACAGTACATTAACACACACTATACAGTTGTATTGTTGTTGATGCGGTAAAGAGTTATGAATATGTTAATTAATACATGGAGTTCTAGCATATTTTTGTGCCATACATGGTTTGTGCTAGGGGAACCGGATAATTGATTCACTACTCATGCTCGTGATAATTTACATATAATGAATGGACCTTTTACAGGAATGCATTCACATGGTTGTACTAGATGGCAAACAAATCTTAATTCATATATTTAAAGGCACTTGTATGAGGTCGGTAGTGTTATTAACAAAACCTGTTTGTAAATGCTATTTTCCACCTTCCAATTCTCAACCCCCAAAGGTGGTCACGGTCCCTTACGGGAGCTTCCAATTACAAACTGGTTTTACTGATAATTAAATCAGGGTTTCATGAGGGTTGTCGCTGAATGGACTGGTCAGAAATTAGCAGGGGGGGAAGGGGTTGAGATGGAGGCTCATATTTTTTGAATCCCAAAAATTGAGAGTCAAATTATGGGCAACTGAAAAAGGGGTGGTTATAGGGGGAAAGGGTAAAAATATTTCATACTCATTGTCCAGGGAGGACAACTTATTTCCAGAGTAATAATAGTATTATCTGTTTGGAGGTTTTTTGTTTGTTTCCTTCGTACTGTTTTATTTCTGTGGAGTATATAAGCACTCTGTTACGAGATAGCGAAGAACAATATATCAACGGTTATTATATAGTCTAATCCTAGGAGTCCTAGCAGATAAGGCCCCGCACGGGATTATTATTCACAATAACGCTTTTTGCCGTTTCGCTGCCGTGCACATTTTGCATTATTTACTTCATGGACTCCTTTCTCAGTGGGGGCACGCCCATAATGGCGACTTGTGTGAGAGCACGCAGCTGGGGTTTATTTATATTTCTTTCCCATGGTACATTAGTAAACTAGTACCCATCGTTGAATAACATGAATGAAAGCTGTGAAGCATGTAGGATGCGCCTGAATTGGCTAACAGTACTATAAAAGTAGCCGGTTCAAACCCCATACGCATGCGCCTGGTAAGGGCATCCGACACGCTTCACAGTTTTCGTTCATGTCATTCAACATTGGGTAATAGTTTACTGAAGTATTAAACCATGGAAAATAAATATATTATAAAATATAAATAAGTTAAATCCTGTTCTCTGGACCCAGTCCTCAAGGAGCGCTTACCCACATTGCTACCCGTCATCACCAAGATTATTAATCTCTCTATTGACTCTGTCACTATGCCAGATAGTAGGCCTAGATACAAATATCATGATATTTTTTTAGATATTTAGAACCTTCCATGATATTTAGAAAACAATGTGATATTTAGAAAAAAAATGGGATATTGTTGGGATATTTAGGAATTTTGTTGAGGGTCTAGGCATTTTCAGCGTAGTTTTTGGTGATTGAAACTGGTTAGCTCAATTCAGTGGCAACAGTAATCTGGATCAGCGGTTTCCCACTTAATAATGTATCCCATGATGCTTCGTGCAGTCAGTACAGAGGTCAGACTCAGAGCAAAATGGCGGATCCACCAATGGTTGTAAGCTTATTTCGAATCTTATGTTTATGTCTAAGCTCACGGAAAAGGTTGTGGCCTTGCAGTTGATCCACTATAATATTATGAACAACAATCTAGATGAGGTTTTTCAATCTGCCTAGAAACAGTTACATAGTACAGAGACGGCTCTTATCAGAGTAAAGTAATGCCGGATATTGTTAATGCTCTACTGAGATAATAGATAATTATCGGACTGTCACATTACTACTTTTAGATTTATTGACGGTATTCGATACGCGTCGACCATGCCATCTTGCTAAGGGACTGGTCATAAAGCATAGGGGGTGGGCTAGAAAAATCAAATCTTCCTAAAAATCGTTTTTCATGGCCCACTCCCTGATTCATGCAAAATTATCAGTGGCCCACCCTTGAAGCCTTGCACAGAATTGATTAGCCCCCCCCTCTCCCCCCAACAACCGCTATTTGTATCATCCTAGAGGGAAAAATTAGAAACGTATTAACGTAAACCCTTTGTTTACCTCTATATAATAATTATCCCTCATTCACCCGAAAATTTTTGAAATCTAAGACCTCTGAAATGACATTTCCTGCACTTTGGGACCACTTTGAAGCAAATTAAGGCATGACCCACCCCTGGTGAGTGCATGATTTTTCTTGGCCCACCCCTTTTTCCATGTTGAAAAATAGTTACCCACCCCCACTATTTTACCAGCCCCCCCATACTTTATGGCCAGTCCCTAATTAAATAGGCTGGCGTGTCATTTTGGAATTACTGGTTGAGCCATTTCTTGGTTCAGATCATATCAAAGCGATAGATATCAATTCGTTAACATTAGGAGCTTGTGGGGTACCGGAGAGATCCGTCCTGGGCCCCATTTTATATTTGCTTTATATTTCTCCACTTGGGGATATTGTAAGGAAATACAACATGAGATTTCACTTCTATGCCGATGATAACCAGTTGTATTTGTCCTTCGATTCCTTATATGCTGAAGATCAAGCGTCGGCAGTTACTCTAGTCGAATCCTGTGTTTCTAATAGATAAGTGGATGTTAAGTAATAAGTTAAAGCTAAACAGTGATAAGACAGAGCTTCCTATTATAAGATTTAAGCACCGAACTCAACAATGTCTCAATGCAATTTCAGTTAGTGATTATAGCGTTCAGCCTTCAGTCCGGCTGCCAGGAATCATTGGAGTAGCATTAGACTATACTTTATCTTTAGTGAAACACGTTAGCGTTGTATGCAAGTCTGCTTTTTACCATCTCGTAAATATAGCTAAGATCAGGGGGTATTTATCTGATGACTGCACTAAAACACTTATCCATGCCCCCCTCCCTTATATGTGCTATACGGGTATGTGCCGCGGGATATGTATGGTTTTTGAGCTGCCGAGGTCTGGGATAGGATATCCTTTTTACGGTTTTGGTCTGGGAAAGGGTATGGATTTGCGCTGCATGCCTTGTTACTCGTATTCCGAAGTATAATCACGTTAATTACTTAGGGATCTCCACTGGATACCTATGGCTGGTCGTTTTTAGATATTGTGATGCTGTAGATGCATGACTGTAGATATCTATAGATGGCTGTAGATCCTGTAGATACCTGTAGAAGCTGTAGAAGCTGTAAATGGCTGTAGATGTTGTAGATGGCTGTAGATGCTTGTAGATAATCTGTGGATGGCTCAGTGTAGAATGATCAGCTGTGGATGGTTCAGTGTAGATGCTGTGGATGGGTGTAGATGGCTGTAGATATCTCATTGTAGATGCTGTAGATGCTGTAGATGGCTGTAGATCTTGTTGATATCTGTAGATGCTGTAGATACTGAGCTGTAGATGCTGTAGATAGCTGTAGATGATGTAGTTAGCTGTCACTGAGATGCGGTAGATAGCTGTATAATGATGATAATGATAGCAAGTGCCTTCAGTTGCTAATCGGGGAGACTATACGAATCAGAATTTCTAAGGTTATAATTATGGGAAGTCCCTTCAGTTGGTTAAACAGATCTGAATGATACAGTACGTGGCACCAGATTGTTCTTATTTTGTACATGGAAATGGCGATGTCCTGTAGTCTTTTATTAAATAGAGTGGTCAATCTAGCTCTCCTTAGTAGATCTTCGTATGGTGAATTCCAGTCGCTAAACACTACACGTAACCCTCTTTCATTTATACGTTCCAATTTTCGCCTGTCACTTGCCTTACAAAAATACAATATATATAGATGCTGTAGGTAGATGCTGTAGGTAGCTGTATATATGCTGTAGATGGCTGTCTATGACTGTAGATGCAGTAGATGCTGTAGAGAAAGACTAATCTCATTACATACTAAAAAATTTATATGAAGTACCTACAACGAAATGGCGGATAGCGATGCAAGATCCGATCAAGCTTCTAACATACGGTATGTTTTGGGGAAATTTGGTAATGAGAATTTATGGGGAGTCCATGGACCGTGGGTCAGCGTTTTGTCCTACCCGTAGAGAGTTTTTATTTGGTGAAAATCCATGCAGTAGTTCTACTACAAGTACAACTACAAACTTGCCATTTCAGCCGTTTCTCGCTAGTAATAGCGACGAGAAATAAGCATAATTTTCCGGTTTCGGCCAGTTGAATAAATGGACATGTTGGTGAAAGTTAACAAAAGATTATATTCAGTTGTCAGGATAGGGAAAGTGCGAGTTGCGAGTTAAAAAGTGCGAGTTGCGAGTTGAAATGTTACAACAACAAAAAATGGCGGGAAAATATATGATCTGTCGCAGAGTGTATCTGTCGTGTGGAAAGACCCAGACTCTGGAAATTTTGAAGGCTGAGCCAAAGGAGCCAAGTCCAAGAGAATTTGACTTTAAGTCATGATTTCATTTGTTTCTGATAGAAGATAAACGATAAAAAGCAAGCATTTTTTTACGAGCTTTCGATTCGGAATCAGTATTCCGAGAAATTGAACAGAGCCGAGAAGTTTAGAAATGAGCGAACTCGAGAACAGAAGAGAGTCTGAACTGTACCCAGACCCCCGGGGGGGGGGGGACATTTTCGATTTGACCCCTAAGAGGTACTAAAATGGGCGTGGCTCAAGCTTATTTTGACCCCTAAAAGATAATAAAAATGTAAATTGATAACAGCTTTTTTGTTCAATTGACACCCGACCCCTAAAAGGTACCGCTTTACATAGAAATGTCTGTGTTTGATGGTGGATACCCTAAGTGGTACCAAACTCCTGATTTTGACCCCTAAAAGGTACGACGAGCATCCATGTACCCCTCACATAAGGGAGTCCCCCCCCCCCCCCCGGGACCCAGACTAGCGTATGGACACCGAGAAAACTGAACTGAGTGCATGAATAGAAGAAATAGAACTAGAAACCGAACCTGTTGATGTTGAAACTGTTTGACGCCCATACACAAATGGAGAAAACTGAATCGAGTATTAATTAATATTTTTACAACAACCGCCAATTTTCTCGCAATCTGATTGGCTAATTTTCATATGCAATATTTTAACAGACGCGCGGTCGGCTTTCGAAGCGGGCTTTGCAGAGATTTGTGAATTCAGGTTGTGTACACATCTGTTCCAAAAATCAAGAAAATGAGGATTTTAAAAGCATTTCATCACTGGGAAAAGTTAATCGGTGAGTCAAACTTCCTTCTGTGGTGCCATTTGTCAAAATTTAAGCTTTCTCTCGAGTCGAACGAAGCATTTTCGGCTAATTTGTGATCGACTTTGTGACAAGTTCTACCGATCTTTTAGAACTAGAACTGAGAAATTGTCTTGAATTAAATACATAATCTTCTAGTTCGTGATTAAAATCTCTTATTCAGGATATTTACATAACGTTCTTAAGTAGAAACAAACAGTTTAGAGTAGATTATGTATTTTTATAGAGTTAGGGAAAGCAGAAAGACGTGTTTACGTTTTGGACTTTTCGACTCGAAAGGCAGTTTGTACACACTCGTTTGAAGCTAAAAGTGTTTTGTTGAGACGCCTCGTGGATCCACAGCTATTTTGACCATGTTATGACGAAAATCATTGTCAATATTAGGACAGACACATAAAAAACTAACTTCAATTTGTTAAATAGAACCGAAAACGAACCGTGAGAACCGTCAGAAATGGGATATGGCTTTATACGGACATGAATCGAATATACAGAACTGAATAAACTACTTTTCGGATTGCAAAAACAATTTTTCGAACTGGAAATGACATGAACAAACTAGGAGGTCAAAGAAGAAAAGCGACAGAACAAGAAAATCGAGCAAAACTGAACTCTGAGAGGAAATTATAAAACTGACCGGACCCCTGTGGAAACATCAACAAAGGGCGACTTTCATTGGAAAGGCGATTTCGATTCTCGCTGGAAAATGGATGAAAACAACGGGAAAGAACTTAAATGATCAAGAAGAAAATTATTTAGCTGGCAAAAAAAGGAACTGAACATTTATCGAAAAAAAGCAAAAAAGGTACAAAATGCTTGAGATATTAGAATAGCGCTAGCTAAGGCCGACCGCAGTGAAGAACGAAATTGTCTTGAGATGGTTCGCAGTGAAGAGGACCGCGACCGATCAATCGTAAGTTCGTTTTATAGACGGTTTTATTGATCAAGTAATCAAGTGTTGCAACAGTCTTAATTAACAGTGAACATTTATTAAAGTTCATGTTCACTCAGCAAATCGTTAGGAGGAGGGGGGGGGGGGGGGGGCTAAATCCCTGAGGGGGGACCAGTGAGGGGGGCGAGATCACTAGGGCGAGATCACTAGAGCTTCTAGAGCGGATCCAGTACCTAAAAGTTGACCCCCTAAAACCTCACCTTTCCGATCACTGCAGCTTAAGCTACTCGTTATGTATGTCTTATGTAATTATGAAATTACTGAAGAGCAAACATTTCTGAAACCTGCACCTGAAAGATACGTCTGGAGAAAAGGTGACGAAACAAAAATTGAATCCGCTATGAACTCTGAAGAAATCAAAGATAGACTAAGATGTTTTATCGACACCGACTTTAAGAAAGACGCTAACCTTGCAGCCCACAACTTTTCAAGCATAGTGGCCGACGTATACCAAAAAGCCGACATGAAAAGAACTCAAAATAGGACCAAAAAGTGTCGATCTATTCATAATAAGTGGTTCGACCTAGAATGTAAAAATGAAAAATCCAATCTAGAGGCTTTAGGCAAACTTTTAGTTAAAAACCCACACGATGAAAAGAACAGACGGCTGCTGTTCATAAAGAAAAAAACATTTCCGCAAATTAACGAAAAGTAAGAAAACTAGGTTTATTGAAGGCAAACTGAATGAAATATCTTCAAACTGCCATAAAAACCCCGAAAAATATTGGAAGATTCTGAAAGATATTTATGGCTCAACAACTAAAACCAAAAAGTCTACACTGAACATTCCTACACAGAAACTTCTCGATCATTTCAAAAACCTGAATAAACAGACAGATGAGGAGCCACTGACAACGTTTGACGAACGAACTAAAATACATGGTCCCCTCGATTCCATTATTACCGAAAAAGAGCTCCTTGAGGCTATAAAAAAAATTAAGAACGGAAAAGCGACCGGAAAAGACGGGATACATAACGAGTTCCTTAAATGTTGCAAGGGCCGCTCAAGTCAATCTCTTCTACACCTTTTTAACTCGGTTCTCAGCTCGGGAAACTACCCAGACGAGTGGAGTTTCGGATACATTACTCCGATACACAAGAAGGGGAGCAAAGCCGACCCCAATAATTACAGAGGGATAACTATATTCTGTCATGCTTAGGCAAGCTATTTAACTCTATTTTAAACAACAGACTAACCCAATACTTAGAGGACAATGATATTCTCAACGCCGAACAATCAGGATTTAGGAAAGTCTCTCGGACAACAGATAATCTATTTGTCCTGAAATCCCTTATTGATAAGTATGCTCGCTCGAAAAATAAAAATAAAAATAACTTTCTTTTCACCTGTTTTGTCGATTTCCAGAAAGCTTTTGACAGAATCTCGAGGAAAAAATTGCTAACTAAAATAAATAACATAGGAATAACGGGAAGATTTTTAGCTATTCTTATTTCAATGTATTCTAATGACAGAGCTTGTATAAAAGTTGAAAATAAGATTACAGAAAGTTTTCAGTGCTACAGAGGGGTCAAACAAGGTGATATCCTCTCACCGACCCTATTTAATCTATATATAAACGACCTCCCCGAGAAATTTAAGGCAGTAAACGACCCCGTATATCTTGATGATAGACCCATCGATTGCTTACTATACGCCGATGACATGATTATAATGTCCCAATCGGCAGAAGGTCTACAAAAATGTTTACACAAATTACAAGATTACTGTACAGACAACAGTATGCAAGTCAACACAGATAAAACGAAGTCTGTCGTTTTTAACAAGTCTGGGAAAAAGTTGAGCAGATTTATATTTGAAATTAATGGACAAAATATCGAAACCTCTACCACTTATAGATATCTGGGTCTAACTTTTAGTGCCTGTGGTTCGTTTACTGTAGCCAAACAAGAACTGAAAAAAAACTGCTATGAAAGCTTTATACTAGATAAGAAAAGAAATGGGGGCAAGTTTTAGATTTAACGTTGAAATCTCCCTAAAACTATTTGACTCACTAATAAAACCCATTCTTCTTTACGGAAGCGACGTCTGGGGAATTGATATATAAAATTCTACCAGACAGTCGTAACCCGATAGAACTAGTGCAAAGTAAGTTTTGTAAACAGCTGTTAGGAGTTAGTAGGAGCGCCTCAAACTTAGCATGTAGATGCGAGCTCGGGAAGTTTAGCTTAAAATCCGATTGCCAAACTAATAGCATAACATTCTGGTTAAGGCTTCTCGCTCTTGACAATAACTCGCTGCTCTCAAAAGCTTATAATGATAATGATACTTGGACACAAAAAATATGTAATATTTTATATAAATACGGTTTTGGTGAAATTTGGTTGCTCGGCAACTCAAATCCTGAACTCAAGGTATTTCGAAAGGTATTTCTCAACAGAGTCAGAGATATTGAAAGACAAGAATGCCTCTCTAGCTTGTTTAACGACAATAGAAATAACTCTAATCAGCAAAACAAACTAAGAACCTTCAAAACAGAGGTCGCGCTAGAGGATTATCTCTTACAAATAAAGAACATAAAACACCGAATCTCACTAACTAAGTTAAGAATAAGCAATCATAATTTAATGATCGAAAAGGGGAGACATGTTCGCCCTTATATCCCCCCGAAGAGAGGTGGTGCCCTTTTTGTACCATTGAAAAAGAAGATGAAAAACATTTTCTCACCAATTGTGGATTTTACACTGACCTAAAAAGACAATTGATTAAAGATCTGAGAGAACATAACAACCTCCAATTTCAACACCTAACTGCTGACAAACAATTTAGGCTACTTATAAATCCACCAAGAAAATTAATGAAAACTATTTCGAAATATATTTATGATTGCTTCCAAAAGAGAAAAAAGGCACTGCCTTAGATAGCTAGCTTTCCGTTTTTTATCCAGTCTATTATTATTATTGGACTCCCACTTATGTAAAAGTCTTTTTACAAAGTGCCAATAAACAACCGCTGTCTGTCTGTCTGTCTGTCTGGGGGGGGGGGGGGGAATCCCTAGCGATCTCGCCCGCCGGAGGAGTCAGATTACGGGGGGGCGAAATCCCTGGGACACGCTGGTAGAGAAAAAAAATCATTTTCTAGGGGTCCAGAAGCGGGGGTCCACGTTCCGTCGAAACCCCGAGTTCCTTTGATTTTTGACTCAAAAAGCATTCTCCATTGCAGCGGATCATACATGTAATCAGGAACTCTAATCTCATTTTTCTTACTTTTCCTTGCAACTCGCATTTTTCAACTCGCAACTCGCACTTTTCAACTCGCAACTCGCACTTTTCAACTCGCATCATCCCCAAATGTTTATCTGACCAACATGGCCGCCACTGTGAGCTTTGTTATTTGAATCTCTGGGGATTGGTTACAAGCCAGCAATATCATTCTGTCTTGCTGGGTTTGCAAAAAAATATTGTGGGATTGTTTATAGAATTGAAAACTGACAGAACATGGCAGCAGACTAATGTCCTGACATACATGTATATGCACCTACATACCCCCAAGGCACTTTAGAGTAGTACCCATGTATATATGCACTTATCATCGGCCATCCTGGGGGGTCAACCCCGGGAAATTCCCGGGCATTTGTACAATGATGTCAACCCCCCATACCCAAGGGCAGGATTTTTTTAACGAAAAGCTACCAATAATCCCTACCTCCGGGGCACTTTAGAGTACTATTTGGTCATTCATTCAGCAGTAGCTTTAATTACCTACGTACTTTTACACATAAACATAAAAACATAAAATTGTGCCAAATTTAAGCAAAATAAACCAACTACACTTCGACGTAGGAGCACAACATTCCATGTGCTTAACCTCGTTCCCAGGGTCTTTACGTGCCTAATCCAAGATGGCGTCGAAAGCGCCATATTGGATTAGGCGCGTAAAGACCCCTGGGAACGAGGTTGGCATGTGCTCTGAAAGGAGATACCGCTGACCAATTCCTTGCAAATCCCACGGGTCAGTATCCTCAAGGAAAGTGCAAAAGAGCATCCAGTCCCAGTCCTGGGATTAAAAACCGCTGGGATGCCCGCGTATGTCCCCGGGGTCATCCCCCCTCCCTCCAGATGGCCGCTGATAAGTGCAATATGAAGACTGCAAGGCTGACACTCTCTGTATGTTACCTTTAACTGCTACACAGGCATTCAGCAAAACTAGTCTCATCACACAATACACAAATATAGGTTCTTCCAACAACGTCCACAATAACACAACACAAAATAGCTTACTGACCATCCGCAAGTTGCCCTTAGGGCCCCTATGTTTAACTTGTGGATGCACGCATGTACAGGAACGAGTTATCAGGCTTAGGTGGATTTTCATTTCCAAATGCCGTATCCTTTTCCGAAGATGTATGTTAGCAAAATCAATCTTGTTCCAAGAGCTCGCTCGTTCTTTGGCCAGCAGTGACCAAATGCCCCAGGCTCTGGAATAATCCATAACCGGAAGCAGGATTTTATGCTTTCGGTGTGAGAGTACATGCCATGAAAGTTTGTTTACTGAGCATGCATCATGTATCTAATGTTCTATGAATACTGTGCTCCAAAAGTCACAAGGTCTCACGATGCACAGTGTCAGTGTGGTGGAAGTTTGCTGAGAAATACAGTATATTATCAAAAAAAATAAAAATGTACATGGTGTTGGTCCAAACAAGAATATTAAACAAGAAGACTGGTGGTCTTTTTCGTGTCCTGGACGTGTAATTGTTTTAGAGTCGGTTGAGTAAATGACCCTGATATATATGTACAAGATAATTAATGGTATGGCACCATCATATCTCAGTGAGCTCATAATTCCCTATGTTCCTCTGCGCGCTCTTAGATCTGCAGATAAATCGCTGCTACAGCAGCCCACCTTCAGGCTGAAATCGTACGGCCTCAGGGCATTTTCGGTGTGTGCGCCTAGTCTTTGGAAACGCTTCCACATGAAATCAAGACTAGCCCTTCCATTTCTATTTTTAAGTGCAAACTTAAAGTGCAAGTATAATGTCGAAAAAATAAGAATATATATTGTACTTATACTGTTTGTTTCGCACAAAAAGGTATTAATCTTGGAAATTTTGTAACATTTCTGGCATTTAATCCCTAATTTTGGTTACTTTTCATGGATTTTCTGACGTCATAAGATGAATCAACTCACTCCCTAGAGAAACTACTACAATAAAATCCTGTAGGTTTCCATTGTGACATGACACAAGATGAATCAATCCCGCAATTCGGGTAATTTTTATTCTAGTTGAATTGCTGCTCCAGTCTCTCGAAGAAAACTAATTTAGACAATTTACTGAAGTATATTAGAAATAGAATTTGGAGCAAAAAGAGTTCATGTTGTTTTATAGCTTTACTTGCACTTTAAGACTCATCTTTTTAAACTAGCTTATTGCTGATTCTTTTATGTATAACGTTTTATAATTCTAGATTAGCAATTATTATTTTTATTTATTTTAACATTGTGTTGCATTGTATATAGTTTTATATATATAGTTGTAGATTTCTACTAGTAGTATAGCCGGCGTCAAAATGATACCACCTTCAAAAAATCCACTTTCACCATTTGATGCCCCCCTCCCTCAATATCTTGTTTGGACCATGTGAATTTTGACCTCAATATGTGACTCAATTCTAACTTATTTTCTTTGGAATACCATAGATGTTGTGATTAGGTCACATATTGTGGTCAAAAATTCAACATAGTCCAAAAAAGATATTGAGGTCAGGAGCCATCCAAACGGTCCTCCTGTGGAAAAATACGAGGCGGTATAATTTTTCTCCGGCTATACTACTAGGTTTCAACCCCAAGAATATATATTCTGCGTTCTAATTAGAGAAAGGCTTCGTATACGTATATCGAAGGATGGAGAAAGGCACTTGTAGCTGGTTGATGTTTGGGAAGGATACGGGGTGTGTAAGGAGTCTAGGTCGTTCGAAGACAGAGTACTGTGCCCAGCACAATTTCCAGATACGAGGTGGGAGCACGTCACCCACTCCATGTTCGAAGTGTGGTCGTGGCTGCCTTACCAGTTACGGTCTTTGCTCGAAGTGCGGACAAAAACATCGGCATCACCTCTGGGATTTACAACGCCGCGCTAAGAAGCACCTTGCAAAGGTGTAAGCCGAATTGAAAATGACGACCCTGGTGTTCAATTAGAGCAGGGCTTCATATACGTATTACCAAAGAAAATGTCGACCACAGTACAACTCGCTTGCAGAAACAGTCATCTCGATTTCGCCGAATGGCTCGCTAAGTACTTATAGGACCCGTATTTTGTTTTCGACAACCCGGTTTTCGACAACCGTTTTCGTGGATACTTCTAGACCAATTGGAGAACGACCACACAAGCACGCAATCCATAGACAGACACGATCAATTTCCAAAACACAATACATTTCCAAACACAATCCATAGACAGACGAAATCCATAGGGCAAATACAATACGTAGGACACTAGATACAGCATCGATATGCGTATAGAAAAACTCTACGTACCAGATTCGCAGAACTGCCACAATTTTTTTTCCTATTGAACATTGGATGTCAAAGAATATATACAACTACATTCGTTGGCCAAATCGTACGACAACAATTGTTTCCCACCAAGATATTCGTACAAGAGAAGAGTATTGCCAACCATCTATTGTTGGAGAACGCCTACGACAGCAACTTGGTCTCGGACATTTCCAAAGTGGACTACCTAGCCGGACACAGCGGGCATACCAACCTCCGACCCCTCGAAGGTTTGCCCCTGTTTGTGGACGACATCTATGTGTTTGGATATTTGCGTCGCAGAGACATGGTGTACAAAGGCCGTCGAGCTCTTCTATCGAATGGAGAAGATGGTGCTGCAAAGCAGGTCGTAGCCACAATCCAGCTAGCAATCCAACACAGCTTCGCGAAGATAGCACCCCAAAAACACATCCCCGTGGCAATAGTCCACACCGTAGACTGCAGCGAGAGGCCTGGGACCATTCGTTCTATAATCAAGCGAATCGAGCGCGACAGAAACAACCGAGCACGAAAGGCTTGGGACAAACTATTCCTAGGAGAACAACCAAATACCTACTTCGTGGCCAAGGTAGACGTCTCAGAAGTCCCAATATCCAACCTACAAGCAAACCTCCCCAGCTTCGAACGACAACTCGAGACACGGTTTTGGACTCTACTGTGTCGACTATACCCAAAACTTCTCTGGGGTGCTGGATCGCAAAGCACTCGTACAACATTTGGTGGAGACCTGGGAGATGCGAGATGCAAAAGACCCCGTACTTGCGATAGAAAACGCCTCGGCCACTATCCTAGACAACACCGAGAGCGTTGGCAACCATGTGTGTACCTACATCTGCACGACGAACCTCGGAAAGACGCTACGTGCAAAACTATACAACAAGATTGTTTCGAACTTCGAGGCAGGGGAGATTCGCGAATCCTTTGGTGGCCACCTCGCAGACTACGCCGACTGCCCCAACGAACATCTTCGCAAAACGTTCCAACATCCAGAAGTACAAGCTCGTGGGTGTACCCGAATCGAAGTATCCCTATATGCCTGTCGTCTCGAAGAAGACCTTTCGGAGAATACGGGTCGAGAAGTCGTAGACGATGTTCTGCAAAAGATCTCTACTCCTACAAGGCTCTTCGTTGTGCAGCCACCTGCAAAACAGTGGGAGCAGCTCGCCAAAGAATTGGACCGCTGTTGTATCCTTGCCGACCACCCCGTAGTCAAAATCTATGCCACATGGTATGCCCACCCCACAACAAAAAGGATCGCCGGAGTCCAAGTATCGCCCACAAAAGCCAACCAAGAAGACAATGCGAGGTGGGAAAAAGCAGTGCAATTGACCATATCCGAATTCGGTTTCCGCTGTTGTCCCATCTTTCGTAGATATTCTGTTGTCCCATCTTTCGTAGATATTCTGCAAACCGACGACGATGGCATCGAGCTCGCTCCACTACGATGCTATACCAAAGCTGCAGATTCGACAACTGTTCTTGCTGCATGTAGACGACCAACCCAAAAACATCCAGATGCGCCACCACCAAATATTCTTCTTCCAGATAGTCCCAGAGTAGCCTGGATTTGGCGTACCAAACACACCGACAATGCTACCGGGAAAGAGAAGATTCGCTGGCCACTCGAAGCGATCCCCACAGATCGACAAATTTCTTTCCTCTCGACAGGAAGTAGGATGATTCGTCTCCTAGCAATTTCAGATGCCCAACAGGCCGAAGAGTGGAGGCGCAAGGTCGTAGAAGACCAGATTCTCCTTCGAACGAAGAGAGAGGAAGCGCTACGAAAGCTGGAACAGTCGCAACATGCAAGGAAGATTTTCGAAGAAAAGGCACTCGAAGTGAGGAAGGTGGTTGCCAAAGCATTGGATGGGCAAACTGCAAAGCTAGACAGTTTTCCTCCAGGAACCAATCTGCAGATTCTTGGATTTCGATGGTTCGAATCCACCTGGGGAAGAAGGGCTAGAGTAGTCGTAGCTACAGAAGCAGGTGTGTTGGCTATCTGGAGTACAACTGCCCTTGCCAAAGTCCTAGCCCAGTTCGAAGAACATTTCCAAATACAATACCTTCGAGGCAAAGAAATCTACTACCTGGTCGAAATACACCCCAACCAACCAACCTTTCGCTTCCAAACCGAATCGAAAAGCAGTTCTTTGGCAAAGACCGGCAATGTGTAGAGTGGATCCCCATTTCCATATCGGAAACACCAAACCCAACGAAAAACCCCGCATCGAAGCTCTATTGCTTGCAGCTACCGAGCTTGCAGCTACCGAGCTACCGAGCTTGCCGCACGACCTCGCAACCTTGTAGCAGTACCAATCCCACCAAAGAACGATCGTACACATACTACCGATCTCGAACCTGGCGACTACATATGCTATCGGTTTGCAACGACCACATTCCGTGGAGCCACCAGAACTCTTCTCTTCCTTCTACCTGGTAGTCGAACAACATGCGAACCTACAAACGACCAAGAGATACCCACATATGGCTACTTTCTACAACGCGAGCTCGAGGGATACGATCTAGGAAAGACCACCGCACCGCTATGGTGCCACCTAGGAGAAATACGAACCACACCAAACAAAAGAAAGGACCGCCTCGCTACAGTTGCAAAGTAGCTACAACAACTCGGTAAGTCGCGGACTGTCCGGCCAAGGCAATACAAAACCATCTTCGTTGCACAGAGTAGGAGATACCGCCGAACCATCTTGTACTAGATACAATGGACCAGCACGCAAACAAAGACATCGCGCCTCGTCTACTCTTGTTTGTTGCGGAAGGTCTTCCATAGCAATACTACATACGATACCCCTATACACATTTCGCTCTTGCTTCGAGAGTGCGAGAAACTCTTCCATACTTCGCAGCGATGCATTCTTCTTTGCCTGTGCAAAAGCTTCTGTTGAATAGTATAGAGGCCATTTTCCCCAAGAACCACACACCACAAGATTCGCCATAGTATCTTTGTTGGTTGTATATTTCCAAATGGAGATTTTGGAGGGGGCAAAAGCAAAGCAACAAACCAAAAGCAAAGAAAAGCAACAGGCAAAAGCAAAGCAAAGCAACAAACGAAAACGAAGCAACAAACAAAAGCAAAGCAAAGCAAAGCAACAAACAAAAAGCAAAGCAACGAACAAAAAACAAAGCAATAAACAAAAGCAAAGCAACAAACAAAAACAAAGCAACAAACAAAAGCAAAGCAAAGCAAAGCAACAAACAAAAGCAAAGCAAAGCAAAGCAAAGCAACAAACGAAAACGAAGCAACAAACAAAAGCAAAGCAAAGCAAAGCAACAAACAAAAACAAAGCAACAAACAAAAAAACAAAGCAACAAACAAAAGCAAAGCAAAGCAAAGCAAAGCAACAAATAAAAACAAAGCAACAAACAAAAGCAAAGCAACTACCCAAAAGAAGAAGGATCGACTAGCCACACTGATAGTAGTAGTAGTAGAAGCACCAATACCCTAGACAACCACAAGCCCCACATCGATTGCTAGATAGACATGTCCCCACCTATCGGCTACAACAAACAACTCGCCCAATTCCCATCCTCTACGCTTTTTTTGCGGTCTTCCCAGATATATGTCCAAGTATGCCTGCGACAGCGTCCATCGTTTCCAAGGCCACAAACTCCTCTTCCGAAAACTCTCGAGTAGTACCTTCCTGGTATGCTTGTCGTGCTGCTACGAAGGAACGCAAAGGGAATCGAGGAGGACAACCACGAACTTTCTCGATATCCATGGCGCGGGGTATACTATGGGTATATACCCAGTAGGAAAAATCTCCAATACGTACGAACTAGAAAATATGCCCTTTCTTGGCCACGAAGTAGTCTTTGGAAGAATTTTGGAACAACAATGCTCGGCCACGAACCTATTGCAAAGCCGCGAACTTATTGCAAAGCCACGAACCTATTGCGAAGCCACGAACCTATTGCAAAGCCACGAACCTATTGCAAAGCCACGAACCTATTGCAAAGCCACGAACATATTGCTTGGCTACGAAGTAGTCTTTGGAAGAATTTTGGAACGACAACAATGCTTGGCCACGAAGTAGGCTTTGGAATAATTTTTTGGAACGCCGACAATGCTCGGCCTACAAAGATATTGCAAAGCTACGAACATATTGCAAAGCTACGAAACATATTGCAAAGCTACGAACCATATTGCAAAGCTACAAACATATTGCAAAGCTACAAACATATTGGAAAGCTACGAACCATATTGCGAAGCTACGAACATATCGCAAAGCCACGAACCTATTGCAAAACCACGAACATATTGCAAAGCTACGAACCTATTGCAAAGCCACAAACCTATTGCAAAGCCACGAACCTATTGCAAAACCACGAACATATTGCAAAGCTACGAACATATTGCAAAGCCACAAACCTATTGCAAAGCCACGAACCTATCGCAAAGCCACGAACCTATTGCAAAGCTACGAACCTATTGCAAAGCCACGAACCTATTGCAAAGGTACGAACCTATTGCAAAGCTACGAACCTATTGCAAAGCTACGAACATATTGCAACACCATGGACAACCAAGAAATCCAAAAGAAGACAAATGCGATCCATAGCAGAAACATGCCAGCATGCAGTCCACCATGGACAACCAAGAAATCCAAAAGAAGACAAATGCAATCCATAGCAGAAACATACAAGAATGCAGTCCACCATGGACAACCAAGAAATCTCAAAGACAAATGCAATCCCTAGCAGAAACATACAAGCATGCAGACCACCATGGACAACCAAGAAATCCAAAAGAAGACAAATGAAATCCATAGCAGAAACACCGGCAAAAGCAAAGCAAAGCAACAAACCAAAAGCAAAAGCCAACAGGCAAAAGCAAAGCAACAAACAAAAGCAAAGCCAACAGGCAAAAGCAAAGCAACCGGCAAAAGCAAACCAAAGCAGAAACATACAAGCACACAGATCAGCATCGACAAACGCAGAAACAAATGCAAACCAAAGCAGAAACATACAAGCACACAGACCACCATAGACCACCATCGACAAACGCAGAAACGTACAAGCACACAGGCCACCATAGACCACCATCGACAAAAGCAGAAACACACAAGCAAGGACCAGTCTAAGGCCACCATCGACAAACGCAATCCACCAGTTCGAAGAACAAACACACAAGCACACAGGCCACCATAGACCCCCATCGACGAACGCAGACAAATGCAATCCACCAGTTCGAAGAACAAACACACAAGCAAGGACCAGTCCAAGGCCACCATAGACAAACACAAAACAAATGCACTCCATAGCAGCCGGCCAAGGCAATACAAGCAAGGACCAGTCCAAGGCCACCATGGACAACCAAGGAATCCCAAAGAAGACACGTGCACAATCGAATAGACCAAGCCCAACTGTTGTCGGATTCTCTGTATTTTTGGACAGAAAAATGTTTTTGGAAACCCTCTGGATGGACTAGAGATATTCCTGTGGAAATGCTAGGCGCTTGCTGTGGAGGACCTGTGTATGTACAAAACAACTACACGCATTCTGTGGAGAACCTGTGGAAGTACTGTGGTTCGTGGTTTTGCAATAGGTTCGTAGCTTCGCAATATGTTCGTGGCTTTGCAATAGGTTCGTGGCTTTGCAATAGGTTCGTGGCTTTGCAATATGTTCGTAGCTTTGCAATATCTTTGTAGGCCGAGCATTGTCGGCGTTCCAAAAAATTATTCCAAAGCCTACTTCGTGGCCAAGCATTGTTGTCGTTCCAAAATTCTTCCAAACACTACTTCGTAGCCAAGCAATATGTTCGTGGCTTTGCAATAGGTTCGTGGTTTTGCAATAGGTTCGTGGCTTTGCAATATGGTTCGTGGCTTTGCAATAGGTTCGTGGCTTTGCAATAGGTTCGTGGCTTTGCAATATGGTTCGTGGCTTTGCAATATGTTCGTGGCTTTGCAATAGGTTCGTGGCCGAGCATTGTTGTCGTTCCAAAATTCTTCCAAAGACTACTTCGTGGCCAAGAATGGGCATATTTTCTAGTTCGTACGTATTAGAGATTTCTCCTACTGGGTATATACCCATAGTATACCCCGCGCCATGGATATCGAGAAAGTTCGTGGTTGTCCTCCTCGATTCCCTTTGCGTTCCTTCGTAGCAGCACGACAAGCATACCAGGAAGGTACTACTCGAGAGTTTTCGGAAGAGGAGTTTGTGGCCTTGGAAACGATGGACGCTGTCGCAGGCATACTTGGACATATATCTGGGAAGACCGCAAAAAAAGCGTAGAGGATGGGAATTGGGCGAGTTGTTTGTTGTAGCCGATAGGTGGGGACATGTCTATCTAGCAATCGATGTGGGGCTTGTGGTTGTCTAGGGTATTGGTGCTTCTACTACTACTACTACCAGTGTGGCTAGTCGATCCTTCTTCTTTTGGGTAGTTGCTTTGCTTTTGTTTGTTGCTTCGTTTTCGTTTGTTGCTTTGCTTTGCTTTGCTTTTGCCTGTTGCTTTGCTTTGCTTTTGGTTTGTTGCTTTGCTTTTGCCCCCTCCAAAATCTCCATTTGGAAATATACAACCAACAAAGATACTATGGCGAATCTTGTGGTGTGTGGTTCTTGGGGAAAATGGCCTCTATACTATTCAACAGAAGCTTTTGCACAGGCAAAGAAGAATGCATCGCTGCGAAGTATGGAAGAGTTTCTCGCACCCTCGAAGCAAGGGCGAAATGTGTATAGGGGTATCGTATGTAGTATTGCTATGGAAGACCTTCCGCAACAAACAAGAGTAGACGAGGCGCGATGTCTTTATTTGCGTGCTGGTCCATTGTATCTAGTACAAGATGGTTCGGCGGTATCTCCTACTCTGTGCAACGAAGATGGTTTTGTATTGCCTTGGCCGGACAGTCCGCGATTTGCCGAGTTGTTGTAGCTACTTTGCAACTGTAGCGAGGCGGTCCTTTCTTTTGTTTGGTGTGGTTCGTATTTCTCCTAGGTGGCACCATAGCGGTGCGGTGGTCTTTCCTAGATCGTATCCCTCGAGCTCGCGTTGTAGAAAGTAGCCATATGTGGGTATCTCTTGGTCGTTTCTAGGTTCGCATGTTGTTCGACTACCAGGTAGAAGGAAGATAAGAGTTCTGGTGGCTCCACGGAATGTGGTCGTTGCAAACCGATAGCATATGTAGTCGCCAGGTTCGAGATCGGTAGCATGTGTACGATCGTTCTTTGGTGGGATTGGTACTGCTACAAGGTTGCGAGGTCGTGCGGCAAGCTCTGTGGTCCCCTCGGTAGCTGCAAGCAGTAGAGCTTCGATGCGGGGTTTGTCGCGTGGGTTTGGTGTTTCCGATATGGAAATGGAGATCCACTCTACAGATTGCCCGTCTTTGCCAAAGAACTGCTTTTTCGATTCGGTTTGGAAGCGAAAGGTTGGTTGGTTGGGGTGTATTTCGACCAGGTAGTAGATTTATTTGCCTCGAAGGTATTGTATTTGGAAATGTTCTTCGAACTGGGCTAGGACTTTGGCAAGGGCAGTTGTACTCCAGATAGCCAACACACCTGCTTCTGTAGCTACGACTACTTAAGCCCTTCTTCCCCAGGTGGATTCGAACCATCGAAATCCAAGAATCTGCAGATTGGTTCCTGGAGGAAAACTGTCTAGCTTTGCAGTTTGCCCATCCAATGCTTTGGCAACCACCTTCCTCACTTCGAGTGCCTTTTCTTAGAAAATCTTCCTTGCATGTTGCAACTGTTCCAGCTTTCGTAGCGCTTCCTCTCTCTTCGTTCGAAGGAGAATCTGGTCTTCTACGACCTTGCGCCTCCACTCTTCGGCCTGTTGGGCATCTGCAATTGCTAGGAGACGAATCATCCTACTTCCTGTCGAGAGGAAAGAAATTTGTCGATCTGTGGGGATCGCTTCGAGTGGCCAGCGAATCTTCTCTTTCCCGGTAGCATTGTTGGTGTGTTTGGTACGCCAAATCCAGGCTACTCTGGGACTATCTGGAAGAAGAATATTTGGTGGTGGCGCATCTGGATGTTTTTGGGTTGGTCGTCTACATGCAGCAAGAACAGTTGTCGAATTTGCAGCTTTGGTATAGCATCGTAGTGGAGCGAGCTCGATGCCATCGTCGTCGGTTTGCAGAATATCTATACGAAAGATGGGACAACAGCGGAAACCGAATTCGGATATGGTCCATTGCACTGCTTTTTCCCACCTCGCATTGTCTTCTTGGTTGGCTTTTGTGGGCGATACTTGGACTCCGGCGATCCTTTTTGTTGTGGGGTGGGCATACCATGTGGCATAGATTTTGCCTGCGGGGTGGTCGGCAAGGATACAACAGCGGTCCAATTCTTTGGCGAGCTGCTCCCACTGTTTTGCAAATGGCTGCACAACGAAGAGTCCTGTGGGAGTAGAGATCTTTTGCAGAACATCGTCTACGACTTCTCGACCCGTATTCTCCGAAAGGTCTTCGAGACGACAGGCATATAGGGATACTTCGATTCGGGTACACCCACGAGCTTGTACTTCTGGATGTTGGAACGTTTTGCGAAGATGTTCGTTGGGGCAGTCGGCGTAGTCTGCGAGGTGGCCACCAAAGGATTCGCGAATCTCCCCTGCCTCGAAGTTCGAAACAATCTTGTTGTATAGTTTTGCACGTAGCGTCTTTCCAAGGTTCGTCGTGCAGATGTAGGTACACACATGGTTGCCAACGCTCTCGGTGTTGTCTAGGATAGTGGCCGAGGCGTTTTCTATCGCAAGTACGGGGTCTTTTGCATCTCGCATCTCCCAGGTCTCCACCAAATGTTGTACGAGTGCTTTGCGATCCAGCACCCCAGAGAAGTTTTGGGTATAGTCGACACAGTAGAGTCCAAAACCGTGTCTCGAGTTGTCGTTCGAAGCTGGGGAGGTTTGCTTGTAGGTTGGATATTGGGACTTCTGAGACGTCTACCTTGGCCACGAAGTAGGTATTTGGTTGTTCTCCTAGGAATAGTTTGTCCCAAGCCTTTCGTGCTCGGTTGTTTCTGTCGCGCTCGATTCGCTTGATTATAGAACGAATGGTCCCAGGCCTCTCGCTGCAGTCTACGGTGTGGACTATTGCCACGGGGATGTGTTTTTGGGGTGCTATCTTCGCGAAGCTGTGTTGGATTGCTAGCTGGATTGTGGCTACGACCTGCTTTGCAGCACCATCTTCTCCATTCGATAGAAGAGCTCGACGGCCTTTGTACACCATGTCTCTGCGACGCAAATATCCAAACACATAGATGTCGTCCACAAACAGGGGCAAACCTTCGAGGGGTCGGAGGTTGGTATGCCCGCTGTGTCCGGCTAGGTAGTCCACTTTGGAAATGTCCGAGACCAAGTTGCTGTCGTAGGCGTTCTCCAACAATAGATGGTTGGCAATACTCTTCTCCACCCGCAGACCCATACTGTGGAATGTAGCCCGAATTGGTTCCATAGGATTGCGTGCTTGTGTGGTCGTTCCCCAATTGGTCTAGAAGTATCCACGAAAAAGGTTGTCGAAAACCGGGTTGTCGAAAAAGAAATACGGGTCCTATAACATATTTCCTCCGAAGTAAAAGATTAGCTCGAGCCCATTCCGCGGCACCGTTTGCCCGTAGGCTAGCTGTTACCTCCTCCCCCATCTGTTTGGTTTCACTTGCGCGTTGGACCCCCTTTTGTGGATTTTCGAGGTTGCCGCGGAGAGCAGAGTATCTGCCAGTTCGTTCGGCTCTTTCCATTCTCTTCTGCCATTCTAGGTCACGAGCTGTAGCTATTGCCTGGGAGAGGCTTGCTTTGTGGAGCTTCGAGAAACCTGGGATACCAAACTGCTTTGCTTGTCTACGCAATTCTGCTTTGGTCGGCATTTTCTTCATACGTATACGTATATATCTATATGGTGCCCTTTCTCTAATTGAACAGTAAGGTCGATATTCTTGGGGTAGAAACCTAGTAGTATAGCCGGCGTCAAACAATGATACCGCCTTCTACAAATCCACAGGAGAACCGTTTGATGACCCCCGACCTCAATATCTCGTTTGGACCATGTGAATTTTGACCGCAATATGTGACCTAATCACAACATCTATGGTATTCCAAAGATAATAAGTTGGGATTGGGTCACATATTGAGGTCAAAATTCACATGGTCCAAACAAGATATTGAGGGAGGGGGGCATCGAATGGTGAAAGTGGATTTTTGAAGGTGGTATCATTTTGACGCCGTCTATACTACTATACTTGATGTAAAGCGCACTCGGGCATTTATGGAGATTGCGCTGTATAAATACATTATTATTATTAATGTCATTTCCTACCTATTATTAATGTCACCGCCTCCCGGATAGCTCAGTTGTTAGAGCGCCTGTCTGTTGTGCGGCAGATCGTGGGTTCAAACCCCAGTCGGACCAACACTCAGGGTCTTAAAAATAACTGAGGAGAAGGTGCTGCCTTTGCTCTAACATCTGCAAATGGTTAGACCTTCGCCGTGGCTCGGATGACCACGTAAATGGCGGTCCCGTCTCCAAATATTGGGGACGTAAAAGAACCACTGTGGACGCAATAAACTCTGGCCGTGACCACCCACAGTGCCAGCAAGAAGTCGGCTTGCTGGATTAGTGCCGGGCTAGTAGTCCAATGGAACTAATAGCGAGTGCTGGAACAACACTGAAGACTGAAGACCAAAGTCCAGGGCTGTCTGGGCACTGTCTACGTACATTTAAAATACCGATAAGGGAAATCTGTTTATACAGTCTTGTAGAGGACACTTCGAGATTTAAGAATATGCAATCCGTTTTTGCATATTATGCATATTTAATTAGCTACGAATTTTATTCAAATTGTTTTGATAAACAACATTTAAAAAAATCATAACTCCGTCAATTTTCAACCGATATCAAAACTAATATGAAGTACTGTTGCTAGGCAACCCTAATAAACCTTGTTTTTCGTATTTGACCTAGTCAACTTTGATTTGTTTGTGAATATTAAATATCGACAAGAAAGCTGTTTATAGGTAGAGTTTAAAACTGCAAACCGTTTTGGAATCGGTTGAATATTTACGTACCCCCCTGAACGCCTAAAATGGTCGAAAACGCCCCAAAAATCAATTATTGGGTATTTTAAAACCCAATGTTCAACAAGTTCTCGTTATCGCTTTCTGAATGTTAAGCATTCGTTGGACAGGTCTAACACTGATGTGTTTGATGCTGAAAAGAGAAGATTGGTTTAAGTTGGACAAAGTTATGATGTATCACTCTTACGGTTTAAGTTCTTTTTTCAAAAGTCGTGTTTCTCACCGTGTAAACTCATAGACTACGTCTCCATGAATTTGAAACCGATTTCAAATCGAATTGCAGGTTAAGAGAGCCTGTTTATCCAGTTGTAATGCAATACCACGTTAATAGGAATTGCTGTAATATGAAGGGAGCTGAATCAGTTAACCTGGACCCTCTTTTATGGAAAATGTACCTTTTTAGTCGTTGTCACTTTGAAAATTTGTAACTTTTGTTTTTTCGAACAGATTGTTTTTTTTCACCAATGCAATATTTATTTTCAGCTTGTTGGATGTTATCTGATTATCAAAGCGATTATTCTAAGTTTTCATCTTTATATCTGCAAAGTAAGGCACTTCAAGTTTTGCGTCAAACGTGCTCCATAATATATGTAAAATTGACATCATTTCACATTTTAACCATGCTCTTTTATGTGTAGGGCGAACGATTATTTTGGGTTCATACACAAGTGATTTTCTTCACGTTTGTCTTCCATACATCTGCAGGGTAAGGCACTTCAAGTTTTGCGTCAAACGTGCTCCATAATATATGTCAAATTTACATAATTTTAACCATGCTCTTTTATGTGTAGGGCAAACGATTGACTTGGGTTCATACACGAGTGATTTTCTTCACGTTTGTCTTCCATACATCTGCAGGGTAAGGCACTTCAAGTTTTGCGTCAAACGTGCTCCATAATATATGTAAAATTTACATCATTTTAACCATGCTCTTTTATGTGTAGGGCAAACGATTGACTTGGGTTCATACACGAGTGATTTTCTTCACGTTTGTCTTCCATACATCTGCAGGGTAAGGCACTTCAAGTTTTGCGTCAAACGTGCTCCATAATATATGTCAAATTTACATCATTTTAACCATGCTCTTTTATGTGTAGGGCAAACGATTGACTTGGGTTCATACACGAGTGATTTTCTTCACGTTTGTCTTCCATACATCTGCAAGGTAAGGCACTTCAAGTTTTGCGTCAAACGTGCTCCATAATATATGTCAAATTTACATAATTTTAACCATGCTCTTTTATGTGTAGGGCAAACGATTGACTTGGGTTCATACACGAGTGATTTTCTTCACGTTTGTCTTCCATACATCTGCAGGGTAAGGCACTTCAAGTTTTGCGTCAAACGTGCTCCATAATATATGTAAAATTTACATCATTTTAACCATGCTCTTTTATGTGTAGGGCAAACGATTGACTTGGGTTCATACACGAGTGATTTTCTTCACGTTTGTCTTCCATACATCTGCAAGGTAAGGCACTTCAAGTTTTGCGTCAAACGTGCTCCATAATATATTTACAATTGACATCATTTAACATTTTACCCATGCTCTTTTATGTGTATGGGGACCGAGCGTGTTGTAATCCAGAAACAGTCTATACTTGTACTTCTAACGTAAGTGCTTTTTTGTGCGATTTTTGAAAACAGATACCATAGAACAATCCTTGTAAAGCATTATGGTGCACAAATTATCGAGATCGGTTGAAAATTAAGGTCGAAACGACTTTTTAATCAACATCGCTGAACCCTTGAAATTATGGATAAATTGTTACATTTTAAATTAAGTATTTGGCCTACTTAAATATTAGTTATCCTTATATGTTATGTGCCTGTTGCAAAGGTGAATAATACGTTGTTGATTACCAAAGAGATACTTTTTTTCGAAGCCAAATACCTAGTTTTTTTTATTAATCTATGTCATTTTGTTTTCATTTTGTAGTTGTTATTGAAAGTTCTAGCCATGTCAACTTTCACATACACAATGAAGGACTATACTGTCCACGAGCTATTTACTTGGGTGTGCGCCGAGGAAGGGGTGGCAGAGGAGTGGGGTCTAGGGTCCCTGGGGAAAATGCTCAAGAAGTACCGTAAACTCATCCAAGAGTAAGTACGTAGTTTAAAATAACCCAATGCAGTGCGTATATAGTTTCATTTAGCCTTTGTATTGTTGTAGCCACCATGCAGCTCATTTTCCAGACGACTTGGCTTTGTGCCCTGGAAGGGAAATTACACAGTATATGCCCATGATAAGAGCGCGGCTGCGCGGCTGCGCGGGTTATATCCTGCGCAACTACCCGGAATCAGAGCCATACACGTCCAGCCACTCAGATGGCGACGATGACCATGGACCGAATGGGGATGGGATGCCCCCTCCAAAGGCCCCCTCCACAGATCAGAACAAGACTGGTGGTGACCCTAACCTAAAGGAACCCCCACCAAATGCCAAACCCGTAAAGTCACATAAAGGTGAATGCCCCATCTGTAAAGATGGGAAAATACATGCCCGCCTCAAACAGCATCTAACGGCAAAGAAGCATGGGTGGAGTTCGGCCAAGTACAAGAAGTGGCTAACAAAGAAGAGAAGGGATCCCAATGTTAAACGTGTGGTACGGAGTTTCCCAAAGTGTCAATGGCGTGGGCAGAGACTTGAGACCCACCTCCAAAGAAAACACTTACCCACTTCCAAGGGTGCGGAGTTGGTGAAGGTTATCCTACAAAAAGAAAGGGATTCCAAAACCCAAAATCCATCGCCACCAACTCCAACTCCTCAACAAGACAAGGAATTCACCACAACCCCAAGGCCACGAAAACGCAAGGCCACCCCATCACCATCACCGTCGCCATCGCTATCACCTCCTAAGAAGGTGCCACTTCCCACCCTGGACTACACAGACTCGGAGAAAGAGGACCCCAACTACATTGTGAAAGCAGAATTTTCACCCGCCAAGTCTTCCTCGGATGAAGGGGGGCAAGATATGCCCACAAATCCATTGCAGCATTTGATCTGGTCATGGGGTCAGTTCCTGGAGACTCCCCATGGTGGCTGTAAGGACCAAAAGTGCATAGATCAGATGCGGCAACAAGTACTATCAATTGCCAAAGCCGTAGCCCCTCACCACCAGAAATTGAGCGTGTTTCATGATGCCAACCAGGTCTACATAGCCTTCTTCAAACGCAACATCGACCAGCATGCCAAGGACAAGAACACTGGCCTAACCATCGCGACGCTACACAATTATTCCAGATCCCTCGAGCATTTCTTAACTTATGTGCTGCTACCAGAGTTGAAGCTACGTGATCTGTCCAAGCAATCCAGGAACAAACTCAATAGCCTGAAGGAACGCCAGAATCTGTGGCGTTCTTCGTGGAAACGGCAAAGGGCTGAGCAAAAGAGCGACTCCGAGTACGAAACATGGGAACGCCAGCCATCCATGGAAGAAATAACGAATGCCGGCGATGGCCAGCATGCGCAAGAGTGTGAGGACGTCCTGGAAAACACGCCATCAGCCGAAATCTCACTGGAGCAGGCTCTACAGATAAGGAATTGGTTGGTGTATTTGGTAAACATCGGGAACGATAATAGGGCTGGCCCTATTAGCAAGATGACTACCAAGGCGTTGGTGTTGGCAAAGAAGGACGCGGTTGGCGATTATACACTGCAGTTCAGCCACCACAAGACAGTGAAAACACACGGATGCTACATGCTCCACCTCACCACCCATCTCTACGACCTCCTCTGCCTGTTCGTAAACAAGGTGCGGCCCGTCTTCGTGGTGGCTGGAGTCCCAAACTATGACCGGGTGTTCCTCACCAGTGCTGGCAAACACGTCAAAAACAATGAGGTTCACTTGCTGCTCAAGTCCTTCGCCAGTGCGAGCAAGACGTTCAGACCAGACACCTTGGAGTCATTCTCATCGACCACCATAAGGCAGGTCGTGGCGTCTAACACCAGGGCACAGGACGCTCCCACCAAAAACCAGCTGGCTGTGGCCATGGGTCAGTCCAAAAAGGGGTATAAGGTAATCGAAGCCTTATTTTCGGCCGAGCAACCCCAATCACCCCACAAACTAACCTCAAAGTCATCAGCCAAATCATCCGCTAAACCAGCACCACCACCGCAATCGGACCATGCTTTGCCAACAGCAGCATCATCATCCTACATCATTGGCCCTCCCACGCACGATGATGGAGGCAACATGCTGCCCCTTTTCTCTACCCATGGCGCCAGGAAGGTATGGGGAGAGCGCGATGCAACACAAATCCAGAGGGTGGCACGGAAATACATCACAGGGGAAAAGGCAATGAACAGAGCCAACCTCATCCATGCCCTTAACAAAGATGTTTCGACCCGTGCAATAATGTCGCACGAAGGTGATGAGCGGTGTTATGAAAAAGTGAAATCATTGAAAAAGAGCTACGATCATGCTAGAAAGTACTTCTCCATCTAAGGTTGTTGTGGTGGTGGTACTTTGGTTGGCGAGGTTAGGGTGATTGTATGTTGCGGGTGAGTTTGTTGTCGTGACCTAGTACTGCCATGTGTTGTTCGTTTTTGTCGGACGCTCTCATGTCGCAATCAAAACGACATTCCGTTGGTTTCCTTAATTTGGTTCGTACTGATTAGGTATCTAGTGCGTCCTTTTCATGTTTGTTGTTGTTCGTTTTTGTCGATCGCTTTCCTCCCTTGCACCAAAACCCCGGAAAATCCAGGCTGGAAAATTTCCGGGCATTCCCCGGAATTTTGCACATAGGGAAAATCCGGGGAAGCCTGGAAAATCATTTTCAAGTCTTCTTTAATATTTAACTCAGTGGGAACAGTAACTTACTGTAATAAATGGTATTATAAGAAAACTACCAAATTGAATGTATGTTGTTTTTACCATGAGCAATATCACATGAAAAGGGCATGGCCAACACCACATATTTTTTAATGAGTTTTTGATGTTCTCTGACAACTTAATAAATTAAATTAAAGAAGGCCATTTGTTGAAGAACAAAAATGGATATTAACATTAAGGCAGATAATGAAGTGGAACTGCAGCATATGTTTGCATGAGACAGATCTTGATGCTTTGTAATTGCAGGCTTCATTTGAAAATTATATGAAAACATGTTCTATGTCATCCAGGCCCATGAGTTTCTCATGTGATCCAGCCCAATATAACAACATTAAAATGGTCTATATTTTACATTATGAAACAAAATAATTGTTTTCTCATCTTCAATTGCCTGGCAGAAATGATTTAAAGGGGCTGTGTCACAGTAAGGCTTTACATTCGTTTTGAACTAACGAACATCTCGGCCATGTGGGATGCTTAAAATGAAAGCAAATATGCAAAAATGACTAACAAACAGTGTATATAAACAGTCTCCAGGGAAAATATTGAAAATCCTTTCAATCAAGCATTGAGAGAGGGACGTTTAACTGTTTGTATCCAATTAACAGCCACTAAACGAGCGATTACTCGATACATGCACAGTAACATGACATAGCCCCTTTAATCGTGCCTCTGTATGATCATATAATCAAATAGAAAAGGAAAATAGAACGTAAATGTATTTCTTGTTACATTGATTAATAATAATATAGGTAAATTAAGAAAATTCAACAATCATCTCAAATAAATTGAATCAAAACTGTTTCAAACCAAATATTTACAAAATTTCACTAATTAGCATCTGATGTATGTTAAACTACAACGTATAGTGAAGTTATTTGATGTGGCATCACACATAAATGTTTGTAAAACAGTATTCTTTAAGCAATATTTTGTTACAGTGAAGTTTTTTCATGTGGCGTCTGGACACACAAATGATTGTAGAGTATATTAGTAAATTGTGTTATTATTACAGACAGAAAAACCTGTATACAATATTAATAGTAAAAAAAATAAACCGGTATTTATGTTTTTCCCCTTGTGTTATACCATACATTACACAATCTTACTGCTGCATTGACTGAGCTTGTTTACTGGGCAACAAATAAGCAATATGCACACAAGAGCTTTGGAGTAAAATGGCTGAGGGCAGAAACCCAAAGCCGCTTTTATTGAATAACAAAATTGTCAGACATAACATCTTCACAATATGATACAATATTTTAGCCCAGTAAAGGTAAAGAGCAAAATGAACGCCAAAAGCATCATGATGAAATTATTATGCTGCCCCACCCAAAGGAAATGCAGCACTAACGCCAGAGAAAAATGTATGTCAAACAACAAACGTTTAGTCTTTGTTAATCAGTCCACAAAATGTCAATTAAAATACAAACTATGAATATGCAACATAGTTACCACGAGCTGCTAAAATTATGATGAGTAACAATAGGACAACTGCTGCCCTTGCTAATCAGTTGTCCTAATCAACCTTAAACAAGGAGAGATTGGGAGACTGCTGCCCTTGCTAATCAGTCCCATAAATTTCATAAATGAACTATGAACAACTTGCCATGAACTGTTAAAATTACAACGAGTAACAATAGGGGAACTGCTGCCCTTGCTAATCAGTTGTCCTACTCCTAATCAACCTTAAACACCAAGGAGAGATTGGGAGACTGCTGCCCTTGCTAATCAGTCCCATAAATTTCATAAATGAACTATGAACGACTTGCCATGAACTGTTAAAATTATAACGAGTAACAATAGGAGAACTGCTCCCCTTGCCAGTCAGTTGTCCTACTCCTAATCACCCTTAAACACCAAGGAGATATGGGGACTGCTGCCCTTGCTTATCAGCCCCATATTACCTGGATATTCCCAAACACAACTTCACCGCAAGTTGTAATGAATAGCAATGATACAAATATCTTTATGAAAAGCATTTGATTTATACCTACCCAAAATATGGATCTGTGCGTCAGACATACCCTGATCTGCAGCATGAGAGGCAATCCCAATATGAAAACTATGACCTTTATAATGAGCAGGGCTGAGCCCACAATACTTAAAGCTAGGGAAAGCTGGTCAGCAAAATAGGTTCTTGAAACTACTCATATCAACAGTAATGAAATTAGGACCTGGTATATTCCTTCAAAGTGGCAAATAATCCAGCATAAATTGTACTGGACAAACAATTGCTTGCCGATTAATAACCATAGAAAAATGATTGTAGCTGTGCTTATAATTAGTTCAGGAATATGACTTATGACAGGCAACTAAATTAGATGCATCAACAAGCTTAGCTGTTTGGCAAATTTGCAAGTGAAGACCAGAACCTTTGTCGATATTGGAAGTTATCTCAACCCTACACATGTACGTAGAAAAGCATAGAAAGCCAAAGAAAATGCATACACATTGCTTGAAATTGCTGATTCTAATAGACTACGTTTTTGGAATAATATATAACTTTTCTTATACTGCACGAAGAATCGGAAGAGTAATTGGCAATCGGCTATCCAAACGGGAACCAAGCTTTCCATAGCCCTTAAGCATTTGAATAATAAAAATCGATTTAACAGGATCAGGAAATCCTGACAGTTTGTGAGAATATAGCCTATTAAGCAGAAACATAAGTATTGATCGACCAGCCAGCCTATGGGCCTCAGGCTCTTTCCTAATTTTAGTATCAACAACTTCATGATTTTGTAAAGTTGAAATTATTTTTTTAGATTTGGAAGATACCCGGGTGTGGTGTATTCGTATGGAATTGGTAAGCCTCGTTTTGAGGCACGCCACGCGGGCTTCGTCTTCCGCCATGTTGTTGTACAGTTATGGTTTGGTTAGTTCATGATTAAACTTCCTTTGTTATACCTTGTGGTCTAACACTTGATGGACGAATATCTAACAGTGGCGACGAGGATATTGGTACGTATATACTGGCATTGCAAATAACGGGGAAGTTCACGGAGAATTGTGGAAATTCGGATTCTAGCAGCTTTCAACTACAGCATCAAATCTGTTCCATCGAAACAAAATGCAGTCGCAGATGCACTGTCACGATTACCTTTGTCTTCTACGGCTGGGGAAGAAAATGCTGTCTATAACGTTGAGGAACGGTTGATTAATTGTTTACCTATTACGTATAAGGAGATAAGTCATGCAACACGAGTGGATCCAGTTTTGTCCAAGGTGTTGGAGTTTGTCAGGCATGGATGGCCACAGCAGGTTGAAGACAGCGGTTAAAACCCTTCTTCAATCGTCGTTACGAGTTGTCAACTGAACAAGATTGTCTGTTATGGGGACTACGAGTTGTTATTCCCAATCGATACCAGGAGGATATGCTAGAAGAGTTGCACACAGGGCATCCTGGCATCGTACGTATGAAAGAGTTGGCGCACAGTTATCTATGGTGGCCAAACATCGATCTGGAAATTGAACTAATGGTGAGAAACTGTAGTAGTTGTCAGCAGGTTAGACAAGCACCCGCTGTAGCTCCGCTAGCGCCTTGGATGTGGCCAAGTAACCCTTGGCATCGAATTCATGTTGATTATGCAGAAGACGGAAATGGACACTATCTCATTGTAGATGCACATTCTCGTTGGCCAGAGATATTCTTTATGTCACGAAGCACAACTACGTCGGCAACAATCGTCATCTTACGAGACTTGTTCGCGAGATATGGAGTGCCGGTTCACTGTGTAAGTGACAATGGACCTCAGTTTCGCAGTGAGGAATTTGCACATTTCTTAAGTATGAATGGGGTAAAACACATACGAATAGCACCTTATCACACAGCAAGTAACGGTTTAGCAGAGCGAATGGTTCAATCATTTAAGAACCACATGTCATCTTGCAAGGGTAGCAAATTGTGTGTTCACCAGCGTATTGCAAATTTCCTGCTAACCTATCGATCGACCAAGCATCCAACAACTGGTAGAACCCCTGCTAGTCTGTTCATTGGTCGCGAACTGCGAACTCGGTTAACACTCCTTCGTCCAAATACGGGGGAGAAGGTCATGGACATGCAGGCAAAACAGAAAGCAACACACGATGCACATGCTAAGTTCAGAGAGTTTTACCCAGGTGACAGAGTTCTGGTGAAGGATGTGCGGAAAGAGGACACCTGGTGGCCAGGATCTATAGCTGAACGAAGTGGACCTAACTCTTAGTTCTCTATCATAGTTCTAAATGACGGTCGGATTTGGAAGCGACACGTTGATCATGTAAGACGCGACAGCATGGGCAGCGCAGTTCCTCAACCTAGTATAGAAATGGAACCGCAGAGTTGCCAGTTTCCACGAAGATACCGGTGGACATTCCAATAGGTGTTCCAGCAGAGTCTGCATTTGGCCAAGGTCAGAGTAAAGAAGAAGTACCACAGACCACAGGAGCAAAGTCAGCACCTGCAGCGAACCAGCCTTCTGAAGTCGTCTTCCGCCATGTTGTTGTACAGTTATGGTTTGGTTAGTGCACGATTAAACTTCCTTTGTTATACCTTGTGGTCTAACACTTGATGGACGAATATCTAACACCGGGTATCTTCATAATGCACAGGAAAACCCAGAGTAAAACTTGATGAAATAAACTCTGCATTTGAATGGTGATACCCAGCAATAAGAAAAATCTCTCATTTTTTAAAAATTGGGGTTGGAAGGATGGGATTTGGCAAGCTGGGGGCGTTTCTGAAGGCTTTATTTTTTGGCCACAAAATTAAACAGAGTCAGGCTCTGTGCTCCGTCACACTTAAAACAAGTCTGCGTAAACGAACATCCTTTACATTCACGACCACTATGGAATTAAAAGTAGAAGCTCCTAGGAACATTAGAAAAACCAGTACTAGCCTGGGGTTGAAATTAAATTTTCCCTGGAGAAGACTGAGAGCAAATCCACAATTCCTAATGGATAGTACCCCATGGAAAATACTAGGCTTGTGCCTTTTCAGAAAGCAAAAATTCTCATCATAAAACATCCAGTTATGACCCGTAGCTGCCAAATCCTGTATTACCTCACCATATTTTATGAGGGCAGGGGCCTCAGTTGGGTATTAACTGGTATAAACCTCAACAAAAACATGAAAACTGCTGACCCATAACTCTCTACTTGCACCTTCTGCATTCTGAACTGTAACTGGAACTTGTTCTCCCAAATTGGATTAGAAAATTCAAAAAGAATGCTAAAGTCAATGAACTCATTGTTCCATATTTTTGCTTGCACCTTATCCACCACCAAGCATCAATTGGCAAACTTGATGAATTAAACATCTTAACTGGAACCAAAGCATTGGACAGCTCACCTGACAGGGCCTGCTAAGCAGCATCTATAGACCCTTGTACAATAGATGCTGCTTGCCCTGTTGTAGTGCTCGTAAAGGCCTGCTGCTGGATAGAATCTGATACCATCGGAATTGTGGTAAATGTCAGCATACTGGTAATAGAAGACTGGGAAGGGATGGATACAGCTGAATTCGCCTCTGTAACAATCTATGAAGAGGGTGGAGTGCTAATCCCTACCATATCTGTACCTGCCTATGTTGATGGGGTAGCCTGAGTCAATCTTTTAGTGACGTCATCCACCACTCGGAAAACTAACTGATCCAGAAGACCAGGTGGAAAATTGAGGTGTTATGCTGGTTCTTGTGGCTGTTGCACTGTTGATGATGCTGTCATTTTTGGCTTGTCTTGAGCCTTGTTCCCTCTTGGTCGAAGGTTGCTCAGCAGCTTTGACTGAAGGGCACCTCAATCTCTCAGAGCATTTAGGTGGCATGATGTTTCTACAAAATAAAAAACACTTGGCAGAAACTGAATGCCCTCTAAACTTATTTATAAAATTAACTGATCTACCAAGTTATGGGCAGCAAAATTAAAAACATGGCAGGAAGAAGCCATGTCGACAAATTGTCGACGCACCAGCAAGCCCTTGAATTGCCAACAAAATAAATATACATATTGAGGCAAAGCCTCAAAAAAGAGGACAAGTCCTCCATAACAGTGTGAGGACCATAAAGCCTCAACACCAACAGTGGACAAAGCCACAACAACAAACCTTGAGGGCGAAACCTCGAAGGCAACATGCTACCATACATAAATAGTATGACTAGCTAACTGATGGACAAAGCCACCATAACAAAAATCATAAAATACTTGTGAATTACTCACAAGAACAACAAAACCATAAAACTGCCCACAACTATAGCAATAAATAAAAGAAAATCCAGTACCTTTAATATACTCTACAATGGACAAAATAGAAAACAATAGACTGAAAATATGTTGTATAAAATGTGTGAAACTTAAAGCATGCCTACCAAGTTATGGGCAGCACAATTAAAAACATGGCATTAACAAGCCATGTCGACAAATTGTCGACGCACCAGCAAGCCCTTGAATTGCCAACAAAATAAATATAAATATTGAGGCAAAGCCTTAAAAAAGAGGACAAGTCTATAATGGACAAAATAAAAAATAACGGACTGAAAATATGTCTTATAAAACGTGTGAAACTTAAAGTATGCCTGCCTTAAAGATGGCGCTGCGATAACTTCGATGGATTCACTTCGATACAAGAAATATTTTCCTGCCGAGTTAACATGAACGCCGTCTGCTATATAATTTATAAGTCCTGAGCAGGGCTTGAAAAATATTTGTTGCATTAGAAATTGGTTCCAAAACAACGTTGAGCTAGTTCTTAACGTACAGTATGTGTGTAAGAAATGCCACGTGGAATAACGTGGCAAACGCCGATCGCACGTACTGAAAAACTTCCAAAAGCAAACGGACTAAATCTTCAATAGAAAAGCGAACAACCTCGGGTCCAACTACCGAAAGATCGGTTTGTGCCTATTTCCAAAATGATCACATCTGGAGCAAGGCTTCTGACCTCGTGTAGGTCATGCACATGTCCGAAGCTTTTAGACGGTGCGACTGCTTCGGTGTTTTTGTTTTGTGTTGGCGGTCCTGCAGCTTAAAATCATTTTCCGCACGGGCATCAAAACCAGCTTCTAAGTCGCGCTTAAGCCTTTTCACGAACGAATGGCCTAAAATGAGAACTTAAGGAACGCCGGCGCATGCCATACACAGACACAGTGACAGGACTAGATTTTCAGAAGTTGAAAGAACGCTCGTCGCTTAATAGACTTGAAAAGTGAAAATTACGCGCTTCGAAAAGAAACTGATGCCTGAAATGAAACAAAATCTAACCAACAATTATCATCTCAAAAATATTACAAGAGAGGTCAAATAAAGGCAAAGTGATTCATACCTTACAGAAGATCAAATCAAACGTCTTCACTCGATGAATATCTGAAGTGAATGGCTAACCACTGGTGAGAGGTTACATAGTACCACCAGTACGTAGAGGGGTGCATTGTATTGACACTCCCCTATCCCACAGCCTACACATACCAATGGCTGCTAGGCAACAGGACTTTGCATATAATTATAACTAATTTAATAAAACTAGCCAGCGGAAAAACACAAAATCAAACATTCGTAAGCAAATATTCCATATATACAACATAAAAAAACTTCACTCAATTATGTTTCTTAGCTTTCTTTGGTGTTCTAAAGGTTTTCTGTGAGTCCCCCAGTATAAATGTTCTCTGTCACTTTCAACCATGATTGGTTTGAAAACATTTTTGGATCCTTCCTATAAAGATAAAGTCAAAGGATTTACAGTTAATAAGTGATTGTAATTTCAAAAATAATTAGAAACAACAACTACTATCTATTTGTACTTTACTGATCAATAGTATGCCCACCAATCGTTGTTTACATAAAACTTTTCTCAAACTTTAACTGGTCATCCAGTCCAGTCTTCTGATCAAGGGCAATCCTCTGTGCATGCAAATTGTCATCTAGTGAGGGCCCGAAGGGTGAGTATACTTTTTGCTCGTTATTTTTTGGCGGTTTATATAAAATAGTGATACACCAAATCGTCCATGCCCATGGTCAAACAGAAGCCTGGTCTGTAGTTTTAAATCACACCAAAAGAGTAGTTCTTATTCGCTTGGTACTTCTCATTTACCTATTGTCTAATAATGTGTTCCAAGGAAATGATGTTTAAAAGACGAGAGTCTTCAGATATTTTTAGGAAAATCCACGGCTGATCGGGGTCACTCACACTGGAGCGATCGCCTACACTCCTTGTGATTTTCCTGTAAACACTGAAAGAGCGATTTTTTTATAAGTCTCTAAACAGCCCTATATTGCGCCCAATAAAGCTCGGCATCTCTAACCATGGTCTGATAGTGATATAAAGCATAAAGAAATGAAGCCGCTCGAGCATGCACAGTCGTAATTCGTGTGAAGTTAAGTTATTCCTTTAGTATCTCTTACCAATTCAGTTCTTGGCGATTTTACATGTACGGCCCCTTGCTCTTGATCAATACCTCCTCTCAGTCTCAGTTGGCTTCTGCATACTCTTCAAACTCCTTTCGAGGCTTTGTTATGTTTGTTAAGTTTTATATCACGCTGAAAAGACCTGATCAACGCGGTCAAAATCCAACTGAAATATAACGGCACTAGTATCTTGAAACTGGAATTCCAAACATTCCCAACAAAGTGAGTCATCGGTGAAACAATGGAGGACTTTCGACTGAAGCTGGTGAACACGTGAATACTCGGAAATAGCCAACATTCCATCGTCGTGCCGCCGCTCGGTCAGAGATAAAGGACGGGAGAAATCACATGCTATTAAAGATGGCGGCCTTCTGCTCTGGTTCGAACTGTGATAGTTAATACGCCAGAAATTTTACACTTCAACGGCACTACGAACTGATGCATAAGAAGAGAAGTATTACCGAAAGTGAAGAGAAAATCTCAGCATCCACAAGTAGCTGTTCTATCGAATGTAATATAAATAATCCGGCGATTTCATCCACCAAGCATTGTCAGAAACCTGCAAAGGGCCGGCGAGGCAGAAGACGTGATGTGTTTTCTTTTACTTTCACGATGAGGTCAGCAACTCAGATGACATATGCATTGCTTGAAATCCCAGAAGAATTTGGTAGACCAGATTCTGTAACGGAAATCACTCCTCACATCATGTTCGTCTTCAGAAAGAAGTAAGTGTAATATTGATTTGATAGTCCACATGTACTTGGAATTAAACCTGAGTGTATAGACTATTGTGACCACAAGTAAAATTACACTCTAATAGAAAAGTAATTTTCGGGGCATCCTCTCGATTAACCTATTGAAATTATGAAAACATTCCCAAAGCATTAGTAAATCAGCCATTAGTCAACAAATCATATTGTAAAATTAAAATTTTAAAAATTGTGACAGAACTAAAGCAATAGAGCTCTTTAGCTTCCCTCAATGCTGTCCCCTTTCAAATCTTTAGGAAATAATATTCTTTGTTCGAAGTATTTCCGTACCAATGAATTTTCTCATGCATTAAGAAACAAAATAATTGACACTCAAGGGTTGATCATGTGATCTGAAATGGAACAACACTGGAGCAAGCTAAAGAGGTCTATTATGTCATGTCTACAAGTCATGTTACCAATATATACATTTGTATATTTTTTACAGACCCCCAAAGTTGTTAGTGTGCAGAGTTCCAACATTGTGGAGAAAGTGGCATACTTGGATGAAAACCCTGATTTGCACTGCATAGTTTGGGCACCAAATTGTATTGAGTGAGAATGATTGTGTTTACTGGTATAATATATACTGCATAAAAATGCAATTTATAAAATACATTGATAGATACATTTATTCTCTACATTACTAAGTAATGTAAGTCTTAAACCTTGTACCATATTTGGTAAATTTGAAGTGAATTTCTGTACATATAAAGTACAAACAATATTAATATTTATGATTTTTTGTAACATGACTTGTTATAGTTGTGATGATTATCATAATTATGCTAATAGTATATTTTTATATATCATAAGTATCTTCATGTATTTGCTTCCCCATATTTCATATTGTAGCTCATACATGTACTTACATATTGCATGGTTTTACAGTACATTTAAAATTGTTTATGTTATGGTACTTCTTTAGTTTTTAATTATGAAAAATTAAAGAAAAGAAGAAGCCATTAGAAAAGGTTATATAGCTGGTAAACTGCATTCTGCACTCCCTTTCCTGGGTTTTGCTCTTTAATGCTTTCCTTGAAAGCCTGGGAAAATGTGGATAGAAAGTTGGCAATTTTTTAAATTTAAAATCTTTGCTGGGAAATCCATAATAATATAAATGCAGGACATATAAATTTATATGAGGATGGTGACCTTTCCAGGCTTTCCTGGCGTTCTGCTCCATGCTTTCCCTGAAAGCCTGGGAAATCCGGGCTTTCCGGGCTTTCCTGGTCAATAGAATAATTGGTTATCTTTTCAGGCTTTCTGGGCTTTTCAGGCTTTCCCGGGGTTTTGCTCCATGCTTTCCATGAAAGCCTGGGAAATCCAGGCTTTCCGGGCTTTCCTGGTCAATAGAAAATTGGTTATCTTTTCAGGATTTCTGGGCTTTCCCGGGGTTTTGCTCCATGCTTTCCATAAAAGCCTGGGAAATCCGGGCTTTCCAGGCTTTCCTGGTGGCAATTTTGGGCAGTAAAATCAGGCCAAAGGCTGCAAAGCTCGGACAATCCGGGCTTTCCCAGGCTCTCCGGGCTTTTTCCCGGGCTTTCATTACATGGGCTGTCGCAATCAAAGCGACATTTTTGTTGGTATCCTGAATTGGTTTGTACTGACTAAGGTACATGTGTATCTAGTGCATCCTGTCATGTTTGTCGTTGTTCGTTTTTGTCAGTTGCTTTCCTGTCGCAATCAAAGCGACATTTCTGTTGGTATCCTGAATTGGTTCGTACTGACTAAGGTATCAAGTGCGTCCTGTCATGTTTGCTGTTGTTTGTTGTCGGTCGCTATCATGTCGCAATCAAAGCGACATTTCTGTTGGTATCCTGAATTGGTTCGTACTGACTAATGTATCTAGTGCGTCCTGTCATGTTTGTTGTTGTTTGTTGTCGGTTGCTATCATGTCGCAATCTAAGTGACATTACTCTTGGTCTCGTTACTTGGTTTGTGCTGACTAAAGCATCTATTGCGTCCTGTCATTTTGTTGTTCTTATGTGTACCTTGGTCTGTAATTTGTATGGGTGAGGCAGTACTTAAGGTCGTATAGACACTAACTCACCTGGTCCTTCAAGCATGAGCATTCCTTTGAGTTGTCATAGCCTTAAAGTTGCCAGATGTTGGGTTTTCTTTTTTCACAATTTTTATTTCTATTAACGTAAACCTAATTATGTTTTAGTGTGGGTTATGAGTTGATTTGTCTGTGTCGACCAAGATCAGGGTTTTACCCTGAGTCACAATCACTGTGACCAATGTTACAGACATTGTCTCTGGTGCGGCATTGGGGCACTCATTAGGTTTCTGTTTTGTGTTCCCTTTTTTACTTTACATTCTTAATGTTTTAATCTTTGTATAGAGGTCTAAGAGGTGCTTCCTGTGTCGACGACCAGGGTCAATGTCCAACGTGTCCAACGTTACAGACGTTGTCTCTGGTGCGGCATTCGGCCCCTCGTTAGGTTTCTGGTTTTCATTCCCTTTACTCAACTTTTCTTATTTTTTTTTAAAAAAATTACCATTTTTTTTTCAATCATCATTTTCTCGTGGACTAAGAGGGGCTCCCTCCGTGTGTTGTTCAGGATTGGACCCTGAAGTCACAGATACCTTGTTGGCATCTGTGATCCGTGTTTCAAGACATCTGTCTTGTCTCGGGCACACAGTGTTGGAGCCCCACCAATGGTCTTCGTTTAATGTTTGATTTATGGCAACTTGAAAGTGATGGAGGTCTTTTGGTGTTCCGCTCGGGTCGAGGGTTGGCTTGGGGTTTAAGGGGCGTGGCCCTACTAGAGGCAAGACACAGGGGCTACAATTCATACACTCTAGTAAATGCTTGACAAAAATGAACCTTTCAAATGCAAGCACCTAAATTTGAATACTTCAAGGGCAGTGCCATGGGCTACTTAAATCTCTGCGATATAGGGCAAGGTCCTATACTTTCCCAGTGCCAAATCCAACTCGGTTAAGAGCCTGGTCTACTCACCTTTTCAGCCACAGTGAAACTGGCATCCTTTGGTAACTATTCCCAGAGCCAGACCTATGGGGGGTACGGGCCTGGCCTATACTTTAATTCCCAGTACCATACTCTGATGGGAGCAGAGCCTGGGATACTTATTTCCTTGCCAGCGCTACGAGCTCAATGTAGCGATTGCCTGAAAACATAAACATAATTATTAAACATGTAAATTGTTTAAAGTATAACTTAGTATATATGTAGATTAAATATGTCAAAAGAAACGTATATAGTATGTATATGTTGTGGTTCAAAATTTTTTTGGTTCAATTTTTTTTTAAACCAGTTCAATTTTTTTACACTAGTTCAATTTTTTTTACACCAGTTCAAAATTTTAAAACCAGTTTATTTTTTAACATTCTAAAAGGGAAGTTATGTTAACTGATGTTAGGGTTATTTTAAATGCTGGATTTGGGATCCTAAATTAGTGACTACTAGATGTTATTGTTTGCTTCGTTCTATTAATGTTTGTTCTATTGTTTGTCGGTGAAGGTAGTAGCAAATTGGAGCAAATCTTACGGGCGCTGCGAGGCGACCCAAAATTATTAGTGACTAGCTCTAAACACCCTAAATGAGTGAGCATCCGTTGTTGACGGTTAGGGTATTTTTAAATGTAGGGGTAGGGTTTGTATTAGTTCACAGGACCATCGAAGAAGCATTATTATTCTGAGTTGTTCACTGATCTAGTTCTAAGTGTAGTGACTATAGCTCTAAACACCCTAAATAAGTGAGCATCCGTTGTTGACGGTTAGGGTATTTTTAAATGTCGGGGTAGGGTTTGTATTAGTTCACAGGACCATCGAAGAAGCATTATTATTCTGAGTTGTTCAGTGATCTAGTTCTAAGTGTAGTGACTATAGCTCTAAACACCCTAAATTAGTGAGCATCCGTTGTTGACGGTTAGGGTATTTTTAAATGTAGGGGTAGGGTTTGTATTAGTTCACGCGACCATTGAAGAAGCATTATTATTCTGAGTTGTTCAGTAATCTAGTTCTAAGTGTAGTGACTATAGCTCTAAACACCCTAAATTAGTGAGCACCCGTTGTTGACGGTTAGGGTGTTTTTAAATGTTTTTTTTTTGTTTGGATTATAAGTCGTTTATGGCATCATAGAAGGCCTCTACTTACGCACGGTTCATCGGCCATCTTTGAAGAATCCGGTGCGCATTCGCGTATAAATTTAAGAGACTGGAAACAAATTAGCATAATGAGAGGGACTGGCTTCAACGACTAGCACTTATAGAAAGCCCGATCGGGCAGGGTTAGTGAGTGGATGGGTGTCCGCCAAGGAAAGTGGTAAGTAAGTGGTACAGTAAGGTAAGTAGGTAGAAGGGGCAAGGGAAAAAAGGGAATGGAATAGGTTGGCTTTTTTTTTGCAGGGGAGGGGTGGGTAGATTTTTTTTTCTTTTGAAAAAGATAAACCACTTTTCAAAATTTGAACTGGTGTAAATTTTTTGAACTGGTTTAAAAAATTTGAACTGGTTTAATTTTTTGGAACTAGTTTAAAAAATTTGAACCAAAATTTTTTTTCAACCACAACATATATATCAAAAACGAAACACATAGGTAAACATATAAAATTACCTTAGTATGTAAACCACATATGCATTACATCTAGGACAGGAGGATTTCGGGCCACTATACCACAACACATGCACTATTATTACTCCCCACATGCATACACGCGAACCTTTTTCAAGGCCCTATGGTTTGCATTTAGGGCAAATACTAGCTACAGGTTTATATGTTATGTTGTTAGTACAAACACATGCATACACACAGTACACACCAAGTCCTTTCGAAGACTCAAGAAATTGAGTTCGCTGGTTCGATTCCAGTCGGATTTAGTACTGGCAACCACACATACTTACAAATACATCAATCACATGTACCACCCTACGAAATTATCAAAAAACAGTCGGCCGTGTTCCTTCAAAAAATCGTATCTCCGTCAATTTTTTAACCGGTTTCAAAACTAATTGCACCCACATACTCCTAGATAACGTAGCAATAACATATGCAAAGATTATATGATTTGATTAAGTACTGTTGCTAGGCAACCCTAACAAACCTTGTTTTCCGTATTTGACCTTGTCAACTTTGAGTTTTTGTGAATATTAAATATCGACACGCATGGACGTAGCTGCCTTTAAGCCAGTAAGCCCGGGCTTACAAACATTCTGGACATGTCTATTATCCGAACATTTTCCCCGTTGAACCAGTTGAACGAAATTTGGAAAGGACTTACAAACCAAAAATGGCTAGCTACGCCCCTGTCGACAAGGAAGCTGGATTCCGGATTCCATACTCGTGGATTCCAAAATCCCCGCAATGATTTCGAAGATTTCTATCATTGTTTCATCGGAAAATTTATAAACGTACAACTTGAAAAAGCAATTGAAATAATTACTACAACATTTTAGAGAAAAATACCAAAGCATTCAAGCTAAAGTAGCTGTAGCTGAGATTGTCCAGCCATGCCAAAGGCATGCAAGTGTAATCCACCGAAATCTTAGAATCATGCATTTCTTCATAGTTTCTGAAAAAAAGTATACATACATTTTTGCCAATGGTATATATACACTGCTCTTCAATTTATTCAGTCATCTGTTTAAAAAAGACAACTGTACATGTTTTTACCTTTGACTTATATTCAAAGGTATTTCGATATGGCTGGGGCCTGTGTGAAAGTTCACAGTTGATATTGACATGTGTAGAATCGAACCTTACAAAATAGTAATCAAAAGCCGCCTCATGAATAGACCTTTTTCGAAAGTATCCTGCTTGAAAATCAAAGAGAAAAGCCAAGCGCTGTACAGTGAACAAATGCGCTTTTCTGGTCTTGTTTCAGACCACCACGTGACCGACGTGTGACGTCACTAGCGAAAAAGATCCATTGTTTCATATAAGAAAAGCACAAGAATAATTCAACGCCGTTCAAAATGGATCTATCGAGGTCTAAGTGATAAATTAATATGGCTCAAACAATTAGGTTGTTGGCGCACCCGTTAAGAATAGTCCTCTCGGGTTGCAGAAGTAGCGCAGGTAAACGCATACACGAAGAGCCGCTAGCGGCGATGGAATTGTAACCGAATTTCCACGTACGCACTAGCAGTAGAACGTCCAGCGACACACGACTGCTTGAATAATATAATATCTGTTTATTTGCACTTCTATAACGGCTAAAGAAATAACCATTTTACAATAGATGTGTTTACGACAAAATATAAGTAACTATATAACAAAGATATGCTGGTGTAACTGTTCTACAATATTTACAGTTACAATGGATACATTTGACAAAAATAGTATTATTAGATAGTAGATATATAGATATGTATGGTATTTACAGTGGATAGATACAATTTACAATTTGTGTAGTTTGGAACAAAGATGTAGGTGATCTGTGATGAGTGCAGGAGAGTCGGAGTAACTACGTTTTCAAAGCCAACTCCCCAGTAGAATATTGTTTTAGAGAAAAAGTATACATATTTACAATGTTAAGTAGATAAATTATATAATCACAGTGCAGATATGGACAAAGTAGATAAATAGTTATAGAGAAAGTTTAACTCTTACTGATACATATAAATATAGGGGAAATAAATATAACTAATTTATGTCTGCCAAATTTAGGCATAGTCAGGTAAACAGGATTGTTTAATTTCTTTTTTGAAGGAAATTCTTGGGAGTTTTCTGATTGATTCTGGAATTGAATTCCAGATGTTTATCCCAGTAAATTTTAAAGAAAATTTCCCATAATTAGTTGAGACGGGTGGTAGATGAAAATTATATGCAGAGTATTGTGAAATGAGAATGAATGTCAGAAGACGTTTGACGTTTGTATAAAGTTATGCCTAGTGCTTTATACAAAGTGGATTTAGGTGTGATTTATAAGTATTAGATAGATAAGTGAATGATACACTTGTTTCAGGTATAGTGATAGTGACGTAATTTTGAAATGATGCCAATGTTCTTTGAGATTTGTTTACACTCAATGTTAATATGACTTTTCCAAGTAAGATGTTGGTCTATATAGACACCACCAAGATATTTAAATATAAGTCAGTTTGTTCTAATAAAGAGCCATCTAACATAATACTTGGTGGAGGTTTATGTTTATGTGAAGAGGAGATTGTCGTATACTTGGATTGGTTTATGTTAAGTGATAATGTATTAGCTTTAATCCAGTCTGATAGTTGAACAAGTTCAGCATTTACTTGGTTTATGAGATTATTGATATTCTTGTTATGGAGAAACAAATTTGTTTCATCTGCAAATAAACGAAATGATAAAACGTTGCTACTATTTGCAATATCATTAATAAAGATGAGGAAAAGCAGTGGTCCTAAATTTGACCTTTGTGGAATACCACAAAGGGTATTAGTAGTAGTAGAATGAATACCATTCATATCAACAAATTGTAATCGATCAGTTAAATAAGTCTTGAACCATTCATGAGCAGTTCCCCAGATTCCATAATGGTGCAAAAATTGTTCTGGACTCACTCGGCTGGGGCTTGAGTCAACAACAAATTTTGACCACGTGATGACGTAAATCGTGGTAAATAAGAGTCCACACCACGAAAAACCAGAGGAAATTTGCTAAATATACGTATTATATAAAACACTTAAAGTGCCTATGAAGCTTATTATTTTATCTTAGATATCAATTCTACATCAAGTGAATAGTAGAATGGTACAATATATCTTGCTTTGAATGCTGTGCCGCTGAGTTATGGAGGTTTTAATATCCAAAATGCTAATTACATGACATCAGGGGAGGCATCAATTATTATGCAAAATTGTTTGTTACGATTAAACATATTTTTCAAATTATCAGTGTTATACCCATGGGTGAAATAAAATGATGTTAGAAATTTGTTTTCCTATATTAATAGAAACGCCCATTCACAACGACTAAGAAGTGATTGCAGATACCTCCCCTGACGTCATGTAATTAGCATTTTGGATGTTAAAACCTCCTTAACTCAGCAGCACATCATTCAAAGCAAGATATATTGTACCATTCTATTATTCACTTGATGTAGAATTGATATCTAAAATAAAAAAATCAGCTTCATAGGCATCTTAAAGGACAGGAAATATGTTGATTAGCTAGTTTCAATAAACTTATGGGAATACTATAAGGACCCATAGATTTTGATGCATCCAAACTAGAGATCAGTAATTCAATTTCATGAGAATTTGTAGGGGTTACAAAGAAACTATCAGGAGAAAGAAATGGTGCTAGATAGTCCTTAACAGGTTTGAGGCTAGGACCGATTTTCTCAGCTAGTGTCGGGCCAACATCTAAAATAAGTATTAAATTGATTAGCAATTTCTTGAGAATTATTTCTTTCTTTACCGTTTTTGACTATAAATGGCTTAGCCTAAAATGAAATGAGTTGTTCTTCTTCCCGATAAGTTTACACCCAACAGTCTTAGTGGAACTGACGAATCTGCCACTCTAGGACTTTCTCCGTCGCTCTCCAACTCCGTCTCCTGCTCATCCTCGCCTATGTCACCGCCATTCGTTATCCTGCACGGCCTGATGTCTTCCTCAGGAGATAGACTGACATTTCCGGAGGTTCATGAGTGGAGCCAAGCACTTTTGCCAAAATGGACTTTTTTTGTTGTTTTCATTTCATACCAGGAGGTCCTCAGTCTGGTTAAGCCATTTAAGTGCCACTTTGCCCTTAATATAGAGAGAAGAAACCCATCCCTAATATTAACAATCGGAATAAAGGTGAAAGAGAAAAATATGCCCTGAGTGGGATTCGAATCCACGGCCTCGGTATACTAGTCCAATGTGTTAACCACTACACCATCAGGACGATCACACTGGTAACGTAGCCGACTTAGTTTTTTGTGGTACCGTGAGTTTTCCCAGGGTTCGGAACAGGAAAGCCCATAACTTCTCAACTAAGCTTTCAACCTAAGGATCATTATTGATTCACAGGCACATACGTCCAACCTAGTAATTGCTTAGCCAGAACACGCATGGCATAAGTTACCTCAAAATCGATCACTAAAAGCGAGCCAAAAATATATAAACCAGCACATCTTGTTTAATTCGCTGTCAAATTTAACGAAATTTTCGTATCTTAATATTAAAATGTAATAACATCTTTAGGATCAAACACATTTGTATATTGACGTTAGTGTGACGTAATAACGAACGACTCCTTTTAAAGTCAAATTGTGCGTTACCTATACGTTTGAAATAAAGCATGTTATCACAACGACATAAATGTGTGTTTTTGATTGCCGCAATTTTAAAGTCTACGATAAATATTTGCTGAGTTATTAAGAACTGAAGTTTCCTGTGACGTCACATGTTCTGACGTCATGGGTCTGACATCAGTCATGCTTTCTAAATTGAAGAAACATAAAAAAGACCATATTGCGGCGATTCAGTGTACAGTTCCTCTTTAAAACCCGAAAAATACTCGAATAGTTATTTTTAAAAGACATTTTCAAAAATAAAAGACGTCATAATGACGTTTCCTCTTTTTCACTGTGAATTTTAAAGTATTTCCTCTCAAAAATTGAAAATTCTAAAAACATACGGTTGTGGGTACCGATTTACTCTTGATTGCTAGATTGTCGTAAACAAATATTTTAAACTCTAAAAGATGAATGAAGAAGTTATTTTGTAAATGGTTCTCTATTGAATATTTCCCGCCAAATTTTGGCGGGAAAATTGCCTAAATTCAAAATTTCATAACTTTTCTCCCTCTTAACCAATCGAACTCGGGTTTTCGGTTTCTTTGTTGTCGACATGATGGGAAATCGAAAATCTAAAATTTACTGATGTTAAAGGTAATTGAAAACATCGAGAAACCTATTATAAATGGATACATGACGTAACTGTGACGTCATCAAAATGTCTACGGTAGTTCAAAGCATCGGATTTCGTTTAGGTCATCGGTCTTCATCCTCCCACAAAAAATCAATATTATACGTTGGAAACTTTTGAAAATATAGCAAAGTGATAGATTTTAGGGTCATTTGTGCCAAGCGTGGAAGGATCCAAATGGATTCGAACTTATTTACATTTATATTAAGTATATAGAGAGAAGAAACCCATCCCTAATATTAACAATCAGAATATAGGTGAAAGAGAAAAATATGCCCTGAGTGGGTTCGAATCGAACGAAAATGACAATTATAGATGTGATATAATAAAAAGGTAGTAGTTAAGTTATAATAAAAAAGTAGCTGTTAAAGGGAACGTCGGCTGAAAAACAATGTTTGCTCTCAAGTGTTTGTTATGGATGCCTAAGTCTGTTTCTGTGTTTGTCTCCAGTAAATTGTACACTAGATGTCATTTATGCAACAATTTTCCTGTCAATAAAACTCATTTGAATTTCCTGCGCGCCGCCATCTTGAATTTTATGACGTCACAGTGTTGCCTTATTGTCAGAAAACAATAGCTCTTTTGTTATGCGACAATAGGGCAATCGAGATAATAATAATGAAACAAATAATTACAAAAATAATAATATAGAGGTAATTAGTAGTATTTAATAATAACATGAGAGATGAGTACAGGACATCCTAATAGCACAAGGCTAATCTAGAGGATGACCGTATTTACTAGGTTGGTACAGTCTATAAGTATAACAGTGGGTCAGCCATAATATTAAAACATGTAGTGCCAATATACGAAGGCAAAAAAAGTTAGAATTTATTAAATAATACTAGGTTCAAAGCAGAGAATTGAGAAAAGGAAATAAAAAGAAAGAAAGCCAAAGAACAAACTCTTGTATTATGATGTATAGGTATTGATAAAATACTTTTTCAATGATTTCTTAAAAGAAAAGAAACATTTACGCATTTTCAGTTCACTTGGGATTGAATTCCAATAGACTGCTCCAATATACGTAATTGTTTTCTTTCCATATGTTTGACATAAATGTTACCATTAGAAGCTTGCCGGGTTTGATGCGAGTGTGTAAGTGATACTAAATCAAAGAAATCATTGAAATGTGGAGGTAACAGATTGATTTTCCATTGGAAAACAAATTGAAGAACATGATATTTTATTATATCAGTCATTTTTAGTAAATTTAAGGACTTAAATAAAGGTTCACTGAGATCTAGGGTCAGAAAACGTAATAAGTTGAATAGCCCTTTTCTGGATTACAGATAAAGGTTCTAAATAGGTGGGGTAAGTAAGGCCCCATAGATAAAAAAGGGTACATCAAGGAATTATAAACTAAAAGGAGAATATCTAAAGGAACAAAATGTCTTAGTTTAGAAAGCATACCAACTGTCCTAGACATTTTTTTGCAAAGTTCATGGATTTGATTTTTCCAGGAGTGGAACAATTAAAATACCAATATATTTTACTGACTGTGCCTCAGTAATGGGCCTATTTTTGATTAGTAGGGAAATATCTTTGCAGGGTTTTTTTGCGTGGGGAATGGAATATATTATAGTTCGTTTTTTCAATACTCAATGCTAACCTATTTTCCCTAAGCCATTGGGATACTTTTTTAAGTTCACTATTGAGTACATTTTTCATATCATCTAGAACGCCTGAAGAAAAATAAATATTTGTATCATCTGCAAAAAGATGAAATTTAAGTTTTTGGGAACTATTTGGCATATCATTAATGTATACAAGGAATAACAAGGGCCTCAGAACAGATCATGAGGTACACCACACGTAACTGTAGAATAACTGGAGTTATGACCATTAATTGACACAAATTGTTGTCTATCAGATAGGTAAGAATTAAACCACTTATTTGCATTTCCACTTATCCCATAGTGCTCTAGTTTATTTAGTAAGATTGAATGATTCACCGTATCAAATGCCTTTAAGGTCGATAAAGAGGCCACAACCATATTCAGAATTATCGAGAGAGTACTTAATTTGTTCAATTATACTTATGAGTACATGTGATGTTGAACATTGTTCTCTAAAACCAAATTAAAGTTTGTAAAGGATATTATGAATTTCAAGATAATTGTATAATCGTTTACACATTAGTTTTTCAAAAATCTTACTGTATACTGAGAGTACAGATATAGGTCTATAATTCAATTATACTTAGGAGTACATGTGATGTTGAACAGTTCTCTAAAACCAAATTAAAGTTTGTAAAGGATATTATGCATTTCAAGATAATTGTATAATCGTTTACACATTAGTTTTTCAAAAATCTTACTGTATACTGAGAGTACAGATATAGGTCTATAATTGTTTTTATCATATCTGTAGAGCCTCTTTTGAAGATTGGAGTCACTTTAGCAATCTTTAGTTTCTCTGGAAATGTCCCAGATGTGAAAGAATCATTTAAAATGGAAATGCTGTCTTGGAGAGTTTTAAGTATAAAAACAGGAATACTATTAGGACCTATAGATTTGTTTTTGTTCAGAGATGAGATAACCAATGTAACTTCATCTTTAGTAACTGGAAAGATGAATTTGGAAAACTATCTTTAAGATAATCACAAGTGTGTACTGCTTTTGGGGACAGTCTTCTCTGTTTGCTTACCAATGTTTGTAAAGAAGTTATTAAAAGTATTAGCAACTTTATTGGATTTATCTTCTTTAGTATGTAGAGTAAGGGATTTAAAATTCGCCCAAATTCGCAGAAACGACGTACAGACACAGCCAAGACACAAATTGTAGACACCAGGTAAGTTCTATTCATGTTATTACAGTATATTTATCGAAAAGCTAGATTTTCAAATTCCCATACAAACCCTTGTAAAATAGACATAAACAGAGCTTGGGCTTCCTGTGTATAGATCATTGCCATCAAGGTTGTTGTTCATTTGTCCTGCTTACGCTACCCTGGATTCCAGAGGTTAAATGTTCTGCCTTTTGTTGGTAAATTCGGCGAGCCGTGCGGAAGGCAAAAATTCAACCTCTGGGCCGCCACAAGGAGGATCGGAAGGCCTTCCCATGAACACTTGCGCTTGAAAATTTGTCAAGAAGGCAAGAAACTTGGAGTTTCCCGCGAGTTTTGTCATTTCCAACTAAATTTCTCCTTGAAGACACTTTTCTCGAGAGGTTGTTTGGGAGAAATTTCCCGCGAACTCAAGTCGTAAATCTTACCCTGAAAGAAATTAACTACAAACCCTTTAGACAACTAACCTTACCTGGAAATTAGCATGAGCAGTGACATAAATAAATTAAGAGTCTAATTTGTGCAAAGGGCTCCAAAGGGCTCCAGGTTTAAGAGGTTTACAAAGCCGTTGAAAATGCGTATTGTTATGGTGTTTCGATACCATTCACAAAATGTCGCGCTCACTGGATATACAGTACTCACGCCGATCTTCCGTGAAGCATTTCGCGAACAAGACGAGTGGTGTTTATTGCTAATTATACAAATAAAACACCAGACAATTCTTTGTTTAATCATTTTACTTAAAAACAATTATGATTACCTGGAAAGATAAAGGGCAGAAATAAGTAATACTTTGGTTAATTCAGTCGCGCGCTCGTACAAAAAGCAGCTTTGAGCGCGCGCTCATTCGAAAATGGCGTGATCAGATTGCATCAGCAGCGAGCGGGAACCTCTAAAATAGAAAACTTTTCACTCAAATCACAGGTAATTCTCTGCATATTTTCCCATTTTTCGTAGGCTCTCATTGTAAAATAATGGCCAGAAATACGGGGAAGTCAAAGCTAGCCTAAACATACGTCAAAATCCCAGGAAAAACTTTGGTTTTGAGATGCTTTGTGAAAATTTGTGCTGCTGAGGTCCGATCTCCACAAAATTCAACGCAGAATGAATTGCTCACGTGACCGGGAAAATTGATAATATAGTTGCTACGCAAAGGATTGTGGGAAGGCCTTCCAATCCTCCTTAGGCCGCCAGGTCTGTTTGAATCTCGTTTTCATGCAGAATAATGCGTAAGCTAAAAAAAGTTTAGATTTTGATTGGCTAAGCGCAGTGCAAGTTATATTTGAAAACTGAAAGACCAGTGAAAAAAGTGGAAACACCAATTCAAATTACACTACCTTTTCGAAATCAAAGATCCAAATGTTAAATCCTAGCTTTGTAGACACGTATTTCTTGCAATAGTCTTTCGATCAACATCTTGTAATTTATATAATCAATGAGGTTAGCTAGATTTCTTTATCGTTCCGTTTGTATTATCACGGCCACATCAGCTCTGAATGCTGCAGTATCGCCAATACCGTGTTTAAATAAATGCTATTATTATTATTTAAGAAAACTGCAGGGGGAGATTTGGGTCAAACGTTTTCAATTTTAGTTCGCGCGAGCTGCTTACGCAATCAGCACTGCACGCCATTTCGAAAATCGAGCGCGCGTTCAACGTAATTAACCAATAACAGCAAAGTAGAAATGTGGGCGGTTTTGGACACGTGATGGGTATTATCCAATTAGAGCTTGTTGTGAGCGTTAGCCAATGGCTATCGGTCTCCATATTTTGGATGAATAAATTAAGTTCAAACAGACATGGCCCAGAGGTTGAATTTTTGCCGTCCGCGCATGCACTCGACGATCCTCGCGCTTTTTGCGCTCGCCAACGCTATTTACCAACAAAAGGCAAATTTGAATTTTCCGCGCAAACTAATTCGACCATGTCGAGGGAAAATATGCAAATCGCTATCGAACGCCTCAAACAAGAGAATTCTGCGCTCATCGTAACAGTCCAAGCCCTGAGTATGCAGTTACTAAACGGCAAACACGAATCTAGAAATATTAGTGCCCAAGTCAGCACCCCGAACCCTACGCCAAATACTCAGCCAAAAACTACGAGTCAAGCGTCAACTGTAAACACCTCTAGAGAGAAATCAGAAATGGCGAATCCAGTGGTGACTTCAAACATTTCAAACACCTCTGAGACTGAAACGCAGAAAGAAAAAGAACAAGAAGGCGAGTATAAGTCCAGCCAATCTCATGTCATCTAATGTCAGTAACGGCACGAAACATAACGCGGCGGCGAGTGGTGCTATTGCAGAACCCAGTGATTCGTTTACAAGGAGAAAGAAAACAGTGGTCATTGCTGGGGATTCGATTATAAAGAACGTCGTTGGCAGGAATATGGCAAATCTCGACCGGGATCATTATTATGTAGTGAAGCCATTCCCTGGTGCCAATCTAGAAGATATGGAGGATTTTATAAAGCCTCTCACTCGAAGGATGCCTGAAAAGATGGTTCTATATGCCGGAACTAACGACCTCAAGTCGTCATCTCCTCAAGTCGTCATCTCCTCAAGCAATTGCTGATTCTATTCTCAACCTCGCTACTCAGATTAAACAAGACTCTCCAGGCACAGAGGTTGGGATCTCGGCTCTACTAGTTAGAACGGATGGAGATGGAGGTTTAATAGAGAAGGTAAATAAAACTAATATAATTTTACATTCACAATGTAACCATAATAGACTGGCGTTTTTAAGTAATGACAATTTAAATGAAACACATCTGAACCCAAAGGGTCTACATCTTAATGATAAGGGTAGCAAAGTACTCCTGTCGAATCTAGTTAATTTTGTCAATGATAAGTTTAAGTATTGATGGATCACGGCTAGTAAAGGATTATCGAATGTGGAATTGAGCGTTGTTCCAAATACAAAAGGTTTTAGGATGGCTATATTAAACGTAGTCAGCCTCCCGAAGTATCTAGACGAAATACGTCTCTTACTAAAGCATAATCACTTGGGTATCTTAGCACTGAACCAAACACGTTTGGATTCTACTTTTTCGGACGGGGAGTTAGGAATTGACGGCTACGACATTGTCCGTCGCGATCGCTCGCGTATGGGTGGAGGTGTCTGTATCTATGTTAGACGATCCATCTCTTATTCTGTGAGAGTTGAATTCATTCCTGAACGGCTCGAAGCTGTCTGTATTGAGATTAAGAAGTCAAACAGCCGACCTTTTGTAGCTGCAGCAATATACAGGCCTCCAAGTGCGCCTGCTGACGTTCTTTCTAAAATCGAACGTTTCATTGAGCTGGTAGACAACGAAAGCAACGAGCTGTATATTCTAGGTGATCTAAATTGTAATTTATTACCTGATCTCATGGATCAACCTGCAAGGTCACTGTCGTCTGTTCTGGAGTTATTTCAACTCACTCAGTTAATTGACAAGCCGACTAGGATTACAAAAAGTACGCGTTCTCTGCTGGATGTTTGTATTACCAACACCCCAGAAAAAGATCAGTTCTGGTGTAGTTAATGTTGGTAGTAGCGACCATAGTTCAATTTATAAATTCAACTTTGAAGGGAAATGATTCTCAAAAATACATCCAGCACAGAAATTTCAAACGTTTTAATGATCAAGAGTTTTTGACTGACCTTAGTTACCAGCCATGGCAACAGGTTTATGCAAATGAAAATGCCGATGAGAAGTGGGGGTGTTGGAAAGCACTTGATAGACATATGCCCCAGTGAGAACGAAACGAGCTAGGAAGCGGAAGAGCCTTCCATGGATATCTAAGGACATTCGATCTAAAATGTTTGAAAGGGATCAATTAAAGCAAAGAGCTATTTCTACAAATAGCGAATCCGATTGGAAAATGTACAGGTCGGTCAGAAACGAGATAACGATGCGGAAAGCCAAAATAGAATATTTTCAGAATCAGATTGATAATGAATCAAATGATCCTAAACGAGCCTGGAGAACAGTCAATGATATCTTAGGGAGAAACGAGAAGGACACAACTATGAATGAAATTAAGACAAATGAGCAAATCATTACTTCGCCCAAGGAGATTGCGGAGTTCTTTACGGTGGCCTGGAAGGGACATTTGGATTCGCGTGAATATATTTTCTTCGACAGTTACTAACTCTCAATTCTAACACTCATTGAGTGTTAGTAACTCTCAATGCGTGTTAGTAACTCTCAATGCGTGTTGGTAACTCTCAATGCGTGTTGGTAACTCTCAATGCGTGTTGGTAACTCTCAATGCGTGTTGGTAACTCTCAATGTGTGTTGGTAACTCTCAATGCGTGTTGGTAACTCTCAATGCGTGTTGGTAACTCTCAATGCGTGTTGGTAACTCTCAATGCGTGTTGGTAACTCTCAATGCGTGTTACTAACTCTCGACGCATGCGCATCTAGCATGCTGTAGCGCATGCGTACACAGCTTGTACCAAGATGGCGGACGAAGGTATGAATACGGTGATTAAAGTTTCTGTATTTAATTTGCTTTAACACCTGAAAAATGTATCTATGACATGATTATGTAGCTTATGAAACATACTTTTGAATCAACAGAGGCTGGAAATAGTTTACATAAATTATAAAATACTCTAATTCTTAGTAGGAATCGAGTGTTATTGTTCAAGTTTGAAGTGCTCTCCCTGATTATCCCTGCTCAAATATATATGGCAGCTGTCAGAGCGATCTTATCTCCAAACTTGATACTTAAGCTTAGTTATAGTGCATGTGGCGCGCTGTCAGGGTCAAGCAACATAAATAGTTTGATTCGATTTAGCGGTCTATCTTTTGATTTCTCTACAAAAGAGTGCTCCTGCAGTGGTTTGATAAAAATACGTGCACATGCATGCACAGTTAGAGCAACTGACTTAGGCAGTTTGGGTAGAGGCTTGGGTGATTTGTCAATAACAATCCAAATTTTCTTTCTAACTTGATGGGTGGCATAGTGGTGTGAGTGCTCGCCTCTCACCACTGTCACCCATGTTCAAATCCCAGATTTGGTATCACATGTGAGTTGAGTTTGTCTGTTGTGTTGTCATAAGAACCTGAAGGAAACCCTTGTGGCAAGGGAGAGAACAACACAACAGACAAACTCAACTCACATGTGATACCAAATCTGGGATTTGAACATATAACACTCGATTCCTACTAAGAATTAGAGTATTTTATAATTTATGTAAACAATTTCCAGCCTCTGTTGATTCAAAAGTATGTTTCATAAGCTACATAATGTCATAGATACATTTTTCAGGTGTTAAAGCAAATTAAATACAGAAACTTTAATCACCGTATTCATACCTTCGTCCGCCATCTTGGTACAAGCTGTGTACGCATGCGCTACAGCATGCTAGATGCGCATGCGTCGCGAGTTAGTAACACGCATTGAGAGTTACTAACACGCATTGAGAGTTACTAACACGCATTGAGAGTTAGTAACACGCATTGAGAGTTAGTAACGCACTGAGAGTTAGTAACACGCATTGAGAGTTACTAACACGCATTGAGAGTTACTAACACGCATTGAGAGTTACTAACACGCATTGAGAGTTACTAACACGCATTGAGAGTTGCTAACACGCACTGAGAGTTACTAACACGCATTGAGAGTTACTAACACGCATTGAGAGTTACTAACACGCATTGAGAGTTACTAACAAGAAAATATATACACGCAATCCAAATGTCCCTTCCAGGCCACCGTATTTCTTCAATCAATATTTCACAAATATAGGACCGAAACTTGCAGAGATTATAGTGATTATAGAGGAAACGGAGACTCGTTTTAACTTTAGGCCTGTAAGTATATCGAAAGTGTCGCAAATAATTAATGCATTGTCTGTTCGCAAGGCCACTGGTGTTGATCATATTTCTGTTAGAGTTCTGAAATTGGCGCTGCCTATTATCTCAAATTCTTTAACTCATATTTTTAACACAGCCATCATTTCAGAATACTTTCCGCTTGAATGGAAAATTGCTAGGGTACTCCAATTCACAAAAAAGGCCCGAGGAACGTGTTGGATAATTATCGACCTATTTCCATACTTTCCCTACTAAGCAAGGTATTTGAAAAGATTCTCTTTGAACAACTTTACGAATACCTAACTGTACACAATTTACTATCTGACCAACAATTTGTTTTTCGGCAGTTTCATTCTACTGCCACTGCACTTTTAGATAGTACAAATGAATGGTATATAAACATGGACCGCGGGCTCTTCAACTTGGGTATTTTCATTGACCTTAAAAAGGCGTTCGATACGGTAAATCATGAAATTCTAATACGCAAACTCGAGATGTATGGAATTAAGGGGGGCGCTAGAAACCTAATGTGCTCCTTTCTCTCAAACCGTGTCCAGAAGTGCCAGTTAAATAACGCAACATCAGGTCAAGAGAAAATAACCTGTGGATCGATTCTTGGGCCGCTTCTATTTCTTCTATACGTAAATGACTTGCCAAAATGCTTACACGCTACAACTGCTCGGCTGTTTGGCGATGATACAAGCATAACAGCTGTTGGCAAGTCACTCGAGGAGATAGAGGCGGCAGGAAATCGTGATCTAAACAATCTAAACAATCTGAACAAATGGTTGTCATCAAATAAACTAAGCCTCGATGTCGCCAAAACCGAGTATATGCTAATCGGATCTAGGTATAATCTGAGTAATCTTCCAAGGTGAACATCGGCGGTCAACCAATTAAAAGGGTTAATAATTATAAGGCACTTGGTGTTCAGATTGACCAGTTCCTTACATGGGAAGATCACATCGACCATATAGCCAAAACGATCTCGTCAGGAATTGGTGCGCTACGGAGGATTAGGGAATTTGTTGATCACCAAACGCTCGTGTCAGCCTATAACGCACAAGTTAGACCGTACTTTGACTACTGCTGCGTCGTCTGGGATCCAATATAGGCAGTGTTCTATCAGAACGGCTGCAAAAGCTACAAAATAGGACTGCTAGAGTTATAATGAAGCGCCCTAATGAATCCGGGCAGTCCCAAATAGCCCTTGACGCCCTTGAGTGGCATAATCTAAATGAACAGGGCCGGGTTGATCAAAGCCCGATTAGTGCTAATCCAGGGTTAATTTCCATGACAACCAATAGGTTTTGTGCAGAGTTAATCCAGGATTAACACTAATCGGGCTTTGAACAACCCGGCCCAGAGGACGCAAATGAAATCAAACCTCATGTACAAGACATTCCATGGTCTAGCTCCAACACGACTTTCAAATCTCTTTCAGAAACTCAATAAAACCAGCTACTGTAATTATAACCTCCGAGGATCTTCTACTGACCAAATTAGTTATGCCTCAACCAAGAACTGAGTTTTTGAAGAAACGTTGGAGCTATATTGACGGAGCAAAAACATGGAATGCCTTGCCGAGTGACTTTAAGAGACTGTGACTCTTTTAGCACATTTTCTGATCAATTACGTCTGCCAATAGACTGTCAGACAATTTGCAAGGCTCCTGCACAAATTCGTGAAATAAGATCATTCAAGCGCTACAATAATAAACAGTTCTGCAAAGATGTGGCTGACATTCCCTGGAGTATTGTAGAGTCTTTTGATGATATAAATGATGCTGTTTCTGCTTGGAATAGTCTTTTTGTTGATGTTGCTAATCGACACGCCCCTATAAAAAAGTTGAGAATAAAGGGTGCACTCAAGCCTTGGATTACAAACGATCTTAAAGAGTTAATGGCCAAAAGGGATTATTTGTTTAAAGTTGCGAAAAGATCAGGTGCTCAACAGGAACAATGGGACAATTATCGTAAGTTGAAAAACTTTACCAACAGGAAGATAAAAGCGGCTGAGGCTTTGTATTATAAAAACCTAATTGAATCAGCTGTGGGCCCCAAAGAGATGTGGCAGTCGTTAAACTCAGTGCTTGGAGCAAAGATAGACGGAGGATCTGTGTTTCAAGTGCAGGATGGCAAGCGTCTTTTGTTAGAACCTAAGGTCGTAGCCTCAAAGTTTAACAAGTTCTTTGCAACCATTGGAAGTAAAGTTGCAAGCAAGTTGCGCGCAGTAGCAAGGAACGCCTGGAAAAATCACGAGCCCAATTTACAAACGTATATTGAAAACCCCTGGGATTTACAGCAAGTTGGTTTTAAGGCTGCTCGTGAAATATTACATTCACTGAAAGCTAACAAGGCAGCAGGACTTGATAAAATACCGGCAAGATTGGTAAGAGATGCTGAGGTAGAGCTTGCTCCCTCAATAACCTATCTCATCAATAAATAAATCACGGATGGAACTGTCCCTGCCTTGTGGAAAGTTGCGCGTGTAACTCCTTTGTATAAGGCTGAGGAAAAGCTGTTTGTGGAAAACTATCGGCCCATTTCTGTGTTGCCGGTGTTGAGTAAAGTCATGGAGAGAGTGGTACACACACAAATGAATGCGTATTTGGATCGGTTGGGTTTTTTGTCTAGGCACCAGTACGGGTTTAGGCGAGGACGCAGTACCGCCCAAGCTATAGGGCAACTAAATAACTGGGTACTTGAGGCCATGGATGGGGGCAAACTTACTAGTTTGTTATTTGTTGATATATCAAAAGCATTTGACTCTATAAACCATAGAGTGCTCCTAGGAAAGCTCGAACACATAGGACTGCAAGGAAAAACTCTGAGATGGTTTAAATCTTATCTCACTGGTAGACGACAAAGTGTGTGGATAAATGGGGAGATGTCGGAGACCCACCCAATTACCCTCGGTGTACCTCATGGGAGTATTCTAGGTCCACTGCTATTTAATGTTTACATTAATAGTCTACCAACAGTTGTGGAGAAGAGTCGAATGGTTTTGTACGCAGATGATGCCGTTTTGGTTTTCGCTGCGTCAACACCCTTTGAACGTCAAGAGGCTTTTGGACGTGATTACAGCCTAATCTCGGACTGGTATACGGACAATAGATTGACCCTGAATGTTAAGAAGACCAAGATAATGCTGGCAGGTAGCAAAACAATGTTGTCAACTTTTGAGGATTTTGAGTTCGCTTCGGATGGTGGGCAAATAAATCGCGTTCATAATTTTAAATACTTTGGAGTAACATTGGATGAAAAGTGGAACTGGAAGAAACACATTAGTAACTTATTACGGAAACTAGGCCATCGGTTATCGGTATTTAACCGTATTTCGCACATGCTCGATAAGAGAACTCGCATGGCGTATTTTAATGGCCTTGTGCTCCCCCACTTAGATTATGCGGACGCTGTCTGGGGAGACCAGCCTGGTGTGAAATCAGAAATGGAACAGCTACAGGCATTCCAAAATCGGTTTGCTAAAAAGATTGAAGGAGGCAAGCTGTCGTCAGCCGAGGCCCTGGCATCGCTTAAATGGATCCCATTGGTCGGAAGGCGTTTTGGACATCGATGTGTTGCCGTTCAGAATGCAATCAAAGGGTATATTCTAGAACACTTTGATATTTTCAAAAATACTTTAAGTCAGTCGCATGGTCATAATACTAGGAACGGATATCTGCCGAGACTCCCCAAGCCCAGGACAGAATGGGGAAGGCGTGCTACATACTTTAGAGCAACAAACGATTGGGCTTCCCTGCCAAATGAATTAAAAAAGCCCATGCCTAAGTTGATTTTTAAAAGAAATATAAATAAGTTTTTAATTAATCAGTATTTATGCTAGTTTTATCTTTTTATGATCGTTCTTTCTTATTAATATTTTTATCTATTTTTCTGTCCATTTTGTCTTTTTAATTTTAATTTTATGTTATAGAGGACCCTCCTGAAAACCACTTTTGCATAAGTGACGGAGGCCTCCTCTCAAAAGATTTACTATTATTATTATTATATTATATACGATTTTAAAGTATTTTACCCATTGTATTAATAGTAGTAGTAGGTTTTTACATTAGTATATATTTAGCAATTTGTAATTTCATGACACGCCCCTCATGGAAATCAGCTTTTATCGTTGTTGGGGCTAGCGTGGTTAAATAAATAAAGATTGATTGATTCAGATTGCAAAACATTTAACCTCTGGAACCCAGGGTATGCCGACGCTCGTTTGAAATTGTAAAAATGTTACCTTTCCTGACCAATGACCGCGTAAGAAAAAGCCTGGCGTGAGTATTAAAAAGTGAGTATTAAAACTTTAGGCAAAAACGCTAAATGTGAACGCGTGCCATCGCGGGAGAATGAGCTCTTATGCTGGTTGAGAGAATTTAGCTATCAAATTCTGATGAATTTTGAACGACCGGGGGTACTTTCGACGCCATCTTGGATTTGGCGCGTAAAGACCTCTGGGAACGAGTTGCAAGGTCTTCCAGAGAGTTTGGAACTTCAGCATGTTCAGCACTTCCGGATTCGTTTCTACTGCAGTGCATGGGAGAAATTATTGTTTTCACTGCCAGATACCGTTATAAATGGGCAGTTGCAATCCTCGAGCTTTGTTCATTATCTCTACAGCTACCATTCTCCTTTGTGAGGTATGTTTTGTGCCAGTTATTATTCTCCTGCCTTCGCCAGAAAACGAAGAACAAACCAACACGACCTCAAACTTTTGCTGGTCTTGGAAATCTGGGTCCTCTGATGCTAAATGCCCTTTTGTAGTTCTCTTGATAGCTTCCATTGTGAATGGCTGTTTGCTCTTATTCATTGGGTTCTACCTCGTCTTTCGCTGTTGTGTGCGATTGGAACTATTATACGCCAGAACATTCTGCAAGTTCACGCTGAAGTATGGAACCTTTATTGGAACTGTAGTGACATTCGTTCTCTCAGTCGTATTCATTTGCCTTATTATCGGGTTCACTTTCTCAAAAGAGCCTTACAATGAATTAAAATACACAGGAGGACTTATCAAGGACGGCAAAGACTTTCATTACCGTTTTGTACTGATCTGTGTGGGGGCATTCTTGTCTCTTCTGGGAACAATATTGAACGGTTTGCTTTGTTGTCACTACTCCAGACCAATGTCTGAAGAATTTACAGATGGTGGGATGTTTGGTACGTTTACAGACTACAGCACAGCCAGCTATGAAGAGATAAATTAAACCTTCATGAACACATGGGTGAACAATGTCAAGATTGATGGATGGCATGTTGGCCTACATGTACATGCAATATGTAGTACTACGTCATTTTATAGAGTTCCTAAGGAGAGGAATCGCTCACTTAATTAATTCATGAAATGACCATATAAACTAACATAAATTACAGAATACCCCGCCACACGAAGGTACCCGCCTAGCATTTCTGATACGCGTCTACGCCTCGATCTACCACAGGAAAACCATAGAAGTTTAACAGTTCAAGTCTAAGTAGAAGGAAGCTACTGTGTGGCTGGCTGGGTGTCAACCTGTCTACGCCTTGCTATAGCACAGGCTAACCATAATATATTGTACTCTATGTAGAATAAGATGTTGGTGGCTACGCATCAATGCGTGGACGTGTAGACAGATACACTGAAGTTGACTTATGAGTGGCAGGGTATTCTGTAGTCTAGCTAGCCCATTTTATTCTATAAACTATAGTGTTTTACAAGGATTTCCAGCACTAAGTAACTCAGCGTATCTGAACACAATAATAATAAAGTCTTTATTCATTTGATAAAATACATATCAAAGTTACAATAAAAAAGTTTAACTAATATATGAAGTCTTAAAAAGCATAAAATCTATATTGCTAAATGATATCTAAAACATACACATGTAGCCTACTGTATTTACAAAACTGTTTTCATAACGTTCAGTGTTTATTTTTGGTGTAACAGTACAGTAATTTTACATGTGTAGATATTGCCTTTCAGCCAATCAGCAATTTCCATGTCACGAGCTTACCCTTGCTCCGAACAATCGGGCCCAGGTGCAAGTATTGTTACAGAATTAATAAAACAATACATGGATGCTTGGAGATATAAAATTTATCTTCTTCTGTTCAAGTTATATATAAAAAACGAGAGTTAGTGTGTTACCAGGGAATCCAAACACCGAGAAAGTTGAAAGCATGCATGAGGCCTCTTCGGCTGAGTGCTTTTATTTTTTCGAGGTGTTTGGATTCCCTGGTGAAACACGAAGCTCAAGATTTTTATATGACTTCTCAAGCGAAAACAATACCTGCATTCATAAATCATTAGAAAGTATTGTTTGCCTGGAGTTTTATTGCATGCAATTATGCACTGCAAGGGTTGTGATTGTCATTTCAACAAAACGGCCTGATAGCATAGTGGGCAAGACAGTGGACTAGTAGTCAAGAGCAGCCATGAGGATGATGGTTCGAGTCACACTGGACATCAATTTTTATTTCCGTCTTCTCCTTCACTTCTCCATGTACAGTCATACTTATGCTGTAATCCTTGTAGCTTAATTAGGTCCATCACATGCATGAATCTTGATACCCAATAGCACAGATGAACATCACTAGTAATTTGGATCACATCTTAATCACTAGTGGTGTTCATCTAGTGTTTCATTGGGTATCAAGATTCATGCATGTGACCAAATGCAGTCCTCTGATTGACTAAAACTTTCATGAATTATTCTTGAGTTTGAGAACTCAATATCTCACTCATTCACTGTGTCCACTCATGAGATATCAAGTTGAACACTAGAAGATAAATTCCATATCTCTGTATGCCCATGTATTATTCTCAATACATGTAGGCCAGCTAAAGTTAAAGATGTTACCCCATTATCTGCTTTCAAGAGTCTTATTAAAAGGCACTCTTTTTCAGTCTAGTTGACTTATACAAGTTGATCATGTTGTTTCTCATCTTTTCAAAATCTAAATCATTGGTAATTACAGTAATTCATTCATTAAGCTTAACTAGTTAGCTACTGTTAACACCTTAGGTTACTTATATTTGTAATATGCATACCATTATTAGTGATTATACTGTAATTTTACATTAGTACTATGATTTATTAGTAATTAGGATTTGTGTATGTTATAGTTTGTATATATTTTATCATAATTTTATTATGCATTGTAATTACTCAGGGCCCCTCTGGATATAACCTGCTGAATGGGCCACCCTGCCTAAATAATGTTATATTCTTCTACTAGGAACTGCTGAAACATCTCTTTTAATTTTATCCCCTAATTTATGGCCCAGGGCCCAGTTTGAAGTAAGGGTAAGTGCTTAACCCCAGGGTTAAATGCCAACCCAAGGTTAAACTCATGTGCAGATTACATTTACAGATTTATGCACATATCAGAGGCTTACCCAAGGTTAAACGCTAACCCAAGGTTAAACTCGTGTAAGATTACATTTACAGATTGATGCACATATCAGAGGCTTACCCAAGGTTAAATGCTAACCCAAGGTTAAACTCATGTGCAGATTACATTTACAGATTTATGCACATATCAGAGGCTTACCCCAGGGGTAGACTCCTGGGTCAACCAGGGCCCAGTTGTGCGAAGCAAGGGTAATTGTATCCCTAGAAAAATCTGTAATTGTAATGTGTATAGTTTACCCTCTGGTTAGCGATTTAACCCTGGGATAGCACTTACCCAACCATGCAGGCCCAGGGGGATTGTAAAAAGGGTGGAACACACTTGACACAATTTTCCCCAGGGGTAGGGGAATCTTACGAGTCAATGTCCCCTGGGTCATGTTTTCCTTAACAGGAAATCCCTCTCATATGAGTTTACAATCTCACAAATTCCTTCTCCCCTATATTGTAGCTTAAAACAAAGTCTAGCATTTTCCCCTACCCAGGGACAAATTGTATTCTCCAACGTACCTCCTGTTCACCCTAGGGTCTACCCCTGTGGGGAAGCCACTCATGTATTAGCATGATGGCTTTAGATAAGTTGCAATCATCAATGTAATTAAGAGAAGATAAAAAAATTATGGTGTCTAATCCTTGCCAATATTTATTATCTTTATAAGTTCAATGGTTAAATAGGGGGGAGGGGGTGTACATGTATATACGGTCGGATCAGTAACAGTTTCTGGGAACACCCACCACTAGATTTGCATTGTGACTTGGGCAAAAAAAACTTGACCCTGCAGTTCTCTAGTCTCAAAAAATAATGAAACCCCCCCTGGATATTAAAAAAATGTGGTCTCCCCTATAAACGAGAAGCCACAATAGGGTGGTCCTGGCTAGATTAACCTTGCAATTGGGTGAACTAAAGACTTGTTGTTTAAAAATAATAGTTTTCTCAAGGCCTGATTACATGAGGTGGGCTGGCCCAGTGTACCTGCAGGCTGGTGGGTTTGGCTGTCTGGCCCACCTTGGCTGTGAAACACCAAAATGTAACTTTGTGATTACATGAGGTGGGCTCTCCTGATTTGGAGAGTACACAACTATGAGACCCGTCATGTAAATGATTGTCACATCCAGTTCAAGTCTTCAAAATTTGCTCAATTTTCAATATCATTTCAAGGTCCAAAAATATGGAACCAGCTAATTATCCAAGAACTCAAATCACTTAATTCATTTATTAAAAAAACACTTAAAGAATCAAAATATTTTCTAATACCGACTCCAGTGGTGATGGCAGGAACAAATGTTCTCTTTTAATGCTCATCTTTATTGCTTTTTATTTATGAAATACTGTATGCATCCAATATCAAAACTAATGACTCTATCAAATGAATTTTATTTTTTTATAGTATAGATACGATAGTAGTCACACGCTCTGATTGGCTAGAAATCCATGTTTTATCAGAGTATATAACATGGTTTGCTGTGTTTTATTGTTTTCAACTGGCGGTTTCCTTTCATCGCGCGCGTAAATCTTTATTATAAAACAGATAAAGAAGCCTTAAAGCCATGTTTTATACTATCATCAAACACGATCTGGTTATTTACAATTTGTAACTTGATTATGTTTATGAAAGAATTATGTGATGGAAGTAATACAATAGGCCTTTTGCAACAGACGGCCACGTGACTTGTTGGCCCATAGTAACGCCATACTGGGTTGCAAGCTAACCAGCTCTCCCTTGACAACCAACAGAGCTTGACTGAGCCGTGGTATCATAGCTGGACTTCAAAGCGTTTTTTCGTCTTACTTACTAAATTCATCTCGAAATGAGTCTTATACAGAACAAAAGTAAAGGTTTTTCTTTACTTTTGATCCGGTATTTTGTCAAATATGCGGCGCAAAATAGAGTTTGGACGCTCAAACGAACTCACCTCGAATCTCAGGCATGGCAAACATGGCGGCCGCTAAACACAACTTAGTGAACTCTTTCGATTGCTTGTTTTAATGCTAGTGAATAATCGGTCAAACACAATAAGCTTTTGCTCAGGACTCAAAAGAATATTGGGATGAATACTGTTTACTCTAGGCGCTCGCTCGTACATGTATTTTAAAAAATCCTGTGTTTAACTTTAATTAAGCTACGAAAATATTCATAAATTTTGTATTATTTAAATGTTTGTTTCCTTAGAAAAGGACAGGCTATGGCTAGCTACATGTACTTGAGGAGATGCAGAAATTATCTTAGAATATTATTTTAGTTTGATACTAAATCTTTGCTTCCAGTTTTGAAGCAAAGAAAAATATCAGGACTTTGATAAGTTTTATATATCCATACTTAGTCATTGGAGAGAATGTTATATATTTTGTTTCTTATTTTGCTATTAGCCAGTAACAGGCATACATTGTACATTATTAACCACTCGCTATAAAATTTTAAAATTATTAAAGGAACACTGTCAATTAACCCAAAAATGATAAACATTTCGCAGGGTACAAAAATATCTACTCAGATTACCAGAGTATGCAGTGTACTAGCCGAGAAAATTTGAGACAATTTTGATAAAGGATGGCAAAGATTTGAGTGGATGAAAAATACTGCTTTTAAGAGAAATTTAGAGCAACTTGAAATATGTTCACTGTAACCGAAATCAAGTTTATAGAGGCCCGGTTATTAGGGGGAGGTGGGGTGCTGTTATCCCTATATTTTTCAGGATAGTTAATCACTTATCCCCGAGATGCAGATGGCTGTTATCGATTATCCCGATGGACTTTATTGGTTATCCCTTATCCCTACTGTTTTCTGGTTTGTTATCCCTTATCCCAGTCATTATTTTGATAGTTATCCCTTATCCCCAATACCCCTAACCAGGCCTCTTTATAGAATTAGCTTTTGTAATCCACTTTGTCATCCTTTATTGAAATATTTTGAAAACCATATCCGGGCATTCACATAGTATTACTCACCGAATACAGGGTGTTATTTTTGTAGTTTTGTTTTAAAGAAACTTGAAGATTCAATTCCAATGACAGTGCCCCTTTGACATCCACTAGACCATGTAAAAATACATATTAGATTAATAAACACTATGACAGACCCTAATTCCTTAATTTTTTGGTTTTATATGCCTTGCTTCTTACTGGGGGTACTCCCATATATGGACTATACAGGGATGATCCACTGAACACTGGGTATGGTTTTTTGAGTTTCTGGGCTTAGATGGGGTATCCATTTTCACATTAATTGACAGATCTTGAACAGGGTATGGTATTTATCACTTTTGACATGACATTTATCCGATGTAAACATCATACTCATTACCAGATATCGATTTGTAATCAGTTTATCCCTGACCTCTAAATAAAACAGTCGACTTTATAGACACTTCTTGTGGATTCTTGTCGTATTTTCGTCTTATAGAAGGATATAAAATTTTAACACTTTGTCTTGAACAAGGTATGGAAATTTGAGGTTTTTTGTCTTAAACAGGGTAAGTCTAAGTCTAAGTATTCCAGCCAGTTAAGCTTAATTAATTTAATAATTAGATTAAATAAAATAAATTAAATTCTTAAAGGGATACCCGAGTGAAAAACACATTGGGGCTCAAAAGAATCTTCAACATGTTCTTTGTTCAGAAAATGTATTAAAATTTGATCAAAGGTTTTTAGTGTTAAGAACGAGCACCTCAAAGTTGGCCCCACGAAGACATGGGCGCCGCCATCTTTGTTTGCATTTACGGAAGTGACGTCACTTCGTCCCACCAGCGTTCTCACTCTCTCACTTATTAGGTGTTTTTAGGATGATAAACGCCTTAACTGTACCTCACATACATTGTAGTTCTTATACTTATTCAGAAGTCACTCGAGTCTTTTAAGCCATGTTGTTTTGCTGTTATTAAATGGCAGTTACGAGACCTTGTTGTTCGTCTGATAATTTCTCGCCTTCCCAATGCTTTTCTTCCTCCTCCCAGTCTTCTTAACTTTTCTCATAATGTCGTCTTCATCATAATTCCGGTTTCTGAAAGAATTCCTCTGCAATCTCGATGAAAATATATCCACTTTAATTCCGAGCGTGTGAAAATCATACAAAGACAAGTAGCCGCGATACGCTGGTGGGACGAAGTGACGTCACTTCCGTAAATGCAAACAAAGATGGCGGCGCCCATGTCTTCGCGGGGCCAACTTTGAGGTGCTCGTTCTTAATACTAAAAACGTTTGATCAAATTGTAATACATTTTCTGAACAAAGAACATGTTGAAGATTCTTTTGAGCCCCAATGTGTTTTTCACTCGGGTATCCCTTTAAGTTCTTTATCATTTTCTAGCATGTCACTTTTTGAAACATTAGAGTTGATGTGTTTGCTGCAGGAAGCTTACAAGGTGTTTAATAAGTTCTCAATATTTCATGTCAAGAATTTTTTAAACTACGGTTAGCTCACTATAACTTACGTGGCTCTGGTACAAAACTGGAGCAATTTCGCTTTAACACTAACTGGCTAAAGAATTCGTACTCTTCCATTACTAGCCACTTATGGAACAATCTACCCACTAAAGTACGTGAAGCACCTAATTTAAAGACATTTAAGAAAATGCTCAATAAGGTAGAGCTTAACCCACACATATACAATACATAGATGTAATTTTAGTATTTTATCTTAGTTGTAAATAGATGTTTTAAAGTAGGGAATGTTTATAGTAGATTTTCAGACAGTCGTTTTAACATATTACATTTAATTTAATACATTTAGAAACACGTGCGCGTTTTAACGAGTCTTTTAGCTCCTTGGCGTTATGTGTATAAATAAATGATTGATTGATTGATTGATTGATGTCACCACACCAAACATAGGAAAAATATAGTTGAGAAAAACTGACGCCCTCTTTAATATTAAAGAAAAAGAGCTAAGCCAGAAAACATACCGATTTACAGGTGCCAGAGCACTAACTGATTGCTATATGGTTAATTATAGACACATGTGCATGATAACACAAGACCAGTTCTTCAAAGTTAAATATTTTATTTATTTTTCACTTTTTCTTTTAGAACTTTCACAGTGCAAATACAGAGCTTGGCCTTCCTGTGGTCATATCGACCATTGCATTTTAATACTGATACTGTCACCGTTCGTCAATGTTTTGTGTACTTCAAAGTTATAAACCTGAGAAATTAACGCCGTAATTACTGGTTTATATAACATAGTATAAAAGAAAGAAGGAATCTGCTCAACTATTACAATACTATTCGTTTAATTATGACTACTTTACCTTGTTGAGCGGCCGCCATTTGCCATGCCTGAGATTCGAGGTGAGTTCGTTTGAGCGTCCAAACTCTATTTTGCGCCGCATATTTGACAAAATACCGGATCAAAAGTAAAGAAAAACCTTTACTTTTGTTCTGTATAAGACTTATTTCGACATGAATTTAGTAAGTAAGACGGAAAAATGCTTCGAAGTCCAGCTATGATACCACGGCTCAGTCTAGTCAAGCTCTGTAACCCGACACCGCGGAAATACGTTTTGTGACGTCACTTCCGTTGATATGCAAAATGAGCTCGAAATATTGCACCAGAAGTCTTGCATCTTATGAAGTAACAAGTCAGCCGAAATAAGTCAGGTATTCGTGGTCGCGGTATAAAGATTTGCTGTGGAAATGAGTTGATATTCGCCGTTGTCACATGCGAGGTGAGTTAAAAAAATGGATTTATAATTTAATACATGTGTACTGTACTGTGTAGTCCGTGTAGTATACTTCTTTCGTAATTTTCGAAGTAATACTAATTGTACTATCAGTACCCACATTACTTGACTCGGTTGCATATGATTACGTCTAGCAGCTTCATGACGACTGTTTCAGTTTCGCGCTGGAAATTTAAATTCAGTTCACACACGTAAAACTGAAGGCGGCCACTATCTTTCGAACTTTAGTTTTCGTTGACGCCAGTGACCTTTTCCAAAATCTATAATTACTGTAGACATTTACTACGATCATGTATAATAATACATGTAATAACGAGATCGATCAAAAGTGCGTATTCACTTTTCGTACTGAACGGTGATTTCTTGGTGGGTTATTTTCCCGGAGGGAGGGGGGTGTTCTTCAAGGTAAAAAGGGCAGGGTGACCGTCGGAAAACCTCGAAATATACCCTAAAAGATTCCAAACCGTGAAATTGCCCACCCTGAAATGTACCTCATGGTCTAAAAATCACCCTGAAAAATGGATTTTGCTTGGCCAACCCCTAAAAAATACTACCCTAAAAATACGACGAACACCCCTACCTGTCGAATATAGGAAGAAACCCCCCTGGGTTATTTTTGATTTGAGCCGTCATAGCCTGGTTATGTCAGCCGTTATCAATGCTATTTTGTTAAAGAACTAGATGTAATCATAGATTAGTGAAGTGCATTCGTATTAACGTTTGTTAGAACTGGGTTTTGCTAAACTCGTGAAATAGATATTGGACTAATAGACACTATTACACCCTAAATCTATAATAATTTGTGTCCATTTTCTCCAGACTATAAGATACAATGTTCTATACCCTTACAGCTTGTCATGATGTTTGTGCTCTACCTTTGCTGACAGTCACTTTCTATCAATATTTTCAAGTTCAGTATGCATGTACAAGTTCAGTTCTTATAAACCCGGCTTGCAAAATTGTAAGAACAAATCTCTGTTTCCATGAAACTGTGACAAAACATTTTTGTCCAGTCGCATATTTTGTATAAACTAGCTGTCACTAATTTTGTACTGTCTAGTAATGTTAAAATTGAACTTTGATAGAGAAGAACCAATTGTCCCAATTGTAGACACCCATTGAGTTACTCTTCATGGGATCTTCTTGTTGACTGAACAGCTGCCTTAATTAAATTGATCTTATAATCTTGGACATAATCAATGAACTTGGACGACTGAAAGTACTAAATCTTTCTCTGTTGTAGGCTTTCGTAGCTTATTAGAACTGTCACCACCATCCTCACCCGGGGGGGGGGGGGTACTCCTGTTTGTGACGTATTATGTATGTGCCGGGTGGGTCAGGGTTTTGAGCTCGGTTTGGGCAGGTAGGGTTAGGGTTTTGACCTGATTTGGGCAGATCAGGGTCAGGATTTGAGTATAATTTGGGTGCAGTCAGGGTCAGGGTTCAGTATTTTTTAGTCAGTTAGGGTTCAGTTTTTTTTAGCTACTATGTCAAAAAAAGACATTCTGTTGCCGCATTTTGATCGCCTGCCCACATGCAAGCACTGAGGTTCCCATACATTGTGGCGTCGCTAATTCGTACTTCAGTACTTATCTATGTACTTCATCTGCTGATTTGTTGACCCAATGACATGTCCCGACTCGAAATGTTCCGTATTTTGCATGAAATCCGGGTACGCGGTATACTGGCCGGGGTACATATCCGACCGTGTTTTGAAAACAATTTAAAGAAGGGGCAATCAGGTGTTTTTTTTCCAAAAAGGGGGCAATCAGGCTTTTGGAGCTCCGATTGGGTCAAACAGGGTCAGGGTTTGAGCCTCTTGGCCTCACATACATACCCATTTTTCATGTAAGTACCCCCCCCCCCCCCCCCCCCCCCCCCCCCGGGCATCCTCATCGTCAACATCATCCTCATTTCGAAAGAAGCATAGTACCCTTCATAGTACCATAGATAGTATATTTACATTAAAAACACTAATTGACAAATATGTAAAAAGCAAGCCAAACAAAAGAAGGAATATGCTGTTTACCTGTTTTATCGACTTTTCGAAGGCCTTCGACACGATCCCCCGAAGTAAGCTATTCAAGAAAGTAGAGGATACAGGGATTACAGGTGACTTTTTGTCAATATTGAAAACAATGTACAACAATAATGACTGTGCCGCTGTCAAAGTCGATGGCCAAATCACTGAAACATTTCAATGCTTTAAAGGTGTGAAGCAAGGGTGCATTCTAGCTCTTGCCAACACTGTTCAATCTATTCCTACATGACCTTCCTAAAACAATTGCTGAAAAAGCTGATCCGAATGAACCACTGATAATAAATGGAATGAATATTAACTGTCTACTATATGCGGATGACCTTGTTATTATGGCAAACAATGCTATCCAGCTACAAAACTATCTGAAAGGTGTTGAAGAATTTACTAATGAAAACGGAATGCAAGTTAACTTAGAAAAAACAAAGATCTTAGTGTTCAACAATACCGGTAAATCGATGAACAAGACAGTATAAGTTTAGATACCGGCTTAATGTTTAGCACGATAGCTAGTTTTAACCTTGCTAAAACTGATTGAACTGAAAAAGATAGCGCTGAAGGCTCTATTTAAACTGAAGAAATCCATGGGTAAAAATTTCCGAACGGATATTAAATTAACTTTACGCCTCTTTGATTGCCTAATTAAACCAATTCTTCTCTATATGGCAGTGAAATCTGGGGGGCAGACATAACAAAGTCTACAGAGAGAGACCCAATAGAAATAGTGCACACAAAGTTCTGTAAACTTCTACTAGGAGTAAGCAAAAATGCAACTAATAACGCTTGCCGAGCAGAGCTTGGAAGATATCCTCTTTCGGTGGAAGCAAAAACAAGGAGTTATAATTAAGTTCTGGCTCAAGCTGAATAACCCAGAACGTACATGTTTATCGCAAGACACATATATAGATAGCAGAGACGGCAATAACAAAACTGATTGCATGGTATCAGAAAATGAAAACTGCCATATGCACGGTTGGTCTCGGAGACATCTGGAATGATCCTCCAGTCAACCCAGTAATTCAAAAGCCTTATGAAAAATTATTCAAACAAAGATTAAAAGATATCGAATACCAATGCTGGCTTAGCCAAATCAACGACGATGATAGAAAAGAAGGACAACGCAATAAACTTCGTACTTATCGTACTTTTAAAATTAACTATTCGCTTGAGCCGTACCTTTGTAATGTTCATAACATTGATCATCGAGTAGCTCTAACTCGTCTAAGAATAAGTAACCACGCCCTCGAAATTGAAAAAGGTCGACATTCTAGGCCCTACCTAAAACCAGAAGAACGAATTTGCCAAAAATGTGACAAACAAGAAGTAGAAGACGAACTACATTTTGTATTGAGATGCCCCCTTTACAATGACTTAAGGGAAAGCACAATCAATGTTGTGAATAGAAAATTAAATTTACAGAAACCGAAATATCATAACGAAAATGTAGTTTTTAATTTACTAATAGATCCGCCTTTAATATTACAAAAAGAAGTTTGTAAATATATACATGACTGCTTCAAAAAACGCAAAAATAATAGTTAAAATAACTACATATAACACATATACTCCTATACATGTATCTTAATACCTTACGTTTGTTAGCTTTCTCAGCAGGTCTGAGACCTATATGTACAATTTGTATATGGTGCCAATAAACACATCTATCTATCTATCTATCTATCTATCTATCTATCTATCTATCTATCTATCTATCTTGTGTATCAGACCAGAGTAAGAGGCCAAGTTTTCATGACAAGGATATAGCTTCTGGATTTCATAAAGGAGGTTTGGAAGGCAGATAATGCAACCAAGGCTGTTGCCCTGGCCATCACACATACATGGAGGATAAAATGTGTGCCCATGCACATGTTAGTCAGTATATTTCTTGTTGGCCAAGTCACAATCAAGCAGTGGGTTTGGTTCATAAGAAGGCCATCTGTATGTACCCAAGGGGAAGAGACTTAGTTACAAATTCCTTCTTAAAACTTGCCAAAGGTGCTTTAATTGCCATATGGTCTCCCAGCTCTGTTCATGGCTCGTGATAGTATGTGAGATTTGCCAAGGTTTACAGCGACTTACTCAAACATACAAAGGATTCCTTCAAAGGCCAAACCTACAATGATTATCATAACTATTATTTTAATACTCCAACATGTTTCTGATTCCTTTCTGAAGTCTTAAACTAACAATAAAATTAATTTGAATTATTTATGTACTTTGCTGGATTGTCGTTTTTCCGCTAGCTGTCAGGTTAAAAGTAGCTACGGTAACTGTTTTGCCCAAATTTGCATTCATGTATGGCATTTGAATCTATTCTTGTAACCACCTGTAAAACATTATCCTGGCTTGTACATTTATATTTAATTTTTTGCTCTAATTAATCCTTTCTCTATACTTTTTTGTTTTAATACTCTGTAGCTCAGAGTACAGTGTTGGTGAATGACAAAGTCCTTCTAGCCTACGAAACAGGCCCTCAGTGTTATTTCAATGCAAAGGAAGTGATAAAATAATTTGGCCGCACGAAAATGGAAAAAGGAGACTGGCACGAGAGAGGAGAACAACTTGCTCCGCTCACATCACAACGAACTCGCTTCGCTCGCAAGACCAATTTCTGGGGTCTCTTCTCAAAGCACCTGATCTGCAGGCTAAAGTCTTTCATGTTTTGTTGGTTTACTAGATTTTGTCTCTTAGGCTTTGCTTCAAAGAGGGCTCTGTGAAAATTTGAATTTATTTAGTATTATTAGTCATTTTTTCAAAGAGATCCTTGAAAACATTGGATGAGCTTCCTAAGGCATTGCTCGAGTTGAAATGTAGGAATTTATTGTGGCGCGCAGTGTAAACTTAAAATTACTACTTTGTGTAGGTTTTGGGACACAAACTATTAATAATAGGTTGTCCCCATGCACCAATAATACTGTATACTTATTTGTCTCTGATGGCAAAACGGTATTCGTTGTTTCTGTTGTTGTTCAATATTTCCCAAGTGGGTGTCTCATTGGCCCAAACTGTCCTTCTGTAATTTTACAATAAGCTGGATTTTCTACCTGAAATTATTTTGTTAGCCAAAATTGGATTATTTCCATCCATGTGAAGGAGTGTAGTCTGACAATTAATACGTTCAACAAATGCACCCAGTTACTTAGGGACTGTTCAATAATTATAGTTAAGGGGGGTCTGGAGTTTATTTTCTAAATAAGCACAATAACAATCCCCCCCCTGCCACCTGAATACATCCTGTACAAAACTGTAGCCAGTCCATTTTGTACCATCACAAAAAATGTACCCCCGACTTTCAACTGATTTTGAAAATTGTAACCCCTCCCTACTGACCTCCAGTCTCCCTCAGCTATAATTAATGAACAGTCCCTTAGAAATAGTAAAATTATTTAATAGCTAGTATATATAGAATTGTCAAAATTAATTGTAAAGCAAAAGCTTTATTACTTGAAGTACAATAAATTTAACTTATTTATGCTTATGCCTATCCTTTCACAGATTAATAATAATAATAGTCTTTATTGACAAATATACGACATCAAATGTGCAATATTACAAAAATATGTAAAAGAAAAAAAGATATATATATATATATATATATTATGAATCTAATAACAGTCAATTATGTTATCACAAAGTGAAAAGACATCTATTAATAAAAGTGGACTTGAATCTCTGTTTTTAATTTTTTTTAATTGGTTGCACTCTACCATAGGTGTATGTGTGTACTTTGACATACAGTATTTTTTTTAATAAAACCAGTTCTGGGGCATAGCATGCATATGCGTATATGCACTGGCATACACTTTGAGACAAAAATTCCCTGTTTAGCCTTGTAATTTTTGTACGAGGGGCCCTCAGTTAAAACCGGTCACTACTGGTACACCTTGAAAATGAGCTATTCCCCTGCACTTCAGTACTATTGTATCACAAGTTATGAAGCCCTTGTTATGGTAAATAAAAGGAGTTCATTGTTAATAAAATTATCTGTGGCACTTGTTGCTGAACAGCGACTTCAGGGTTTATAGGGGTTTCCTCTGATGTATTGCTTTCATCACAAACCTGTACAATATTATTGTTATAGTACTTTGACACACAGTTCAGGGACAGGTTTAATAAGCTTAAGCTTACCGGTATATTAGTTGACCACATTGCAGTTTTTCGGATGTTTACCGTCTGTCTTTTCGCACCACCTTCATCTTCATTTACTGATGAAGCCTCTTGCGTGCTTCTTTCTGGCATTTGTTGCACCAGCGAGTTCCAGGGTTGTAGCTGGGGGAATGTGCTCTGGCTTTGTCCAATCTTGGTGTGTTTTATTGGTACCTTTTAGGGGTCAAAATTGGCTTGAGCCACGCCCATTTTAGTACCTCTGGTCGAAACGAAAATTTCCGACATCCCTGCCCCTTTTATATGGGAGTCCCTCTCCCGGGATGAAGACACCGGGAATTGCCCCAAGTCGACGGAGACTTGGGGCCATTTAAGCCTCTGGCTTTGGCCTTTCTTCTGTATGTTCCTCCTTGTAGTATTTGTTAATAAATTGAATTGAATAGAGACGAGCATCGTATTTCATTTTCCTGTCAAAATGGCACTGACAGAGGAATATAGTGTTGAAGCTAATCTTCCATATCTACAGCTAGGTATCTGTATAGTGCTTAAACTTCCATGGCAAGTAGGAGAATAATGCCGTGTCTTTGAGCGAGCACACAGCATGTTACGAAATGAAAAAAATCGTGACCGATTTTTAGAAGTAGCTGTATGGGCCCTATGGCTCCTGTGTACGTAGGAAGCTCGGTCATTAAGTGGGTTTCACAGACGCGCCTACTAGGGATGACTATAGATAACAAACTTAGCTGGACAGCTCACACGCTCCAACTCAAAAAGAACTTTGCAGGGAAGTTAGATCTTTTGAAGCGATCAAGATTTTTATCAACAGACATTCTCCAATCGTTTTATTGTAAAGTTATTCTGCCATCCGTTACGTACGGGCTAGTAGCCTGGGGAGGGTGTAATTGTATAGATAATTTTAACTCTCTTGAAAGATTACACTGTAGGGCGCGCTGCACGAATAATATTCAACTTACCAAGGGATATGCCTTCTAAACTAAAGACGTACTAAATCACGCTAAATGGTCAACGCTATTCGATAACTATAAGTTAGCTATTGTTAAATTAATTCACAAAGCCTACCTAAATAGGTTACCTACAGTTATGTCAGGCATAATTGAAAAGCGCCAACCAAAATATTCTTTCCGTGCTACTGACCAACTTATTACGCCACGTTTCAATACACGTTACATGAAACACTCCATTGCCTATAGAGGCTCAACATTGTGGAACGCATTAATATCAAAGAACACTAGCATTGTTACTTCATGCACCAAGGCACTATCAAACAAAGTAGTAAAGATGGATACTTTTAAAGATTTTAACTTCTCCACTAATTCAGTGCAGACTACTAAATTTAGACTAGGGGAATATTTATATACATAATTCATATTTTAACTTTAAAGCATTATTTCTTTTAATTATTGTAAATAAATTTAGATAGTAGTTATTTAATTTGTCCGTTAGATGTTTTTATATTATTATAATCTTATAATCATTGTATATATATTTAGTTATACACGACCCCACAAGCTGTAAGCTTTAATAATTATCGTGTTAAAATAAAGGTTATTGATTGATTGATTGATTGACCGTAACTCGCACTCGCTTTCACGACGGATGTGCCTTTTGCTTCGTCGGGTTTATATCGTGTGCAAGCTCCATTTTTCTTGTGCACAATTTATTTTACGTAACAGTCATTGAACTAAGTCGTAATGAAGTATGGAGGCCAAGTATTGTGTTTCTTGGCTAAGTCTTAGGGTTTTCCTAGGCATGTACAAAATACGAAAGTTTTATTTTGAATTTGCCGGCGTTTATAATTTATTGCGGATGACCGCTGACTAGCAAAATAAGTGATCGCATCGGCAAAAACGTATTTCCGCGCGGCAAAACGTCACGCGCATGCGTATTTGCTATTTCTTGTCCGCGCGCGGCCGCCCCCAGTTTCCCGCGAAAACTGAAATGAAACCACAGGCACATGCCGTGATTTTAACATTTCTGCTTAAAAGTATTCATTTGTGAACTGTTGTCAAAAAATAAGAAAACTACTTAGCTAAGCCTAAGACTTTAACAGGTTGAAGTTTTCTTAATTTGTAATTCATTGTGAGTTTACTAAGTTATAAAATTATTTACTAAAAAAGTTGAAACCCTCGGTAATTTGTATTTGATAGCAGAGCCTTCGTTCTTTTGGCCAGCGGAACATACCGTTTTGCCGCGGTGCACACAGCGGTCAAACGTCTGCGCATGCGTTAAAAGTCTTGCAACAACAACGTATTCAAATTCAAAGCGAGCCGCTTTCAAACCTTGAGAACTTCTTTGGTAAATTACGAAAATTTTGGGTAAACTCACAGTTTGAAGTTTGTTCAATTTCTCGTCGACTGAAAATAAAAAGCTTAACTTTCACGTATTTTTCTTAACTTTTGGGGGTAGAAGTTCACTGTAATAGGTTTTAAGGTAAATTTGCGCGGGAAATTCACCGTAATACGCACGCGCAGACGTTTGACCGCTGTGTGGCCGCGGTCACACCGCGGCAGAACGGTATGCTCCGCTGGCCAAAAGAACGAAGGCTCTGCTATCAAATACAAATTACCGAGGGTTTCAACTTTTTTAGTAAATAATTTTATAACTTAGTAAACTCACAGTGAATTACAAATTAAGAAAACTTCAACCTGTTAAAGTCTTAGGCTTAGCTTTTAAGTAGTTTTCTTATTTTTTGACAAAACAGTTCACAAATGGATGCTTTTAAGCAGAAATTTTTAAATCACGGGTATGTGCCTGTTGTTTCATTTCAGTTTTCGCGGGAAACTGGGGGCGGCCGCGCGCCGACAAGAAATAGCAAATACACATGCGCGTAACGTTTTGCCGCGGTGTGGGCCGCGGTGTGGGTATGGCGTTTCTATGGGCCAACAAGTCACGTGACCGTCTGTTGCAAAAGGCCTATTGAGCAACCTCGTTCCCAGGGGTCTTTACGCGCCTAATCAAAGATGGCGTCGAAAGTACCCCTGGTACCACACCGCGGCAAAACGGTATGCTCCGCTGGCCAAAAGAACGAAGGCTCTGCTATCAAATACAAATTACCGAGGGTTTCAACTTTTTTAGTAAATAATTTTATAACTTAGTAAACTCACAATGAATTACAAATTAAGAAAACTTCAACCTGTTAAAGTCTTAGGCTTAGCTTTTAAGTAGTTTTCTTATTTTTTGACAAAACAGTTCACAAATGGATGCTTTTAAGCAGAAATTTTAAAATCACGGATTTCATTTCAGTTTTCGCGGGAAACTGGGGGCGGCCGCGCGCCGACAAGAAATAGCAAATACGCATGCGCGTAACGTTTTGCCGCGGTGTCCCCTGGTACAGGCTGGTGGGATTCGGCCACTGATTGGCTAGACATTTTGCGCGCGCTGATTGGAGAATTTCGAATAGCGCGTGCATTTTTGATTTGAAAAATGAACTGGTGATGTCGTTTTTCGCATTGCGCGTTCAAAATTCGTTGAAAACAGATAGAAATTCATCAGAACTTAGCGTTTTTGCCTTTTTTAATACTCACTTCGCAACTAGGCCTGAGCGGATTGTGCTCCTAAAAGTGGCATATTATGCCGCTAGCACTGCTCCAAATTTTGTCGAATTATGCCCAAATTATGCCAAAGTTCACAAATTATGCTCGTAGATTACACAATTATGCTCACAAAAAACGTTTTTCGAAGACGGCCGGCATTAGTTGATGCGCGGCATTTTTAGTTGTTCACACAACATTTTATAGACTTTTTAGTACCAACGGACACAGAAACCAATCAGGCGTGACTGTACCCACGCTCTGAACAAAAGACGGCTTTTTGGCTTTTTCACGTTTAACGCACACGTTAAGTGAAATTCAGGTATTTGCTTTGGAAAAATTTAGAATCTAAGCAAAATATACCAGCTAATAATTAGGAAAGGCACTATAAAAGCAATAATAGCATTGCTTTTGGCTTTAATGCTTCAAATTATGCTACAATCTGGTAATTATGCTCGAGCAGTGCTTCTTTGAAAAATTATGCTCGTTTGCTCCAATTATGCCAAAAATTATGCTAGCACAATCCGCTCAGGCCTATTCGCAACTGGGTACAAGTAGAATAATGTACGGTTGCAATTCATTGGGATCACACTTCAACTGCTAACCGTTCTTCAGCGATGATGAATCCAAGATGGCGGATGTGCTTCAAAATATGCCCATATATTGGGCATATTTTTGGGTCACATGACCAGCCTGTACAAGGGGTACAGCCATCTTTGATTAGGCGCGTAAAGACCCCTGGGAACGAGGTCCCGCCCCTTGGCCGCGTGATACTGGGCACGAGTTGTCATTTTTATGTCAGAATTCAGAACCGCCGGCGATTCGCCTCATTTCTCATCACCAATCATTGTCAGAAAACCTCCAAAATTAACCACATGTAAGCCAAGATGGCCATGTTTCGAGTACCTGGCTTGTGCTTGATAAGAACAAGATTGCAAAGGAGCGGGAAATTGGTTTATGGGTCTAAAAATGTAACTCCAATTCGACTCTCTAGTTCTGCCTCAAACGAAGAACCGGAACCGTCATTTACTGCAATGTGCGCGGGTTTCTTCGATAGCGCAAGAACTTATGTAGAACACAGACTGTTAACAAGACCCGATCCTCCAGGCACTAGACCTGAAAAGTTTGAGGTGAAGAAGCAAAGAATTAAAGGTAAGCTTGGCTGTTGTGTCTGTATATTTTAGATGGGTTTGGTTCATAACAGCGGGAAGTGCAAGAGCCAAATAATTGTCGAGTCTTTTCAGCCAAAAAGTGAAATTGCATAATATTTCTCTCATTTTAGTATATGTTTCCTCTGTAGAGTGTAGGTATCATTTTGATTTTGAACGCTGTAGGTTGAAAGAGCTTTTGTCAGCTTTTGACCAAAAAGACATTTAAAGATCTTGAAACGTTTGGCAACGTTTCATCAAATGATCAATTTATGAGGGAAGTACGTCGTGAGTTTATTATATCATTATGATTTTTGAACATTTGAACAGGACCCGGCTAGCCACAGATCGAATTGGAATTTAACGTGTTGCTTTTTTTTAAGTAGTATTTATAGTCTAGCAGTTTTAGTGATTGACAGCCCTTGATTAAGCATTTTTGTTGATAATTGAATTATAATAATTTATGCATGCATCAATTGCATTGTAGCTTAACTTTTAGAGCGGTTTTCAGTTGAGTGTACTGAAACCAAACGCAAATTACCCACAGCCAGCCAATGGTAGGAGCGAGTAATCACAAGTAACTCTTAAATGGCTTCCCTGTCAGCCAATGACAAACCAAAGCAAAAGCAAAACCAATTTGCGTTTGGTTTTACTTTGGATTCTGATTGGTTGGTTTACTTTCTCAGCCAATAGGAGAGCTTAGTAAACGCAAAACCAAAATACTTCCGACACTCAATTGAAATCCGCTCTATTGTAAGTCAAAAACAATAATAATAATAATTGCTGGTGAGCCACTCGGCGAGCCACCATATAATCGCTGCAAGTTTGAAAGTATGGCAATATCTGTCTGTTTGTTTCTCTGTATGTCAGGATTACTTGTGAGTCGAGTCACGTGAGAAAGTGAGCATGTGAGCTAGCACACAGCTAGTGAGCATGGAGGCCACAAAGTGCAGGTTGACATTTTTCGGTTGATAAATGAAATAAATTTATGGGCATGCCTTTTTGGCGATCCTCGCTGATTCTAGCCTGAATTTCAGCCGTCTCCTCCAGTTCATTTCTCCCGAGAGAGACGTCTGAATCCAATAGCCAATAATGCCGTCCAGTGACGTCACTACCAGAAAACCTGGTAGTGATCTTTGATTGGTTCATATTCTATAATTTCACATAATTATCATAATTAACTCATCCGAGAAGATGGCAGGATTCACTTTGGACTCTCGTTTGTTGATCGTTGAGTTTCAGTGGAGTGATTGTCTTTGGCAAAGACCTTGAATTCGTAAGGAAAACATCTGGAAATGGATTGAAAGTGTCCTGCACAATAACCGGCCGACTGTCCTGTAAACATATACATTTTATCCCGTCACGTCCGCGGGGTTGTTGATAATCGATTATTTGTTCACCGGCTCGCAGTGGTAAAGAATGTTGCTACTCTCTTCAAGGAACTGTTCTTTCCCCTAAAAGAGTCTTCTTATTTCTTCTAAAATTCTCCATTATCCTTTCATGTTATTCTACTTTTCTGTTGCATCATTTACATAGGTAATATCTCGTAGCTGTGTCGATTCAAACGGCAGATAGGATCAACAGAAAGACAAATATCAACTGTACTTTGCCTCCAAACATAATATAACGATTTGTTGCTTCGAAAAGGTTTTCACAACATGAGGCACTTGAGAAGCAATTGGGATGGAGATATATGTATTTATTATATACATGTAGGTAAGTCTTTTATTTTGGCCAGTATGATCTCAAATAATTTCTCAAGGCGAGCGATGGCTTTGTTTTTGTGACCCACAAATTCTTACTACTGCCGTGACAGTTTTATTTGCATAAATTAAATTGTCAATCTGCCTTGATGTCACTGGACGGCATTATCGGCTATTGTATTCAGACATCTCTCTCGGGAGGAACGAACCAGAGGAGATGGCTGAAATTCAGGCTACAGCTGGTTCTCCAAGAACCCACAGTATCCTTCACAGCCATTAGTTATGTCGCAGTGTTTTGTTTGCCGACAATATTTAAGGGCTTCAAACTCCGGCTTTGTCTTCTTCTTATTTTGCTGAACTGCTCAGAATACCTTGAAATTACCGTTCAATAAATCTACCTTAATTTATCCTATAGAAAGCTTTGATTTATACCCTCAAAGATTTATGTTCTCTGCTTCGTCTTTCTCTTGCCGTTAACAATAGGAAATGGACAATCTGAAATCTACAATGAATCTACAATGTTTACCGTTTTGTTTTTCTCGGCCAATGGAAATCCAGATCCATGCTGCATATGCTGACATGCCTATAATATTCAGTGCAAGACTGCAAAAGGGTTAAAATAAACTGACATTATTATTATTACTAGTAGTTTCAAATTGAAAGTGACATGCTGTTGAGTGAATATAGTAGCAATTGATTAGAATCTAAGCCATGTATTAAGGCCATCATATACATTATACCCATCTAATATTATAAGAGCACGATTTGAATGAATGAAAGTATTCATCAAAGATGAACGCAGAGTAACAAATAGAGCATTGCCCTCATGCTCACTTTTGATTAACCCTTTGCTGCTTTGTTTGCCTCAATGGGCTCCAGCACAACAGACAGTACACATGTGTATTTCCCTGGAATCGAATTGCAGATCAGCGTAGGTTTCTCATCTCTAATTTGCCTTTCCTGTCACTGAGAGAAACCTCTATGGCACAACATTGATATAAGTATTATAAGGCTTACTTAATATATAAAACACACTTATTGATACTTAACAGTCAAAAATTCGTTATAGCGACCAGTGCTACCCAGTTGCCTATGAATAATTCCTTAATTAATATCACAATGTCTGTGGTTTACTGAACATAATTCTTAATTATGGAGTATTTATACTTACATCCCCATAATTACCTGGGCGGCTGTTAAATCAGGAGTTCTCCAAGGCTCAATTCTAGGTCCTGTATTGTTTCTTCTTTATGTTAACGATATGCCAGATGTCGTGCAGAACTCCAGCATTTCTATGTTCGCTGACGACTCAAAGTGTTACAAAGTCATCACTTCTATGTCAGATTCTGCCTCCCTCCAGTCAGATCTTGATGCTCTACATGTAAGTGAGTGGTCTTCATGTAATGAACTAAAATTTCAACCGAAAAAATGTGAAAACCTTCGTTTCTGTCGTAAATGCTACAGCTTTGACCGTTCCTACTTCATTCATTTTCATTGATGTTAAGTTAAGTTGTGAACCCACTCAAAGGGATCTTGGTGTCATGATTACGAGTGACCTATCGTGGAATCACCACATTGACACAATAACTTTACACAATAACTTTACACCTTTACTACATGTATGTTTGTCTCAAACTTTTAGGAATTCTAGATGTTATGAAACCTTGTCAAGACATCCTTTCTGTAGTCTTTCCAATCAAGCTTGATAATGGAGAGTATGAGCTGATTAGAGGTTATCGTGCTCAGCACAGCCATCACAGGACCCCCTGTAAAGGAGGTAAGCACTGCATTCTGAAATCATTACATACAGTAAATTCTGGTTATTACCAGTACTGCGATAATTTGGGTAAACATGAGTTTACAAAGAGCGGGAAGCTTACTCCCACTAGTTGCTATTGTTATTGAATCACCCGAGGCATCACCTGAATTTGTACCCCTGAAAGGAGTGCCAATATAGGGAGTCCCCCTGGATTGAAACGTTACCCCTGCTATTTGTATTTGTACCATGTCTGCCCCTCTAATACTCAAGATGTATTTTAGGGAGCTTTCCATTTATATCCATCCGATTTGTACTAGACAGACTGGTTCTTGTTGTACAAAAGGATATAGCCTGAAATACAACCACCTCCACATCTCTTTCCAGGGTCCACTCCTGAGAGAGACGTCTGAATCTGGCAGTATTTAAGTGAAATGAGGAAGAATAGCATTTTCCGTTTGTCAAAATCTGAACTCGTTCCAGAGATATTAAGGTTTTTGGAATATGCAAATTAGAGTATGTGACGTTATAAGGTTGACACAGCCATGAAGACAAATCACAAATTAAATGAAGAATATCTCTGCAAATAGTGGGTAAAAACAATTGACACTTTGCACATGTATGGTACGAATGAAAATACACGTCATTATGCAAATTAAGATGTTAACATGGTAACACTCTAGTCCCCAGGCTCCTTCAATGAGGAAAATAATTTTCCTAATTTCTCCTTTGCCAAACACATTTTTCTACTGTTGGCATATCGGAAGGTTTGGAACAGTGTCGGCATTGTATGTGAGTGGCTATAAGTAAATTATTTTCTGTAACAGAGATAAAAACTACAATTTTATGTTCAAGGTGAAAGGAGCCTGGGGCCAAGGGTGTTTCCATGGCAACATCATGACTTCCACAGTGATGTGTATTTTCCTTAGTACCATACATGCGCAAAGTGTCAATTGTTTTTACCCATTATTTGGATATTCTTCATTTTGTGATTATCTTCATGGCTGTGTCAATTAACCTTATGACATCACAGACCATCTAATTTGCATATTCCAAAAGCCTTAATATCTCTGGAATGAGATAAGATATTGACAAACAGAAAATGCTATTATTCCTCATTTCGCAAGGACTTTCAAGTGAGATCTTAATTTTAATGATGAAATTTCGCTTCACTTAGCACTTTAACTACCCTGGGCTAGCCAAACTTGAACTGAGGGGGGAGGGTTGAGTTACCACTCAGGATTTTACCAATTGAGCTCAAACACGTCCAGGCGTCAGAGGGTGAATCAGTGCCCCTAACCCCATTTTAGTTATTTTTATTTTCAAAGTCTAGATCAGAGTTTCAGTCTAAATTTAGGACAAAAGAAAAACAAAAAAGATAAATCTGGATAATTCCTGATTTTCGAATCGTGATTAAAGTCCAATGCATTTTGTTTCATGACCGTGCAGTTTGAGGTCTTGGTCGAGTGACATAACATATAATGGTAAAAGCCATTGTTCACCAGCACTTGTTGTAAGTTCTATTATCTTAATACACACAATGAACAATGTACTACTATTAGGCCAATTATGCTTCTACTAAGTTAGTGTACTGTGACTCGGTCGTGAAAAGAGTGGTCCTTTTTCACAAACTTCAACAGGTTGTACACAATCAAGGATTAAAGCAAACTCACTTTTTTTTCTCAGAGTTACTCAAAATATTATAAGAATTTATGTGAAGAAATGAAAATGGGAGAGAGCCAGAACTCAGAGAGAGCTTGGGATACCTGTGTTACCACTTGTGCCATTCCAGCTCCCCGAAAATGCACAAAACCAGCATAATCTAACTTCTGACTTGTTTGTCATCTGCAGGTATTAGGTATAGCCCTGATGTTGATATTGATGAAGTGCAAGCGTTAGCAACCCTTATGACATTCAAGTGCGCAGTTGTTGATGTTCCTTTTGGTGGAGCTAAGGGAGGAATTAGAATTGATCCTTCTACACACTCGGTAAGTGGAGAAACATATTATTTGACATTAAAATGCCAATGAAATGAAAACAATCAATCCCTTTTTCTTTTTTTCTTTTTTAATTCTATGCTTCCCTTAGTAACTTTGTGCAATATATTAAAAATCTATTTTCGTATTGAAGGCAACATTGACAAAATCAGGCGACAATTTTTATACCGTTAAAGATATTCTAATCATATGCTTGATGTTACTTGGTCTGTGCATTTATATTTGTCCCCATAAATATAACTACAATATAAATGCATTTTTGCCCAATTTTCATTCTAAATTATCTTAGCTTTTGAAAAAAATATGGCCATCATTCAGGTTTCTCTAAGTAAGCTTTGCTGTTGGTCTTATTTTTACCTTTGTGAATAAAATATGCAGACCAAGTGATGTCATGCATGTGATTAGCATATATTTAACGGCATAAAAATTGTTGCCTGATTTTGGCAATTTTGTGTGACTTCAATACGAAAACAAAATATGTTCGATCTCTCCAAATTGATTTTTAATTGCACAAAGTGACTTAGGGAAGCATAGAATTTAATAAAATAAATAAAACAGGCACTTTATGTAACCTGTAACGGGTTCTCAGTATTTATTTGGACAGGAGGCCAATAATAGCTGTTATTACATCTTGAGCCAAATGGTCAGCGATTTCACCCATCAGGGTCAACCATTAATTTTAGAGATACATGTATGGAGTCAACATTGAATGGAGATATGCCCCAAACCATTATTTTCTAAAGAAAAGCAAGAATAAAATTAATTAATGTTAAGCGGTGGCCACATTTTTTTAATGGCCACCATCTTGGTTGAGCTGTGTAATGCAATCTGGGTGGGAGCAAATATTTTGTCATACCAGGGAGGGGGAAAAGACCTAACGCTAACCCATATCGCATTACACGGCTCAGCCAAGATGGTGGCCATTCAAAAAATGCCCCAGTCTTCTTGCAAAAAATCCAACACCGCTAGCTATGCAGGTTAATGAGTCTTGTGCTTTCAAGCAAAAGAACAGGCTTAGAAACTTGAGTATTGGGGGAAAATGGAAGAAGTTGGGGAAGCTATATGATTTTTTTCATTGGATGTACAGTACTAACTATTACATGATCTGTATATGTACAGTCAACTCTCTCTTAAGCGACCTGACTTTGGTGCACGGACAAAGTGGTCGCTTCAGGAGGTGGTTGCTTACGGGAAAAAGCAACACAGGTAGCCCTAGTGCTTGCTAAACGGATCAGACTTCTAGCACAGCTCTAGCGCGCTGTCACCATAACAATACTGCTAAGCACAGGAAGTTTTTCCAATCTTAAAAAAATTGAGATTCTTATCTGTCAGCACTAAAAATTGAACTTTGTGGTATTTGAGTAATGATTCTTCTTCTAAAAATACAGTACAATCTACTTCGGTGGTTGCTTATCGGAAACAAAAACAATAGAAAATGTAAAGTGTAAAATGTAAAGTGTAAAATGTCGCTTAAGAATTTTTGCGTTGGTCGCTTACAAGAGAGTTTTTACAACAGAATTTGGCTGAGAAAAAAAGGTTCTTTCGTAAAGCGGTCGCTTATGGGAGGTGGTCGCTTACGGGAAGTGGTCGCAGGAGAGAGTTGACTGTATGATCAAGCTTTCAAACTTGAGACTGAAAGTCTGAAATCTTACCCTTGAGTTAGAACTTCTCATCACAGATTTATAAGGTCATTAAAAATAATGTTGTCCCATCTGACAAATGTACAATGTAGGCCACAAGTTTGAGTCTTTCAAGTCGGAAATTCCTGATACATGTAATTATGAAGTGAATATAAAGGTTGATTTGTGAACCTTTACCTTAAGTTTATACATGTCTAAAACCTTCTGAGAATAATTATGTTCATTTTGTTCAGTCAGTTCTTTTATTTGTCTTTCTAGATCAATGAACTTGAAAAAATTACAAGGAGGTTTACAGTAGAGCTTGCAAAGAAGAACTTTATTGGACCTGGTTTGGATGTGCCAGCTCCTGATATGGGGACTGGGGAGAGAGAAATGAGCTGGATGGCCGATTCCTATGCCATGACTACAGGTACAGGAAAATAAGGTTCACAAGAGGGATTTAAACTACTCAGTTAAAGATGGAAATCTGTAGGAATGTACAATACAATGCAAAAAAAAAATATTTATAGAGGGAAAGGGTACCGTATTCACTCACGGATAAGCCGCACCTTTTTACCCAAAATCTTCGTTTAAAATCGGGGGTGCGGCTTATCTGCGAGAACATCTACCGAACATACATGTTAGGTCCGGAAATTTCCATAAATTAATATTTAAAAGAAATGGCCTCGCGCACGAAGTTGGTGTACACGACGAAAATGGAGAAAATTTAGACAAAATTTGTTTTAAAATTGTTCTAACTTTGTCATTATTTAATTGAATGTTATTAAATTCCCACCACTCTGACCTTAGTTTGATGTAGTTTCTCAAACGTGAATCTTTATCTTCGAAAGTGGGAAGAACGTGGCACTGAGAATAAAAATATCAACCGTTCTCAACAGAAAAAACAAAACGTAACAAAACCTCTCAATTTCAGAGTGAATTTTCATCGCACCAATCGCGCCTTCCTTCACACACAATCTCCATTTTGCAAATCGTGCAGATCGCGTACATTTTTGTACTTTTTGCATTTTTTGCACTTTTTGCATCGCGCACTTTTTGCCTTTTTTGCACTTTTTGCTATCATTTGCCAATAAATATATTTACACCAATGCGAAACTATTCATTTTATCACTTAAATTTGAGTGTTAACATTGAATGACAAGATTATGACATAAATGTATTGCATGAATCAATGTTAAGCTGGAGGGAGGGGGGGGGGGGGGGGGGGTCAGGCAGATGTGCAGCATTTGACTTTTTGGTCAAATTCCCCACCCTGGGGAAAGAAAAAAATGGTCAATTGTGATCAAATTGCCCCACCTGGGGCAACGAAATTCCTCCTTAAACTACATATATACAGCTGAGACTGGTGGAACTGGAGGTGATCCCAAATAAATGTGAAGCGTTCTTTTTAACTTAATGAAAACAGATGAAAACGCATTTTTGAAATTCATACCTTCCAACATCCAAGATGGCGACTCGGGGAAACAAGAGACTAGGACACAGTCCTCAAGCGGTCGAATTCAAATGTCCACACCCTGGGGCAAAGCTTGTAATCAAATTCTCCAGGGTGGGCATGCCAAGACTGATCAAATGCCGCATATCTGCCCGAGACCCCCCCTGTGGCTTAACATTGATTCATGCATATATTCAACATATGAATGTTTTTTAATGTTTGTCTCTTTCGGCTTTGTCAGAAATTTTATTATTGCTTTATGCAAATTTTGCTATCTTAGTGATCCGATGGAAATCAGCCTTAAAATGTGCACAGATCGACTTTTTGCTCGTTTTTCTGTGCACCTAGACTGAAGTTTTATTTTCTGAAGTCCTAGGGTTATAGGATGTTTAGATTTTGAGAAAAATAATAGAACGTAGCATTAGAATTTTATGTTACGCTCCTGTACACCAACTCCGTGCACAAGGCCAAATACTTTAAGCTATACTAGTTTAAAATACTACACCAAACCAAAAGAAAGTAAACACTGGCCATTGCTTTAGCAAGTTTGGTGGTTCCTAACAGATCCGTTTATGACTAATACATACATGTACATGTAAGATGTTTGTTACATAAATTCTGCCAAGAAACAAAACTTAGAAATTTCCATATTAACCAGGAACCTTACGTGCTCCCGTGGTTTCATATTTGGTGCCATCTTGTGCATATTTTGTGCATTGGCAGAATTACATGTATAATTCTAATAAAGTGACTTTAAAAGTTTGCTTTGATTCCTATGTTTGTTGCTTGCTCCCAGGGTTTGGTAACATGAATGCCTATTCCTGTGTGACTGGTAAGCCGGTTCATCTTGGTGGAATCCATGGAAGGATATCTGCAACTGGGAGGGTAAGAGGTGTCTTAAACAATGTACATGTTACGGGCCAAATTTATTTTCAGGTAATTTTTTCAACCTATGTTATTTGTTTTACTTCTGTGCTGTAAAGACCTTAAAATAGCTTTGAATTTCAGTCGTCGGGTATGCCCTTGTGATTACAATTAAGGTTATAAAAATACTAAGTGAATCCCAAAAAATAACCTACAATTACAGACATGAGTTGTTGGGACACTCCAGAAAAAAAAACATTTTCAGCCGTGCGATCTTTTTCCTCCTCCTCTCATTGTTGGAACTCAACAGAGCCTATCGTTCTACCCAACATTGGGAAGGAACAGGCGAAAGTGTCTCAACACTTGTGTCCCCAATAAATTGTAGGTTACAAAAAATAACCTACTGTACACGTACGTGTAGGTTGAAAAAAATAACCTAGTAGGTTAAAATAAATTAGACCTGTAACATACCCATCTGTTCAATTGTTTCCCCCTAGCTTTTATCCTTGTTGAACTAAATTATTATAATTATAACAATAATTATTTTAAAGCTTACATGTATGAATTGTTATACTCTTGTTAGGCGTGCTTCAGACACCACTCCACTTGTGTCCTGAACTCAGTGCTAATGAGCTAGCTAATTAAGCTATTGTTTTAAAGTGCATGTGAGCCAGAGCCAGTTATCATTGATTTAAAGGTCAAAGTGCATGTGATCCCTAGTCAGTTATCATTGATTTAAAGGTCAAAGTGCATGTGATCCCTAGCCAGTTATCATTGATTTAAAGGTCAAAGTGCATGTGATCCCTAGTCAGTTATCATTGATTTAAAGGTCAAAGTGCATGTGATCCCTAGTCAGTTATCATTGATTTAAAGGTCAAAGTGCATGTGAGCCAGAGCCAGTTATCATTGATTTAAAGGTCAAAGTGCATGTGAGCCAGAGCCAGTTATCATTGATTTAAAGGTCAAAGTGGGGGGAAAAATGACCGGCATTGAAAAAGAAATTAGCATTTAGCCATTTTCGTTTATTAAAGAATCAAATTTCAATGACGTCATTTAAGTCAAAAGCTAATTTTAGTTTGTTTTGCTCCGTTTTTATGTCAACTCCACTTATTAAAAGATATTTCAATAATATTGCAAATATCAAATGTCTGACGCCTGAAAAATAACTGAAAAAATACACATAATGTTATTCAATGTTATGACTTAATTCATGTTCAGCTCAGTAGCATAATTTGACTTAAATGATGTCATTTCAAGGATTTGTAATGGTTTTTATAGCAATACTACGACCATAAATTACCCAAAAATGATTGAACAATATTTAAAACACTTACTGTAGCGAAATAATTTATTTCTGGCTAGGGCTTATAGGCGCTTTAAGATTACACCACACAAATTTGTAACTTACATGTACATGTAAAGTAATTCTCTCGACCTGACATTGTCCTGTAGCCCTTTTGGTATGATGTGAAAAATGGTCATTACCATAAACACCTGTGAATAAGCTGCACCCGTAGATAAGCCGCACCCCAAGTTTTGAAGCTTGAATTTAGGAAAAAAACTTTTTTTGAAAAATACAAAAAAAAAATTGAATATCTTTTGTCCGAGTTCATAAACGCTTGTACATGATGCCAAACTTCTTCCAAAAAAAAAGAATCTTTTGTTGGAGTTCATAAACGCTCGTACTTCATCAGATTGTCATAAATACGTAATCGCAACTTTAATTCGATCGAATATGGTTCAACTTGCCTTGTCATTTCTTGTGTATATTTTAACCTGCAGTCTTTAAATCACTCCAGAATTATTCTGCTTTTATTCTCCCATTAACTAACAACAATTCCAAGGAACTGCTTTCCTTTAATCGCTAGTGCAAGAAAGGTTTTCTGGTGAAACTATACTTGCACAAGTAGGTCTGAGGTCCGCCATCTTGGATTTTCATTAACTAGTGCCAATCTCCCACGTGTAAAATTGCGAAGAATGCCTGGTTGTTTAGATGCCTGCTTTGACAAGCGCTGCAAATCAGCGTATTTTGGAAGGTAAATAAGCTTAATCACGTTTAAATATTCACGAAATTCTAATATATTAGGGCTAAGGTGGGTCTTAGAAGAGTTTTCAAACTGCGTGGTTTTTTTCAATGATTATGCTTAAATTGCAATATTACACGATCGAATACGATTTGAACCTGATTGTAATATACACACCGTCGCATAATAAAAGCTTCATACAGGTTCATGATATGTAAATATATGTTAATGTTGGGTCTCCTTTCTAGGTGTTCCCGTAGATAAGCAGCACCCCCGATTTTGAATGAAAATTTTGGGTGAAAAGGTGCGGCTTATCTATGGGTGTTTACGGTATGTTGAATTCAAATGAAGAAATGGGCTAAAGTGAACAAGTTGCACCGTAAATACATGTACGTAGTAGCTAAGTGGTCGGCTTACCGACAACAAATTTACTGTGCAACTTGTTCACTTTAGCTGAAGAAATGATCCTTTTATTGGCAAAAGTGACTTAATTACATTTTCTTGGTCTACTTTTCTTTTTTCAGGGGGTGTTTCATGGTATTCAAAACTTCCTTGATTCTGGTGGGTACAAATTATCAGCAACTGTATAAAATTATATACATACATGTACTGTACATGGCTTGCATGACTCGACTGTACACTGCATGGATTGAAATAAATGTTTCTGTCTAGTTGCCCCAGGGGCAACCACTTAACATGGTTTAGTTGCCCCAAGAATATTTAGGTTGCCCTTGCCCCTATTCTGCAAAAAAAAAAAAAAAAAAAAAAGATGTTTGGAGATAGAGCTGCAAAAAGGAACAGGAGAATCACTTGGACAGGAGTTGATGGTGTACAAAAACAGCCTTGCAGGTAAAAGTGCCATTTTGCCATAAATTTACCAAAATTCCTTCCAGATCGCAATATTCTTCAAGTTGGATCCCTTTATTCTTACAAATTTGATTTTTTTTGTAAAGTATGTTTTCAGTTAAAGTGTTTATGAAACCAAATTTTGCATCGTTATTTTATTGCAGAATAATAAAGTTCATTCTTTTCTGATTATCAAGAGTATATTTATTTTTCAGTTCCGCCTTCAGAAAGGTCTCTTTTTCGCCATTCAAATTGACTACTTTATGCTTAAAACTGTCCCGTTTGCCGCGCGGCCAAATGAGCTGCGTGACGTCACTGTGAGGACTCGTTGTATTACAAACATGGCGGACTCAGCGAGAAAGTTTCAGAGAAAGCTAAAAATAAGCGAGGAGGTGGAAGATATTGTGTGGCTGGTGGCCTTGGTTTTCTTCCCGTACTTAACTTTATCCCACACCAAAATACAATGGACATTGAAGTTCTAATATACAGTGTTACTCATTCACAGTTTGATACAACACAACTACAAGAAATGACTCACCAAGAACTCGACGATAACTTTAATACTCCTGTACTTTTATGCTGAAGCCAGAACAGTGAATGGCAAAGAATACAATATAGGGTTTCTCTGGTTTCCTGTAGAAATTCGTTTAAGACGATCCTGAATGTTCGTGAATGAAAAACGGACGATAAAACTTCAGTTGCAAAGAACCCAGAATTTCGAAAGCCGTAGAGTCGAACTGAGCCTCAAAAGCTACGCAACTCACTGCCATCTGAGCAGCAGTTAAACACTGTTCCTTGGGACAATGAAAATATCCTTTTTCGGACCACAGAATAAATAGCCAGTGTCTGACAACGATGCAGTTGTTGTAGAAAATATAGTCGGGAACCTCAACTCCGTCGCTTTCTTCCATCAGGCATTTTCAGCACTATCACAATGTGCAGATTAACTTCTCCCGTGCTGACCATACATTGTAAAAAGAAAGCACTTGTGTTTCCTGCAACAGCCGGTGTTGATCAGTTGACAATTCTATAGCCCGTTTGCGGCCGGCAGTCTTGAAATTTCTGTCTTTCACTTTTATCAAACGACATGTTCTTTTTATAGCAGGTTATTTCATCCAATAAGAAATGAGCTTTCAGATCGTCAATGTCAAGCTGTCAGAATTGAACCAATCAGCGACGAGAAATGTTGTAAACAAGTCAAGTACAGTAAAATGGAGTTTTCGCTGTAGTTTATTTGCTTAGTTAATTTTTTGTGCATGGGTTCTTAAAAATTAGATAGGTTAATTTCCTTCGACTAGATTGAAGTTTATATTATAAAACAAATAAAAGATGGTTCTCCTCGGTTCTGTAACAAAATAACGTACCTTCGAGGTCTTGAAATGCTGCTAAACGTACCCGCGTTCTGCTCGTGCATCCGCAGTTTTTCAAGACCTCGAGCGTGCATTTTTTTTTATAGAACAAGGAGAACCTTCTTTTATAATTTGTTAAGTAGTGTGTTGCGTTCTACTGTATTTCATTTTTTGTATTGAATTGGTATTGTGCTTTATTATATTGTATTTTTTGTAGAAATGCGTGTCGCCCTACATGATCATATTTAGGAATTGTCACTTGCGAGTCCTCACAGTGACGTCATTGTGATGGTAAATTCAGTTCCAGGCCCCCGGACAGTTTTAAGCATAAAGTAGTCCATTTGGATGGCGAAAAAGACACCCTTCCGAACGCGGAACTAAAAAATTAATATACTCTTGATAATCAGAAAAGAATGAACTTTATTATTCTGCAATAAAATAAAGATGCAAAATTTGGTTTCATAAACACTTTAAGAAGTTGAAAATTGTAACAAATTAAATGATTATTGAAATTTACCTATAATTAATGAGGAAGGCATAAATGTATGGATTCCCAGATGGTGAAGGAAAGCATGTTTGTGCTCCCTGAAGAAAGACCCAAATTCTTTAGTTTTTGTTGAAAAAGTCAATTTCTTTATTCAAAAGTAGCCAAAAGGCTGGTATTTTCAAAAATGCCACTTCACAACCTTTTCCCTAAAATGGCAAAACAGTATTTTTTCCTGCTAGCCTGTTAAATCACAAAATACCATTTGCAAATACAAAAATGTATGTTTGTGCTTATATCTTCCCGGCTAAAGTGAACAAGTTGCACCGTAAATACGTTGTCGGTAAGTGGTCGGTAAAATTGTGTCGGTAAGTGGTTGGTAAGCTGTCGGTAAGTGACTCGATCGCTACATGTAGCTGTTTCCTTCAATGTACTCATTTCAACCAAAATATGCTTAATACTGGCAACGATAAACCCCTTCGATAGCAGATAACAAATTTAAATATCCGCGGCACTCACTGTTGGCCCTCTCCTGTTGTGTCCAATACCAGACAATCAGTCTGAAAGCGCATGAATCGTTATCTCATACTGGCTCAAGAATATTTTTAACCAAAATACGCTTAATAGCTTCCAAAGTTTCCAATGTTGTGGCAACGATAAACCCCTTCGATACAATGTGATCTCACGGCAAGTTAACAGATAACTACAGTATTGTGCTAAAGTCATGCAAACATATTTCGACGAATTTCGCTCTTAATGTTTCTACGAATGTCACCGAAATTTCGGGCAACTTTTCTAATGCCAAGGCGAATTCGAATTCATGACAAACAGTTTTACAAATGTACAGTAAGATGGTTTTGGTAAATACCCTGCGTGTCAGAGGCGTCAAAAAGTCAAGATTCTAAAATAATAGATTTGCTGCAGTTTGCCTGTATTGTTAAAAGAACACGTGATATCAGATAGATGGGAATGCAAGATGGCGCAGGTTCGCTAATTCACGGAGTTGAATCGAGAATATGCTGCAAAGAAGAAAAGACAGATATATTGAGTACACTATTTTCATCAATATCCAACTATCTACAACGTAGTAAGAATATGCTATTGACAAATTCCGTTCTAACATTGGAAAGCTACATGTACGTGATATCAAGAGCGTAATGTGTATGTATGCACATACGCACACTTTGAGGCGCAAATTCCCTGTTTGTACTATCAGCTGGATTTTACTTTGAGACGGAAATTCCCTGTGGAAACCATTCTCAATTACTGTCGGTAAGCTGTCGGTAAGTGGTTGGTAAGCTGTCGGTAAGTGGTTGGTAAGTGGTCGGTAAGTGGTCGGTAAGTGGTCGGCCGACCACTTACCGACAACAAATTTACGGTGCAACTTGTTCACCATCAGAAAAAAAACATCTAAGGACTCTGAAGCTTTTCTTAAGACTTGTCTTTATAATAATTATGTTTGAAATAATGAGTTAAAATAAACTTAATTCAATGTAATATGGAATAAGAAATTTTAAATCCAAGTCACCAAGCATTTGAGAAAAATGGGGCATCACACATAACATTGAGGGAGACAAAATGTTGAAACAACAGCAGATTGTTCTAAATCGGAGTTTTACTAAATCTGGCAAAGTTTACTGAAAACATAAACAGTATTAAACTTGTGGGTGGGTCATTCCACAGTATTTTGGACATGAAAACCAGTTTTTAAAATGTTTTCCAACAGACCTAAAGTGTTCATAGAATTGTAGCTAAATGATGATAGTTTATTTTAAAATATGACTTTTTGGGTTGCAGGTCGACATTGATGCATAAATTATAATCAATTACAATAAAAGCCAAAATGGCCATTGCGGAGGGGACAAATCAATCACTTATTTATAAATTAAACGAAAAACTGAAAACTTTCAAAACTTATCAGGACATAAACTATTCCTTGTTCCTTTTAAAAAGCAGTTGTTACATGCTGACTCTTTGGTCAGCCAGTCACATGGTAGACATTGTCCATTTGGTAAATGTCCCCTCCGCAACATTTTCACACCTTAAAGTTTATGTTATTAGTGGTCAAATAGTCATATTAGGTACACAGTATGATAACTTCTGATTTATACCTGGATGTATATTGTGCTGTATTGTAAAGTTCCTGGGCTCTCCATTTAAAGATTTAAATAAGTTCTATTTTATGTTGCGGAGGGGACATTTCTGTTGCGGAGGGGACATGTTCTAAGAGGTGAATCTAAATTATATTCAAAAATGTGTAAGTAAAATAGTACAATTAAAACAAGATATTATAGTGTTTCTGTATTCATGTCTAATTATAGTAAGTAACCCAAGACACATTTAAAAGTTAACAATAAATTGGGCCTTTCATTTAAATTCTAGTAAAACCACAGGTAGTCCTACATTGTAACTACAATGTATATGTACAGTTTAATTTGTATGAGTCTGCTTGTGCTAAATATAAATTACAGCAACTCAACTGAATTTTGTTTTATATGTATGGAACTTTTCACCATCATTTTGGAGATTTTTAATCCATTTTTTCCATTTGCTGTCACTTTTCTCTTTTTCCCATTTGCTGTTGCATGCTTTTCTCCTCTCTGCTAAAACATCTGCTGACAGCTTTTTTACAATATGATTTAAGTGACCCAACACGCGAAAACGTACACTAACGCTTTTCCGTTATTAGTCTTAACCGTTTACCAGCCGTTAGCAAACCGTTAGCTACCCGTTTAAACGATTTAGAAAAACGTTAGCTTTTTCAGTCTACCCGTTTATACACTTTCAGAAACCGTTAGCATCAAGAGAGAAACCGTTTAAACAGTTTGACAGATCGTTAAGACGTTTAGTGGTTACCGTTTAATTGAACGGGTAACTTGAGAAAAAGCGTTTAATTGAACGGCCGTTACAGTATTGTGCAAAAGTCATGCAAACGTATTTCGACGAATTTCGCTCTTTGTTCCTACGAATGTCGGGAACTTTTCGTTCGAAATTTCGACGAAGAATCGATCAGATACGCGAAAATTTTAATGCCAAGGCGAAATATCGCCAACATGCGAGCGACATTTCGACGATATTTCGTTTATTGTCAAACGAAAATTCGGACCAGGTTATCGAAATATCGTGATCCGAAATATCGTGATCCGACTGACTTGCACAGTTTTGTATTTTAACCTTTCTTTCACCAGGTTTAACGCGTGACAAATTCGAATTCATGACAAACAGTTTTACAAACGTACAGTAAGATGGTTTTGGTAAATACCCTGCGTGCCAGAGGCGTCAAAAAGTCAAGATTCTTATATAATAAAAGTCCCCGTCAATCGTGAACTGTCAGCCAGACGAGTGTCTCATTTCTGACACAAATACCGCGGGGGCGTAATTAATTTCCATTTACGCGAACTGACTGATCTGATGCGATGCATTAAAGCTCTTTTAATTCAAAAGGAATTGCACTTTTCCAGTAGAAGTTTTCTGGTAAGAGTATAGAAGTTTTTGCACATCTTTCAATATGACAAACGTTGCTTCAAAACTCTGTTGATGTTCAGTAAAATATCAGACTGACACGTTCACGCCTGACTGATTGCACGTGGAAATTCAGAAGATTTGAGGTTTTAATACGCAAACATTTACAATGATTTCTGCCGAAACCTTTTAATACTAGTAACAAGACAAGGATCTACTGTAAATGTGAAACTACACTGAAGCAAAAGTTTATTTGGTGTTATGCTTTGCGCTCAGCGAGTGAGTCAAGCTTTAAAGCGGGCCACGCACCGCCGGTCTGGGAACTAAGCGAGCAGCCGTTGTTTTGTTTACGGCTCACGATATTTCGATAACTGCATGGTCCGAATTTACTTGAAAACTTTATGCAACGACTTTTACAAAGATCTGGAAGGCTGAAGGATCTGAATATTATTGTGGATATACGGATAACGTTTACAACATTGAACACTTCCGAAGTTGGGACGTGCGCGCGATTTATAGTAACGCATTCCTTTCGTTTATTACCCTTCCCGGCCTTCGATTCAAACCGGGTTCAAAACATCGGATTTCTATTCTTAGCGGAGCCATTCTTAGCCTGATTATACTGACTGAACTGAAGTAAACTCTACAGTTATCCTCCTGTACCGTTCGAAAGTGAGCCGTAAAGTTCAGTTATTCAAAGTCCGAATAAAGTTTACACTCGGGTTGGTCGGCGAATTGGCCTTTTGCAATAGACAGTCACGTGACTTGTTGGCCCATAGTAACGCCATACTGGGTTGCAAGCTAACCAGCTCTCCCTTGACAACCAACAGAGATTGACTGAGCCGTGGTATCATAGCTGGACTTCGAAGCGTTTTTTCGTCTTACTTACTAAATTCGTCTCGAAATAAGTCTTATACAGAACAAAAGTAAAGGTTGTTCTTTACTTTTGATCCGGTATTTTGTCAAATATGCGGCGCAAAATAGAGTTTGGACGCTCAAACGAACTCACCTCGAATCTCAGGCATGGCAAACATGGCGGCCGCTAAACACAACTTAGTGAACTCTTTCGATTACTTGTTTTAATGCTAGTGAATAATCGGTCAAACACAATAAGCTTTTGCTCAGGACTCAAAAGAATATTGGGGAGCAATTATAGAATACCCCACAACTTGGATCATTAATAATTCATTTTCTCAAATTTTCATACAAACCTTCTAAAAACCCAAACCTGAAATTAAAAAAAAACCTAACAATTTTCGACTCCAAATCATTCATAGAACGACCCTACATACACCTGCACTATAATGGAAAATTTAGCATAGTTTAGCACAGTTTTCAAGTGATCTTTAGAAGTTGCGGGGTATTCTATAATCTAACCAATATGGGGATAAATACTGTTTACTCTAGGCGCTCGTTCATATACTTAAATAAAATCCTGTGTTTAACTTTAATTAAGGCTATATTGGAGCTATATTTAAGCTACGAAAATATTCATAAATGTTGTATTATTTCAAATTAAACGTTCGTTTCCTTTGCCTTAACTTAGAAAAGGACAGGCTATGGCTAACTACATGTACTCGAGGAGATGCAGAAATTATCTTAGAACATTACTTTAGTTTGATACTGAATCTGTGGGTGTTACATGTCCAGTTTTGAAGCAAAGAAAAATATCAGGACTTTGATAAGTTTTATATATCCCTACTTAGTCATTGGAGAGAATGTTATATACTTTGTTTCTTATTTTGCTATTAGCCAGTAACAGGCATACATTATTAACCACTCGCTATAAAATTTTAATAATATTTAAGGAACACTGTCAATTAACCCAAAAATGATAAACATTCTCATGACTAAAGACAAAAATATTACCCTGCAAGCAGAGGTTTCTCATCTCTCTGCCAGGCATGAGAGTATGCAGTGTACTAGCCGAGAAAATGTGAGACAATTTTGATAAAGGATGGCAAAGATTTGAGTGGATGAAAAATACTGCTTTTAAGATAAATTTAGAGCAACTTGAAATATGTTCACTGTAACCGAAATCAAGTTTATAGAGGCCCGGTTATTAGGGGGAGGTGGGGTGCTGTTATCCCTTATCCCTATATTTTTCAGGATAGTTAATCACTTATCCCTGAGATGCAGATGGCTGTTATCTATTATCCCGATGGACTTTGGTTATCCCTTATCCCTACTGTTTTCTGGTTTGTTATCCCTTATCCCAGTCATTATTTTGCTAGTTATCCCTTATCCCCAATACCCCTAACCAGGCCTCTTCATATAATTAGCTTTTGTAATCCACTTAGTCATCCTTTATTGAAATATTTTGAAAACCATATCCGGGCATTCACATAGTATTACTCTTCGAATTCAGGGTGTTATCAGTTTGTAGTTTTGTTTTAAAGAAACTTGAAGATTCAATTCCAATGACAGTGCCCCTTTGACATCCACTAGACCATGTAAAAATATATATTAGATTAATAAACACTATCAGATATATTCCTTAATTTTTTGGTTTTATATGCCTTGCTTCTTCCTGGGGGTACTCCCATATATGGACTATACGGGGATGATCCACTGGACAGGGTATGGTTTTTCGAGTTTCTGGTCTTAGACAGGGTATCCATTTTCACAATGACAGATCTTGAACAGGGTATGGTATTTATCACTTTTGACATGACATTTATCTGATGTAAACATCATACTCATTACCAGATATCGATTTGTAATCAGTTTATCCCTGACCTCTAAATAAAACAGTCGACTTTATAGACACTTCTTGTCGTTTCTTGTTGTATTTTCGTCTTGTAGAAGGGTATAAAATTTTAACACTTTGTCTTGAACAAGGTATGGAAATTTGAGGTTTTTTGTCTTAAACAGGGTAAGGGTTTCAGAGCCCCAGCGGCACTTTGGGTAGAGTACCCCCCCCCCCTCCCCGGGTCCTGACTGTATGAAGTATAATGATTGATATCCAGATTTACGATGCCTAATTTGCACTTAAAGAAAAACACCAAGTCTAAGTATTCCAACCAGTTATATAAGCTTAATTAATTTAACAATTAGATAAAATAAAATAAATGAAATTCTTAAGTTCTTTATCATTTTCTAGCATGTCACTTTTTGAAACATTAGAGTTGATCTGTTTGCTGCAGGAAGCTTACAATATGTTTAATAAGTTCTCAATATTTCATGTCACCACACCAAACATAGGAAAAATATAGTTGAGAAAAACTGACTCCCTCTTTGGGTTTATTAATATTAAAGAAAAAGAGCTAGCCAGAAAACATACCGATTTACAGGTGCCAGAGCACTAACTGATTGCTATATGGTTAATTATAGACACATGATAACACAAGACCAGTTCTTCAAAGTTAAATATTTTATTTATTTTTCATTTTTTCTTCTAGAACTTTCACAGTGCAAATACAGAGCTTGGCCTTCCTGTCAATGTGGTCATATCGACCAATGCATTTTAATACTGACACTGTCACCATTCGTCAATGTTTCGTGTACTCTCCAAAGTTATAAACCTGAGAAATTAACGCCATAATTACTGGTTTATATAACATAATATAAAAGAAAGAAGGAATCTGCTCAACTATTACAATACTATTCGTTTAATTATGACTACTTTACCTTGTTGAGCGGCCGCCATGTTTGCCATGCCTGAGATTCGAGGTGAGTTCGTTTGAGCGTCCAAACTCTATTTTGCGTCGCATATTTGACAAAATACCGGATCAAAAGTAAAGAACGACCTTTACTTTTGTTCTGTATAAGACTTATTTCGAGATGAATTTAGTAAGTAAGACGAAAAAACGCTTCGAAGTCCAGCTATGATACAACGGCTCAGTCAATCTCTGTTGGTTGTCAAGGGAGAGCTGGTTAGCTTGCAACCCAGTATGGCGTTACTATGGGCCAACAAGTCACGTGACTGTCTATTGCAAAAGGCCTATTGACCGAGTGAGCCGGAAAAGGTAACTTGATCTTTGACGGACAAGGATCGAAATTTCGTAGAGTGCAACGTGTGACAAGGGCACCCAACGACGTTTTCGGTTAAAAAGCTGTTCGGGAGAGTAAGTTAGCCTAAAACTTTCGGATTTGAAAAAATTGTCCCTAGAAAATTGTTTTCTGAAATACTGGCTAGAAAAATTGTTTTCAATCCCCTTGAATCCCTAGAAAATTATAGAAGAAAAGAGAGACTAAAAGGTTTCCCCTAAAATATTCGTACGTCCCAATTGGTCTGATCAATAGAGTCAGAACAACACATTTTCATTCCCTAAGAATTGCCTAAAGGAAAAAAGAATCCCTAAAAAATTCGTACCTCCACAAAACTTTGCAACATGAAGTTACTTGGGCTAGAAAATTCTTGTTTCTGTTCTAGACTACTAACAAATTCGTAGGCCGGGAATATTTTGCCATAGTATTTTCGGTTGACGCGATTTCCACCTAGAAAATCCGAACAGCTAATTGCTTTCTAGAATACGTCAAAAGACATAGTAGGCGCCTTAAAATGGCTAGATAAGCTGCAGACAACTGGTTTCAAACGAATTTCAAAAAGTACTCGTTGGGTGCCCTTGGTGTGAGTCTGTGAGCGTGAATAAAATTCAAAGATCGAACTAAAAAGCCATCGATATACAGTTGGAATGAGTTATTTATTTCTGGACCGTCATCAGAAACGTTTCCTTGCTAGTTAAAACTTTTCCACAAAACGTTAGCTTTTCAAGTCAACACCCTAGCTGTTTAAAAGATTCGCAAAAGCGTCAACAAACCGAATAGCTACCCGTTAAACCGTTAGCTCTTCAAGCGAAATCGTTAAACGGTCTTAGAAAGCGTTAGCTTTTTAAGGCAGCCCGTTTAAAGTATTCGCAAAAGCGTCAACAAACCGAATAGCTACCCGTTAAACCGTTAGCTCTTCAAGCGAAATCGTTAAACGGTCTTAGAAAGCATTAGCTTTTTAAGGCAGCCCGTTTAAAGTATTCGCAAAAGCGTCAACAAACCGAATAGCTACCCGTTAAACCGTTAGCTCTTCAAGCGAAATCGTTAAACGGTCTAAGAAAGCGTTAGCTTTTTAAGGCAGCCCGTTTAAAGGATTCGTAAAAGCGTCAATAAACCGTTAGCTATTTCTTGATCCTCCATTGCGAGTTTGTGAAAATAATGTGTGATAATTATAAATATTTTGCTGTTGTTTAAGGCCGGACGCTTTGTTATGGAAACATGGAAACTTGGTGCGTGCGGATATTATAAATCACAAAGAACTGCCACAGGCCTGTATCCAAATAAACTCCACCTCCGGCAGTTTAGTAGTTTTGTTTTCACTGTATCGGGCGCGTGATGTATGTAGGCCGTGATCAACCAAGCCGTAGCCGTTTAATCGTTTGAGCAGAGCGTTAGCTTTTCAAGAGGAACCGTTTAATTGATCTGGTGGGTCATCAGAAACGTTTCCGTACTCGTTAAAACTTTTCCACAAACCGTTAGCTCTTCAAGCCAAATCGTTAAGACGATCTCAGAAAGCGTTTGCTTTTTAGGGCACCCCGTTTAAAGGATTCGCAAAAGCGTCAACAAACCGTTAGCTACCCGTTAGCTACTCGTTAGAATTTGCCCGTTCAACGGAAAAGCGTTAGTGTACGTTTTCGCGTGTTGGGTCACTTATATGGCTTTGCATAATCCAAGTAATTTCCTGTCATTTATTTTAACTTGTACATAATTTAACAGTACTTAATATACTTGCAAAGAATGCTGGTAAATCCTGTACTGAGTATGTGCAGTAGGAAGCAATGAATTGTGGGTAATTACAATGACATCTGCTCTGATTTAATATGGCTTCTCTGTAGGGTTATTTTGATGTTCCTTGCTTTGTTGGTGAATTATTACATGTATGTCCTCTAATACAGAAAGGAGTAGAATTAAATTAAATTAAATAATATAATAATGTATAAGTGTGGACAAAATGTCCCCTCCGCAACATCCCCTTCGCAACAGGTCACAGTCTAAATGAAACCAGTTTTGATAAGAATATAGCAAATGCAGCTGCACTTTTTTACCATTAATCTAAAGTAGATAAAGTACTCTTTGGCACAAAAAATATATACATTTAAAATTCATTGCAGAATCAGAGAAAATTTCACTTAAACCTGGTAAATGAAGAATAGCAAATTCTCTGAGTCCCATCCGCAACAGTAACTTATCTTATTACAATCTGCCATCAGTACTATGCAGAGAGAATAACAACATTATAGTACATAGATATAATGGATATCCACAATATAAAGGCAAAATTGATCAGCTCTAATTATTTTATATCAAGCTATGGCATGAAAACTGCTTCTGAATGTCCCCTCCGCAACATACATAATACCGTGGAATGACCCGGGTACAAACAGTATTTTGGAAAATTAAGCATTGGATGTTCGAGAAGACAATAAAACAGCTTCATTTCTTCCTCCAAAAGTTATAGTAAGAGCGGAATTGTCAACAAAAGGGTCTAACATTGGCTCTATTACAATATTTCATCATTGTATGCAGTGAGTTTTGAGTTCATTAATGTGTGATCCTGTGGAAAATATTAAGTCCTTGAAAAGTCCTTAACATAGGAATTTTATCCAAAAATACAATAATATTGTACACGGTACATCAATGGGAATTCATCAATACCCAGCCATCAGTGATGGAAAAATGGAATTCGACTCATCAATAGTTTTTGCCTGAGGAAATTCAGGGATGTAAATCTGCCATTAATCCCTATCTGGGTATTCAGAAAAAATTGACATTCACTTTTTATTTGGTGGTTTTTGGAAAATAAATCCTGTGTAAAAAGTCCTTGAAGTAAAAGTTCTGAATTATGTATCAACCATGCATTTACCATCTGTGACAGTATTAGAGTACAGTATTTATAATAATACTGACAGTAGTGTCAATCAATAAGCAATTATTGGATGAGGGTGTCAGCAAAGTATCATGATTTGTTTGTGGCAATTTAAGCTGTCGGTTATTTGCCGATGCTGACGGCAGAGGCAAATAATTGACAGCAAGACACAAACAAATCATGATACATGTATTTTGCGATAGTCAAGTTAAATAAATAAACTGTTTTATCACAATTGACAAAAAATATAACATTACCAACAGAGTTTTAAACTGGAACTTGAGTCACCAACAGCTTTGTAAATCAATCTGCATTGTTTACCCACAGGGAGTAGTCATGCACTAGTGCACATGCTCAGACAGTTATTTGTAGCAAATATTGAATTACATGTATCACAATTGCACATGCTCAGGCCGTTATTTGAAGTCAGTTACTTGCAGGTAAATCAACCAATCAGAATTCAGGATGCCGGAGAGAGTTGAATGATAAAACAAAATATTTGCCTGTTACCCAGTTAAGGAGTTGACTTAATTTTTTTGCTTTTCTTTCCTTTTCAGAAAAGTATGCACATATGGTTGGTCTTGAACCAGGAATTAAAGGAAAGACCTTCATTGTTCAGGTGATGTACTGTGTTATCTAGCTAGCTAGGGCTGTCAAAAAACCTGTGCTAGGCCATGGCTCACTCTATGGCCTTCCTTATGGCCCACCCTGTTTTATAATAATTAAAATGATAATTAAAATAATAATTAAAATAAATAATAATTAAAATAATAATCAAAAAACCTGTGCTAGGCCATGGCTCACTCTATGGCCTTCCTTATGGCCCACCCTGTTTTATAATAATTAAAATGATAATTAAAATAATAATTAAAATAAATAATAATTAAAATAATAATCAAAAAACCTGTGCTAGGCCATGGCTCACTCTATGGCCTTCCTTATGGCTCACCCTGTTTTATAATATTTATTTTAACTTCTCACTATATTTAAAACAAAAAGGTTATATAAATGAAATGTAAAGATTGTCTGAATCTCTGCTCTGCTCAAATAAATATTGTGTTAAAAGAACAATAGATGCCGTGTTTTGTTCTTCTCACAGTGAATAAGGAGACTGGGTCTTACCCATAGCCATGCCAACCCCTCTCCCCTATCAAAAATGGTGCTTAATTATTTTCCTACAGGACTGATTTACTACATACTTACGTGGAGATTATACAATTACATACAAAAACGACTTGTTAATAAAAACCGAGACGTTGCTGACCAAAAAATTGGAAGATTCCAGTGATCACCCAGCTACGATTTGACAATTTTCAAGAGCCCCTGAGTCTTCTATATCAAAAAAAATTATAACTACAAAGTACATGTAGGCTTTAATTCCTCTAAGTTCTTTTTCTGTCAATTAACATACATGTCAGGGAGCTGACATCCAGGAGTGTTGACAAAGTGTCACTTGTTGAGACAATTTATAAAAGCACAATACACTGGACTCGTTTCAATGCAATTTGTTTTTTTCCCGATTTTAGCTTATTCGTGCCTAGTAAATCGGCAAAACAAAAAGGGCACCAGCCAAGAAAGACAAAAGCATGTTCTATATTTTCTTCCATCCTCTTTTCTTTTTGGAGGAATTTAATTGGGCCGTTTGGATTTGGTCACCCTTTTTTCCGTAATGAAATCAACAGAGCAGTGTAGATATGATTGATTTACGGCATCCAATGTTTGAATGTTTGAGACTGAATTATTTTCATGGGAATTAAGATAAATAGTATTTTTGGTGGGGTCAATGCTGTGGGATGAGTGAAAGTGAAGGTTTGGAGCAACTCAGCCTCATTGTGAGAAGAAAAAAACATCAAGACATCCAATTCAATCTTTTAACAGATAGTATAACTTTAAATTTTATTTTGTTTAAAATAGAGAGAAATGATGTATAAAAGGATGGCCCATACAGTGTAGGGTACATGTAGGTTTTGTTGACACCGATTATCTTGACATGATTCTGAGACATTTTCATTCTAGGGGAGGCAAAATAATGAATTCTGGGACATTTTTATTGATGACTTCTGTCAATCTCTCTTCTGGGACTGGGCAGGGGGGGGGGGGGGGGCAGCTGTCCCCCCTCCCTACCCCAGTGATGTTGAGATATATCATCTCAAGTCCCTGCCTGCACATTTTTGGCCCTGCATGTGAACCCTTAGACCTATATATAATACATGTATGTATTTACTTACAATGTACAGTATTGGGCGTTATTAATATCCAACTGCAGTCAGTATAGTCCAAATAATGCCCGAGAGCCTGAAATGAGTACAAATATCCTGCGATATTGTACAGTATGTACATTTGTATACTCAAAAAAAACGTTGGATAATATAGATAGAGAAAAAGTTGGACAATATAATAATTCTCTAATAATAATAATAATGTAATAATGTAATATAATCTTGATTCCGTTCCTCACCAGAAACTATTATTACCGTAAGCTTCAATCTTACGGTATTTCAGGTTCTCTTTTTAGTTGGTTTTCGTTGGTGTTCATGACTGGAAACAATGTGTAGTTGTGGAGGGCGTTTCCTCCGCATTTTTAAACGTCACCTCTGGAGTACCTGAGGCAGTGTCATTGCACCACTTCTGTTCCTTTTATATGCTAACGACCTTCCTGATGCAGTTACCAATAACACTGTTTCAATGTTTGCAGACGACAGCAAGTGCTACCTGCTGATCGTGATCTTCTTCAACTTGATATCTCGTCCATGCACCAATGGTCGTTGCCATGGGAACTTAACACATCCCAGTGCTTTCTTCTACGATTCTCGCGCAAACACACTGTTTCCGATCACTGCTACTATCTCAATTCTGAGGCCATTAAATTAAATGTTCCACCACGCAATTAAACGATCTAGGCGTAATCGTCAGTAATGACTTGAAATGGTCTCCCCATATCAGTCACTGCATATTCAAAGCAAACCGTATGCTTGGCTTCCTTCGTCGTAATTGTAGCACAATGACAAATGTTCGGTGCCGTCGCCTTCTCTATCTCAGTCTAGTGAGATCCCACTTATTTTACGGCAGTGAGTTATGGGCTCCACAGTCCTCCTCTAATGACCTTGTGCATCTAGAAAGTGTCCAGAGGAGATCTACAAAATTCTTTCTGCAGGATTACGACCCGCCATATATCGTCTGTCTTATGAAGCTTAATTTACTTCCAATTTCACATTGGCTAGAATTAAAAGACCTTCTGTTCTTCTACAAAATAATGTAGATCTGGTCGGGTTGAGCTCGAAATCCCTCGCTTTGTTTCTATTTCCTCTAGTGCTACATGTAGGTCACTTTGATCATCATTAGCTAACTTGCTTCAGCCAGGCCCTTGTAAGACTTCTCTATTTAGGAACTCATGCTTCAACCGTACAGTTTTCCTTTGGAATGGCCTACCATCTTACATCTGCAATATTATTGTTCATCGCTACAAACCTTTAAATCTAAAATGTATGTGTACTAAAATATCTGACCAGTACCACACACTAAAATGTATAATAAGATATATATTGCTAACTGGTTTCCTTGGCTTTAAATCGTAGGGTTTTGGTAATGTAGGACTTCACAGTTGTCGTTACCTGCACAGAGCTGGTGCAAAGTGTATAGGCGTCATAGAACGTGACTGCAGCCTGTGGAATCCAGATGGCATTGACCCTAAAGAGCTGGAAAACTATAAGTTGGTATGTAATTTATGATCAGTAGCACAATCACCACTCCATTTAGTGTTACATAGGTGGTTAAAAGAAATTTTAGCACAACCTCACATTCTTTGTTTCTTTTAATGTATTTCAATGTTAGATCATCATATCAATACGATTTCACTAAATTTTGCAATCTGAGATGCTATAAACTGCAATTTTATAATTACCCAGAATGCATTGTGGGCTACGCTTTGTGAGCACGGTAGTAATGGCACAAACTGTTTCAGTTTTGTTCAAAGTTAAATATCGTCGGATTTACTGCACAAAATCGGCTACAAATTCACACAGCAGTAACTCGGTGCAAGCCCAACTGATTGATGTCCTCTCGGGGTCCAAGATATGTATTTGAGTACATCATTTTCGCATGAAGCAGTGAGTCCGTGCATAATTTTAATAGTCTTCAGAGACATCTAAGAACTGTTTCAGTTTTCTTCAAATTGCTCTCGCTTTGGGAATATTCAATATTATGTTGTAAAATTTTCACGAACGATAAATCATAACATGCCCATCGCTTTAGCTTGTGTTTTGAATTATAATCTGACAGAACAGTTTTCGTATTGAAGGATAAATCAGATGCGGCGGTTACAAAAATGGCGAGCGTTACATCGAAGAAGAAAAACAAGTTTGTATTATTTTAACCATGTACAATAAAGCAATGACTTTGAAACTGAGTGGATATGTTGATCTTTATTTACTGTTTTAGTATTTCTAAAATTTCATTTTATAAAGGTTAATGTCGACGGCCGAGATTCCCAAAATGTGTAATGTAATGTTTGTTTATGTTACGCGTTACATGTACATGTACATGCATAAATGGCCACTTTTTTACGGGGAAAAAACCTTTTTATTCTTGCATTTTACTTAAAATAAATAATTGTTTTCATCTCAGTAGATAAAGCAACTACTTGTAGCATATGTGGAAAATTTTCAGAGTATTCAGTTACGTTATGTAGGAGATATTGGATAAAGAACAAGTTGCAAAGCAGAATGGAGAGGTGATGGTGCTACTGATCTTATAGATTTCAAAGAACATTCAAATGCATGTCATAAATGTTACATAAAAATTGGGCGATTCCACAGTATTTGGGACATGGAACTCTGAATTCTTAATTACTGAAAACTTACAAGATCATTGCATTTTCCCATTATTTAATAACTAAAGTATAAAAAAATATGATTTTGTAATGTCGGCACACTCTTATATTGTCATAAATTATCATTAATTACATGAAATACAAAATTGGCTGTCACGGAGGGGAAAACCACAAAAATCCTATGAGCTACTTGCTTTATGTCAAAAACAAATAAAAAATATCAGGACACACAGTTCTTCACATGCACTAATAGAGAAACAAAACAAAAAATTCAGTTGCTGTTAAGGGGGTGTTGCTATAGCTTGTCCAAGAGGGAACTTTCCCCTCCGTGACAAAATTAGGTATAAAAGTTTTGATATTTCCAAAACAGTCGAAACAAAATTCACAATATTTTATAAACTTCTGAGTTCAAGTACGATACAACTATATAAATGGAAAGAAAATTCTGAACTGCAACATTTCTTCGTTCTATTTCAATAATAACAAGTGTCACGGAGGGGAAAATTACGTCACGGAGGGGAATTAAAACTTAAAAAGCTGTTTAAATTACTTAGAAATGTATCATTTTCATACATTCAACACAATATATGTTGTTTGTACCCAAATCAGATAATTGTAACCTCTGAGCATGCCCATAGCAGCAATGCATTGTGGGCAAAAGTTCATTTGAGTTTGCTCATAGCAGCAATGCATTGTGGGCAACCTTTACCATGTGCTCCATGTAAATGTAAGTTTGATTGCTCATAGATTTACATTTACAGCCTTGCTTATATGTTCCCAGAATAATTACATAATGTTATTTAGGTTAAATTAATATTCCATTGGGATTAATCAAGACAAAATTGGTACGACATCGTTATGGGACAAAACTTTCCCCTCCTTGACTTCCCCTCCGTGACGCTGGTCCTTTTGACTTACCTTCTAGCTGGAGAAGTTAGAGAAATTAAACATTTGATTATTTGATGTCATTTGTTAGTTGATGAACTAAATGTTTAATAAATCTTGTGTTTAAAGTTGTAGCTTTTATATATTCACAGGAATTTGGGGTTAGTTTTGGAATTGTACTTTTTGTGACTTCTCTGTTCCCCTCCGTGACAGTGAACATTAAAAATAATATCTCTCTGGGTATTTTACAAAACATTTTAAAATTCATCACACCTAAAGAGCTATTGAAAATGGTATACATGATGGTTCAAAAGTTTGTTTAAATTCAAGTATCTAATTGTTGGGCATCTTTCAATCTTGTGATTTTCCCCTCCGTGACATGCAAAATACTGTGGAATGGCCCATTTTACAGGTTTTGTGCTTAAAACATAAGATCCACAAAGTCAGAAAGCTTTAATAATATTGTAGTCATCTTTAAGTTTGTAAATCAATAGTTTATTTTATGTTGAGATACATGTACAGGGAGCTGTTAGTGGGTCTGCCAAGCCAGTGGTTTATGTTTAAAATAAGTATTTGATGAATTCCTGGTTCGAAAATTGTGCATCTGTAAGCAACTAATACAGTCCTATTCATAGCTGCTTCAGAGCACAAAAAGAGTTGATAAATCTATTTTTGGAATTAATTTCTTTCAAAAGTCTTAATATTTATAATTTTATTAGTTTAGTTTGCTTGTAGGTATTGAATGATTTAGCTAGGGCCATGGCATTGCTTTGCAAACTCAAGAAGAAACACCTGCACTGCTGAAAGCTTAGAAAAAAGCTTAACCTATATACATGTAGTGTCCAGTTTACCCTCTTCCATACAAACACCTGGTTAATAAGACCTGTTTCAAACATCGAACTTTTCATGTGTCAAACACAATTGAGCCAAAATAACTATTTAAGTAGCTTTTCATCTTTACATGACTTTTGTAGCTTCAGCACATGAAAGGTTTGATGTTTGAAATGGACCAAAGCTATTACAGGGGAAAGAATTGTTAACCAGACATGTTGTCTTGTTATTACTGTTGTAGGAACAAGGTACTTTTGTCGGCTACCCTGGAGCAAAGGTTTGTAAATTGATCTTTCTTAGTCATTGATACTTAATTGTCTGAAAACTGAGAAGGCACAGAGCACAGCACACCCAATTTCAATTTCAATGCTTTTTACATGTAAGTGCCTCTGACACTTATTTTTGTATAATCAATATCGATTCTACATCTGTTCAAGTGAATAGCTGAATAGTAGAATATTTTGGGATTTGAGTGTTGCATAATTTATACAAGTTAGAGGTTTAATTGTATCTGCAATATGCTAATGAATATGACATCTTAACCCAGGCTGGATATTTCATTGATTATACAAAAACAAGCTGGTAGAGATAAATGACATTTTATAAACATATAATCATGTCTGTTATATTTGAAGCTTATATCAGTCACTGATTTGAACAAAATAATATTTTAACTAAATCAGAAAATAGTTTCATTCACAAGGAGAAGAAATGACAGTACATTCCCTGTTTGATGTCACACATTAGTATATTCGAAATATAAACCTTTAACTCATAGACTCAAATCAAGAACTATTTTACTATTCATCTGTTCACTTGATGTAGAATCGATATGGATCATAAGAAAATAAGACTTTAGTGTTAGAGGCACTTAAGCTATTAATAGCATTTCTCAAATGTTCTCAAAATGACTGGAGTGTATTTCTGACAGTGTTAAAGCTACTTTACATGCTACATGATATAGATTTAAGCATGCGAGGAAAGCAAACAGTAATTTCAAAACAATAAAACATGTTCATGCCTGTTATACACTCTCGACTGATAAAACAAGCTTTCTAGTCAATCATAGTGTACATTATATTGTGGCTATGTTATAAAGTCATTAGGACCTACAGTATGCAGTATGGTACATGTACATGTCATGATTATTAGCTTTCTTTCTTTACTGGAGATGGTGGAGGAGAATTTGTTAGAAGCTGAGTGCGACATTCTAGTCCCTGCAGCTAATGAGAAGCAGATTACAAAGAAGAATGCTCACAAGATCAAGGCAAAGGTGAGAGAACAAGTTTCATTATAATCTAGTGAAAACAATTTCATTCACACATTAATAAATTTGCTAGCATTTTGCGAGTTTGCAACCATTAATTTTGATGATAGTGATAATAAAAATTATTAGTAGTATTAGTATAATTATTATGAATTATTATTGAATAATAGATAATAGCGGAGGGAGCCAATGGTCCCACTACACCTGACGCTGATAAAATACTGGTTGACAACAAGAAGCTTGTAATCCCTGTAAGTACTATAAATATATGTGGAGTGCTGTATTGGCATGTACAATCTCATGATGGTACCAGATACAACTGTTATAACACAGATGCGAATGTTGTAAACTACTAGACAAGGCTGGAATTGTGACTCTGGAAGATCGAAGAGTGTCGAAATGTAAGAAATTTGTTAGTGGCATTAAGCCTGGCAACCCGTTATATACATGTAGCATTATCCACAATAGGATGGTGGCCTCTACATCTAGATATTCTTTAAGATCCGGCAAGACCTTGCATCTTAAGATGGCTAAAACAAACCGTCTGCAAGACTTCGTAACTGTGAAGTATTTGATCACTTAATTTACCTACATGTATTTAAATATGTAGTTTATATACTTTAAAATTTATAATTAATCAATTAATGTAAATCACCTGTAATTTAGCCTGGGAAACCAGCCAACTCTTATCGCTCCCGACTCGCAAAAGAGACGTCTGGGCAGCGAGGCAGAAAATTCCATACTGATGACGTAGCAGATAGCCGTTTCACGATGCATAAATTAGTTGCAATTCTCAGAAGCCGAATGCGAACAACAGAGTTCTTTTCAAGGAATATAACTACCGAGGCTGCTTGTTTGCTACCCGGACGTCTCTTTTGCGAGTGTGGAGCGATAAGAGTCGGCTGGTTTCCCAGGCTTAACCTGTAATTCAGTTGTGTACTGCAAGTGGTGTTAAATATAGTGGTGTTAAACATAATTATTATTATTATTGTGAAATGAACCTATGTAATTGTTAAATAAAAGAATCATTGGTATGAAATTTTGATGGAAAACGTAAAAATTAGAGTTTACGTCACAGACATGCACAGTTGTAATCAGAATGTGTGGGTCGATAACAATTATAATGTTTTAGGATCTTTATCTGAATGCTGGTGGTGTTACGGTGTCATACTTCGAGTGGCTGAAGAACATCAATCATGTCAGCTTTGGTCGTCTTACTTGGAAATATGAGAAGGAAGCCAATTATCATCTCTTAGGTGAGATACACGTAGGGTTCTTTCAGGTTACCATTACTTTAGGGTACAGGTTAAACGTTGTTGTGTACCTGGGCAACCTACATGTATATACAAAAATGATCACTGATAAGTTGTCTCTACGAATTTGTTAGGTGTTGCTTTGGTAACATGAATTGGGGAAATTTACATTCACTTTAGCGAATTTCACATTTGAATTAATTGCACATGCAAATATAACACATCAATCTGAAACTTTGCACAATAACATAGAATAACATGGGCTTCAAACGTCTGTCGGATTTTTTCTATTTTGCTTTAAACACATTTTTGGGCCATTTTGATGCATTCCACTAATTTTGACATTCAAATGACCATAAAATGTGTTTAACTTACATTACCATAGCAACACCTAACAAATTCGTACAGACAATTTATCAGTGATCATTCTGGTATAATTATACATGTAGGTTGCCCAGGTACAGCCCTTATTTTATTCGGTAAACAACAATGTTTAATCTGCACCCTGAAGGTATCCAGTAACTTTATCGTTGGCACATTTGGCTTGTTCTTCAGTTAGCACAGTGCTGTAGCACCAGCCTGATGTGTGGAGGGTTGAACCTCTGGCTTGAGGACTGCCTTTACATAATGTTGAATACCTAATTATTGGTCCTTTGGTTCATGATCATGAATCAGGGCCCCATTAATGCCCAGATGTGCATCAGAGATGCACAAAAGTTCAAAAGGATGCACAAAACCCACATTTCAAGAGTCCTGTAGGATGTACACAGATTTTGGTGATTTATTCACCACAGCTGGTAGTCGACATGGACATATTGGTTGTGGCAATGAGCAATATTATCCTCACATATAATTTTGCTAGAATACGCCTTAAGTGCTGTCTGAGATGTCCTCAGTCAAAGTTTCAAGCGGAAATTGTAGGAAAGTGTATGCTGTTGACCATTTTTACTGTGAAAACGTAAAGAAAATGTAGCCAATGGGAAAGGGAGACAACAAAAGATCTTTGAATCACAAATTTGATAACATTACTCATAATTAGAGCGGATTTCAATTGAGTGTCGGAAGTGTTTTGGTTTTGCGTTTACTAAGCTCTCCTATTGGCTGAGAAAGTAAACCAACCAATCAGAATCCAAAGTAAAACCAAACGCAAATTGGTTTTGATTTTGCTTTGGTTTGTCATTGGCTCACAGGGAAGCAATTTATGAGTTACTTGTGATTACTCGCTCCTATGATTGGCTGGCTGTGGGTAATTTGCGTTTGGTTTTACTACACTCAATTGAAAACCGCTCTATACAAATTTCTCCAAAATGAAATCATAAGTTTGATCAAAAATAAATTTCAACCTCAAAAATTATCTAATGAAAGTGAAATAACTTCGCTGGTCTTCTATTGAATTTATGAGTATCAACCAATGAAATTATGAGAAAGAAGAATAGAAAATTAACACTGTTTTACATTCCTTGCTGTTCAGCCCTTTCCTTCTTATCAGGAGCATTACTTAAATCGGTACAGGCTGTGTGACATGGACCCCGGCCCTATTCCCCTAAAATATTGTTAGGAGGGTCCCCAGGACTTGCATAATACTAAAACTGATGGGAGCCCTGATGAATTGTTAATAAATTGTTGAAATTATTTTGATGTTTTCTCTCTACAGATAGCGTACAACAGAGTCTAGAGAAGCACTTTGGCACTGGACCAATCCCTATTTTTCCTAGTTCTCAGTTTGAGAAAAAAATTTCTGTAAGTCCTAATGTCATGTACATTACTGTGCAGCCACGTGTACAAACCAAGATCACATGAAGAACATTGGCCAATAGGAGAGCAGATAGATAACAAAAGATTCTTGCAAATGAAATATTCAATGAACTGATTTGCTTTGTATATATGTTTGATCCATTACAAAAAAGTACATATCCTTTGTTTTAAAGTTGTGCACTGATTGGCCAATTTTCTTCCCGGGTGCCCATGCGAGTAGCTGCACAGTAAAGTCGCAGTTTTTCCTCTGGCTTGTGGTAAAATTCACAAGCAGTAAATAGAAATGACTATTGGCCTTTCCAGAATGGAAAAAATACTGGGACAGAGTGTGTAAAGTCAATTAAGACATGAATCACCTCACAAGAAAGCACATCGAAATTAGTAAGAATACCAAGTTGAGGATGTTTGAGTCAATAAAACTGATTAGCAAGCTTGCAAAAAATAAGAGACGTCAGTATGGTTTTGAGGGACACTTGTCTCCCAAAACCATACTGACATCACTTATTTTTTGGGGATTTTGAAAAGCTTACCACATGATTAATATCCAACCAAACTTCTCCAAACTTGGTAAACTTACTAATTTCGATGTGCTTTTTCTTGTGGCGTGGTTCATTTCTTAATAGGCCCTCACGTGCTGATATAATACTTCATTAACACATGAATTTTGCTTGTGAATCCCCATGGAAAGGCGTTGCCATGGATGCTGGATGGCAAGCTACATTTATCTTTAAAAACGCTGTTTTAGAAAGATCGACAATCGATTGGAGATGGAAAATAGCATTTACAAACAGATTTTTCTAATAACATTACCGATCTCGTACAAATGCCTTTAAATAAATAGTCAGCCACGTGATTGCATTCCTGTAAAGGGCCAATTTGATGAACTTCACACACTCGTTCCCAGTCCTTTTCTCAATTCCGGAAAGGCCCATTCATACCGAGTCAGGAACCCATTACCAGGAGCATCCATCTCCCATACTGGGTCTCTGAGTCAGCACATTCTCAGATCAGGTTATTTTTAGAACACCCGAGGTAAATAAATCCCATACCCCCGAGCGATAGGCCAATAAAATGCTAACTTTTTCATAATGGCGAGGTTTTCTCATTGTATGCAGTAACAATATCTCTTCATAAATCATTAGAAAGCATTGTTTGCCTAGCACATTGTTGCATGAAATTACTGTTCATAAGGCTTCTCATTGTTTTTCATGGCTAAAAATAGCCTGATCTGGGAACACACTGACTCATGAATGCATAACAGATAGAAGCTCCTGGTAATGGGATCCTGTACCGAGTGCAATAGTTTAGGTTCTGATTTTCACATATTTTGCCCCTAAAAAGAGTAACTTGCATCTATTAAAAATAACACAAAAAGTAAGATCATATACATGTACATAACCTCTTCCAAAGTATTTTCCGGTTTTTTTTTCAAACTATTTACCAGACTCTCCGCCTCACTCCAGTGAGACAAATGAAACCTTGTTGCAAGTATCTTAAACAACTGAGCCATTTGTTTCGTATTGCAGCTTAAATAAGGCAGTTTTCTTGCAGTTTCAATTGAGAATTTTAGTGTGGAAAAACCAGGAAATAGTTTGGAAGAGGTTACATATAAATATGCAATCTGGACTGCAGTTTGGTTTCTTTGTGATACAATACTCTACCACATGCATGCAAAACACATCGCAGGTTCATTGGTTCAAATTATAAAAGTGAGGGCAGTTGATCCAGGTGGGAAATTAATTTTATCTACATGTATTTAAAATGAGGTTCCCAACATTTTAATCTTAATTATAAACATTTCTTAAAACAAATGATATGGGAGCACTTAAGCCCTGATTTAATTTTTTTTGTGAAAATTAGAAATTACAGTTAAAATATTACTTTGAATAGCTGAAACTAGCCTGCGTAGCTTGGCTTTCCGAGAAAAGGAAAGAGGAGGGGACTGGGGGCGGAAAAAAAGGGGACTGGGGGGCGAGCGAAGAAGGGGAGGGGGGAGGGGGGGAGGGGAGGGGAGAAGGGAAGAAGGAAAGCCTGCCGCAATCCTATTGCATTCCGCGTATTTCACCGGAGCAAACGTCGGTTAAATTTCCTATTGGCTGAAATCCGTTTGACTGACATCGCTATGGCAACTATCTTTTGGATCACTTCATTTGTTTTTTTTTACCGCCAATATATTTGTGTAAAACCGTAATGAACGAAGAATGAACGAAGTTTTAGTCGATTTATCCTCACGTTGGGGACACCAAATCGAGCTTAAAGTCGAGCAAAAAGAGGCTATCGAACAACTTTTATCTGGTCGAGATGTACTTGCAATTTTACCAACTGGTTACGGAAAAAGTCTGATTTTTCAGGTCTTTGTAAAGATTTTAGCTCGAAGGACAAGTTCGTCTTCCACTGGTTCTTCTGCCCTTGTGATATGTCCTCTTTAAAGTATCATACAAGATCAAATATTAGAAGCTCAATCCATTGGGATAACTGCTTGTTCTATAACTGTCAATAATCTCTCTGAAATGTGCGAGAATACACCGCAACTTCTGTTGGCAAAGGCAGAGAACGTTCAAGATAAAACCTTTCGTGAATCCCTCAATTGCAAAGACAAGAGCTGTACACTACATCGGGAAATTTCACTTATAGTTGTAGATGAGTCCCATACAGTCGAAACCTGGACAGGAAAGAGGTAAGTTATCCAAATCAAATTGAATGAACCTAGTATTTTCTGTGAACAAGACCACGTACTACGAAATAAAATGGCGGTTCTGATGGACGACAAGCTTCATATAGAAAATATAAAAATTATATTATATTGTAATAAGTAGGAGATCCACTATTAAGAATGATTATATTCATTTTTGTTGCTTTTGGATTGATTTTGTACGATATCCTTGAACGTTGTAGTCAGCGTTAGGCTTTAGCACATTCTGCCGGCAGAATTTCGAGCATAATAGGGCCTCAGAGCAGAAAACGTAATTGGGGCATAATCCGGGCAGAATAGGCCATTTTGCATATTTTGGGGCCTGGGAACAAGGAAAAGTGGGGACGAGAGGGAGCTGGGTACGAGCAAAACAAAGACGGCGGCGGAACAAACAGAAATCATTGACCATGACGAAGAATGACAAGAAAGACAGTTGGTTACCAATGCTTTTTAAACATATCTTAACTTTATTGCAGGCTCCGAAAAAGTCCGACCTATAGCTCGTAAACGTACACGCGAAAACTGCAACTGCCCCAAATTTTCAGAAGCATAAATTCGAGCATAATAGTACTTTTGGAGCATAATTTCGAGCAGAAAAGTCTTTTTTTCGGGCAATTCTTTCGAGCAGAATAGCCTTCTTTTCGAGCAGAATGTGCTAAAGTCTAGTCAGCGTAGAGAGGGTAGTCTAGACAGCGTAGTCTAGACAGCGTAGTCCATTTCAGCTTCCGGCGATGTCCTGATTGGTTTATTTTACCGCCAGATTCATGGGGGCGGAACGCGGAATGCAATAGGATTGCGGCAGGCTTTCCTTCTCTTCACCCCTTCCCTCCCCCCTCCCCTTCTTCGCTCGCCCCCAGTCCCCTCTTTTTCCGCCCCCAGTCCCCTCCTCTTCCCTTTTCTCGGAAAGCCAAGCTACGCAGGCTAAGCTGAAACAGGTAGAAAAAATTTAAGATGACAAATAAATATTACATAAAAAACAATTGTTTTTATTTAAAATACTTTATTTATTAAATGGTTTATTATGAAATGTTGTATTACATTTTTTTATCATAATAACGATGACGACAACAACCACGACCACAATAATAACAATAATAAAAAACAAATAAACAAATAAATAAATAAATAATGATTCATTTTCTGTTTTGTTCTTATCAGGGAGCCTCGGAGAGAGATATTGTCCACTCGGGTCTGGAATTCACCATGGAGAGATCAGCTGGGGTATCTGTCATTACATAACTGTTTTAGTATTTGCAGTTTCTTATGGGAATGTTTGAGGCACTTACACGAACATGTATTGGGTATAAGTGTCAGTCCAATTGTTTATTACCATTTTTCAGTTTTAGTTTTAACTTTTATCCTTGAAAATCCATCAGCCCAAATTCTTATATTACGGAATAAAAGATTGTACAAATAGGCTCCAGGGTGAGTTAATTTTTTTCTTTTCTCGGAGTATAGAATACATTTAATTTATCCCGGAGCCTCATATTGAAACATTATTTTGTGCATAACAAGTGAAGCATATATCGCAAGTGGGCACTGATCCTTAAACCTGGTTCGCACTAGTGATGCAAGCAGAAGCAATATCTGCAGTTTTAGGCAATGCCATATCTCATCAGACGAACACAGCAACATATTTGCAGTGTAGCCCTTTGAGGGCCCAACCATTTGAGGGCCCAACCATTTGAGGGCCCAACCATTTGAGGGCCCAACCCGAGGTGAATACATCCCATACCCCCGAGCAGAAGGCCGATAAAATGCTTTTTTTTTTTACAATGGGGACCTTTTCTCGTTGTACGCAATAACAATATCTCCATAAATCATCAGGAAGCATTGTTTGCCTAGTACATAGTTGCATAACATTGCTGTTCAAAAGGCTTATCAGTTTTTGTCTCGGTCATTTCAACCAACGTAGCTTCTAGTGTAGTGAATAGGACTAGAGAGGACTAGAAACCTAGAGAGTGAAAGCGGTTGTGCGAGGGTTCGAGTTCCACTCGTGACATGGCAAGTTGTTTTTCGTCATCTCCTTTCAAGGTAAAGTACTAGGAAAAACGTGAGGGAATAAGTCGAGGGGAATATAAATTAAAATGCAACTACCTAAAATCATTGCTAAAATGCAATGGGAATATATAATATTCCCTCGCAGAGGTGTAATGTGAAAATAGGAGATGTATTCCCATGAAAGAACAAAGAAAACATTCATGTGAAAAATAAGTAATATTGTTTTTTGCTTTTTTTTGCAGCAAATTATGCGGTGTGCAGAGGAGTATAACCTAGGTCTGGATGTCAGGACTGCAGCTTACATTGTAGCAATCGAGAAAGTCGTCAACACTTATCAAGTAGCTGGCTTCACTTTCGCATGAGAATCGTCATGTACATGAAACAGTGGAATGAGTCAATATTATTTTTTGTATTTATATCTTAATCACAATAATATAGATAATAGTGAAAATCAACTGTTATTTGGAAACAAAGGGGTTCATATTAGTACTGTTGGTATGGAGGGCACATGTGGTCCTAGTTCCTTAATTTGAAAAGAGGTACCCCGTTTAATGTTCAAGAATCATACTATTGCCTTTTTAATTGAATGTGAGCTCTATCTCTGTAAACTGTTATGATAAAAAAAATTGAAGAAGTAATTGAAGAAGTCTTACAATCTGCATGTCATATTCAGACAGGTTGTCAGGTTGTTTTAGCATTTCTTGGTTGTAGTAGAACATTCCTATTGATAAAAGTGAAGAAACTTCATGCAAGATAATTGACAGGGTATCACTATTAGCGAGCTTCAGATGCGAGTGCAGCAATTACATTCCACAATAGAGGAACACTTAATAAAGATATATGAACAAACAAATACTCTTAGTAGCTTGTTCTCATGTCTCCAGCATTGTTTGGCAGAATTGGAAGATCCCTACTGTTCTTGTGTCCAAAAGTCGTACTCCCCGGTGCGGTTACTTAAATGAAAAATGGGTGTGTATGTGTGAGGCCAAGAGGCTCAAACCCTGACCCTGTTTGACCCAACATTAATCCGAGCTCCAAAACCCTGATTGCCACCCTTTGGGGGGGGGGGGGGGGGGGGGAACCCTGATTCCTGAACATACTGAATCCCGACCCTGTCTGAACCCAAATTAAACTCTAAACCTGACCCTGATCTGCCCAAACTGAGCTAAAAACCCTGACACCCACGGTCCTACTCGCACTTGAATTTGAAGCTCTCTAATGCTTGACTGGACGGACAAGCCTGTTGATTGACATGGGTCATAAGAGAAAAGGTACCAGAGAAAAGTCCGGATGTGACGCAGGCTACTGTATATGTGTTGATTTAGCGCGCGCTCATAATACAGTTCGGGTTTGCTGTGGCTCATGTTTGTTTACATATAGCCGGGCTTCCTGTGGCTCATCTTGTATTTTATGTAGTTGGCGAGATGAGCCACAGGAAGCCCGGCTACATGTAAACAAACATGAGCCACAGCAAACCCGAACTGTATTATGAGCGCGCGCTAAATCAACACAAATACAGCAGAATCAAGTCAAAAGGTATTTTACTTTACAATTTGCTAAGAAATGATGGATTATTAAAACATCAGTGACAAATACAGAAAATGGGAGGATGGTTAGCCTGTGCTCTCCAACCCGTAGACGGGAATTCGAAGAAGCGGCCGAATTTTGGAATGCTCCTACCTCTGATTGGCCAAGAATACAATAGATTAGCAGTGGCCGCTAGACGACTGGGAACTAATTTACATGGTCATAAAATTTAAAATGTGACTGAACTTGAGCGACGATAGTTGTTTGGCGTAGTGGTTGCGACGTCTGCTTTACGAACAGGAGAGTAGAGCGGGGTTTTGAGTTACAGAAAAGCTCATTTCCGCTTGAGAATGCCTTTACCTGTGTCCAACCCTAGCCACAACTGAATTAGCCCTAAAACCTCATCGTTTATCTGGAAACTTGTTTACTGACCGGTTAGGGTCTTTTTTGGTTCAGGTTGGGTTATATTGTCATAGGTCGGAGCATTCCTGTATTTAGCCGAACGATAACCGCCATCTTGGATATCCGCCATTTTGGATGGCCGCCATCTTGGGAAACTTGAGAGAGCCTGGAGCCGAACACATGGCAAAGATGGCGAAAGCGACGGAATGGATTGGATAACTATTTTGTCACGGTTGTTCCATCAAGTAATTTACAAAATTTAAAATCCAATGAATCTAATATTATGCCTAAATTAAAAAACCTATAACTTACAATTGTATTACATGATATAAACCCTTGCCACAGTTACCCCACACTTCGCTAGAGTAAGCAAAGTGTGGTCGGACTAGTACATTGAAAAGAGTCTAGAAAGGGACAAAAGGCTTCACTCTTTTTATGGCGCTAACCATGCGCAGATATTTTTTAGATATATGATCAATGTGGGTATCCCAAGAAAGAGTTTCATCAATGAATACTCCTAAATATTTGGCTGTCTGGACCTGTTTAATAGCAACGTTATTTATTGATGTTGTTGGGATGTGGGGGATGTTAAAGGGATACCCGAGTGAAAAACACATTGGGGCTCAAAAGAATCTTCAACATGTTCTTTGTTCAGAAAATGTATTAAAATTTGATCAAAGATTTTTAGTATTAAGAACGAGCACCTCAAAGTTGGCCCCACGAAGACATGGGCGCCGCCATCTTTGTTTGCATTTACGGAAGTGACGTCACTTCGTCCCACCAGCGTTCTCACTCTCTCACTTATTAGGTGTTTTTAGGATGATAAACGCCTTAACTGTACCTCACATACATTGTAGTTCTTATACTTATTCAGAAGTCACTCGAGTCTTTTAAGCCATGTTGTTTTGCTGTTATTAAATGGCAGTTACGAGACCTTGTTGTTCGTCTGATAATTTCTCGCCTTCCCAATGCTTTTCTTCCTCCTCCCAGTCTTCTGAACTTTTCTCATAATGTCGTCTTCATCATAATTCCGGTTTCTGTAAGAATTCCTCTGCAATCTCGATGAAAATATATCCACTTTAATTCCGAGCGTGTGAAAATCATACAAAGACAAGTAGCCGCGATACGCTGGTGGGACGAAGTGACGTCACTTCCGTAAATGCAAACAAAGATGGCGGCGCCCATGTCTTCGCGGGGCCAACTTTGAGGTGCTCGTTCTTAATACTAAAAACGTTTGATCAAATTTTAATATATTTTCTGAACAAAGAACATGTTGAAGATTCTTTTGAGCCCCAATGTGTTTTTCACTCGGGTATCCCTTTAAGGGACGGACCATTAGAAAAGTTATGGGGGGGGTGGGGGATTCTCAAGCTGCATGCATTTTTTTTTTACTCCAGTTTGCTGTGCAGCAATTTTTTTTCCGGCTACGATCTCATGCACGTTTTTTTTTTTGCAAATATTTTATGTACTAATCTATTCAAAATTAGCTACCTTTGCATATCAAAGTTATTGCGTACAAAAGCCTACATATCGATAACCGGTGACTCACTTCAATTATCGGCCCAGTCATTTCACTCAAAAATACATAGATTTGGGAGCTATTTTGCCTTATAAAACAAATAAAATGATATATGATTTCCACTTACCTTCAAATCAAAGTTAAGTAATATCTAATCTGCAACTGATAACTGTCAGTTGGAGTGATTAGGGGCCGTCGACATATTCGAAATGCCCCGCTTAACGCACAACGGACGTTTAGGGGGTGGGGGGTAAGGGCATGGATGTTAGTGTGGGGCATTCAGAACAAACACATTTTCATCAGTAGAAGTACACTTTTTAATCAAACGTTTCCAGTCAGCTAGATCTACATAGAGCGCAATTTCTATTGAATTTCCCGGAAATTTCAACAAGGTCTTTTTATTAGAAGTATCATGAAATACCTCAGTCAAACCTCCAGGTAAGTGAAACTCAGTTTTATAGTCGTGACATAATGAGTGATTTTAGTCAAGGTCCGAAATGAGCTCGTACGGGAATTCGAGGTACTGACTGACTGTACAGTTGCAGCTATTAAAGCTGTAAGCTTGTTTTATACTTTGTTTATAAGTGAACTCCCGTGTATTTCATTACTGTTTTTTCTGACTTTATAAAAGCATAAAACAATGGGTGGACGTTAAGGGGGGAGGGGGTCTGACCTTAACGTCCGTTGTGCGTTAAGCGGGGCATTTCGACGTTATATTAAGATTTCGACCGTACAAATTTGAATTTGCTTTCGCGAGTAAAGTGATTTTTTACAAGGCGTTACTGGTTTAGGAACTACCTGGGTTTAGCTTGAATACTTACCGCTGAATTCAGATAGTAGAATGAATTTGCAGTATTCTGCTGTATAGAACATTGAGGTTTCTCAAGTTTAGAGTGGTACAAATCACTGTTAAAGTTCTATTTCGTCATGATTTCGTACTATTTTTCTTGTGTGACTTTTGGTATGGCGGGAGCTGCAGTAGGAGAGAATTTGGAGCGTTCAAACGAAAGCAGAGAATTCTCCTTCGTATAGTACTGGTATCAACAGGTAAACCACATTATAAACTTGTAATGCGACTGAAGTTGTTCTCTCTCTCAAATAAAATCGCATTTACTTCAAAGCGATGACCAATAGCAAATGTCCTCTTCTGTGTGCAATGATTTTGATATGACTTAATAATTCTTGTCCTAATTAAACTTCAAGAGCCATGCTCCTGTGAATTTTTTTTTTAATCAGGGCATCAGGGCTAGCGTGCCCATATTAAAAGTTATACTTTAATATTGATACCTATAAAAGTGTACATCTGCATCACTTTGCATGGCAAATGATTGTTTATGATTCAAGCTCATAGCGAGACCAGTGAAAATTCCATTCAAACAAATATTTTTGAGAGACGAAAAATTATGTAAATTTCTCCTGCTTTTTGCGTTCGACGAAGGAGAACGCATACTAATCTTGCAGTGGACTCCCTGTGGTCATGTGTGGGTTACCTGTTCTTCTCCAGGCGAAAGAAATCGAGATTCGTGTATGTCCTCATGTCATCATGCAGAGGAGGGTGATCACGCGTCGAAAAGGATCATGGTTCAAATTGATTTTTGAAGTCAGTCGTCACTTGCAGTCGATGTGTGCGGAGCTCTAGCATTTGGTGTATTTTTTATTTTCTCACGTCCATTTTTCTTAGCCAGAGTATCCAGTCATCCTTAAAACTCACTTCATCTTGGCTTGATTCCACTGTGTTTATATATTGCTTGAAATAGCTTCATTCGAGTTTTCGGGAAGTTTGTTTTAGTGCTCTTTGGGGACTTTGTCCGAGTCTCTCTTTTTATACGAGCCCTTACCCTTAAGCGTAGGTGCGATAATTTAGCCAAAAATGACAACCATTAGGTTCTCGTTTGCCTCGCATCCTTTGGAATGTTGATTACAGTGAACGAGCTACGTTTTTGGCGATAAACCATGGTGGTTGAAGGCTTGATACTGCTAAATTATTTGTTTACATTTTCGGCGATTTTCGTTTGTAATTTAACCTATTATCGACCACTTTACTTTGATCGCTACTAGTCGTATAACGAAGAGGGCTCTTGACAATGTTTTTCTTCCTTCGTGATCTTTAGTAGTTGTAGCTACGTTCCTTTCGAATTTCACTATTTCCCCTGAAAATCGACTGAACATGTCCGTTGTTGACAAGCCTATTTATCGGCCAGATTAACCCACTATCGGCCAAGCAATACCTATTATCGGCCACACGATGTTTGTTCGCTTTATAATCATATGAAATTAACTAGAGTTATTCAGCGATATTAGGCCTGTAAATGGGCAAGCGTGGCGGGGTCCGAAAAAGCGCTCTTGTTTCCTTGTTACATTTTAATATAAAAAAAATATGCATATTGACTGCAAAATGGCATTTGTCCGAGTGTTTTATCACATCTTTGCATGTTTATGTAACTATTAGTATTTAGTTTATAACAATGCGAGGGATTTTTTACTATAATTTTTCAATTTTTTTTCTTTAAGAATGCACAATGTTGCACATGACGTGTATATTCCCTGTTCAGGGGGGGGGGGGGGGGCATTGCTGGATGTTACAGTGGTCTTCCTTTACCCATTAAACAAAATAATAATATTCAGAATAGAAACAAAAGAAAATATTGGAATTAGGGTCTAATAGTCTCTGTCTATTAGTCTAATATCTATTTCATGGGTTGAGTAAAATCACTTATAATATTTCAGTCTCTAACACGAATTGGTATAGAGGGCTGCATACTTCAGTTTTAGTTTGTGCTACAGTGATGAACTATATTCATTTGCAATTATTATTGACAGACTATACTGGATCAAATTATTGTTTCTTTTCTTTTTCTTTCAGTAATTTCTATTTCTGGGGGTGGTACTTAAAATAAGGTTAACTTGTACTTACAAATATAAAACTAGTATAAATATGATGGACAAAAGTCTAATATGCAAGGCAACGATGAAACATACACAGAATATGATAATTACATTGTAAATCATCTTTTCTATTGAAACAGCATGTTCCCTTTACAGTCGATACTTAGTGTTTGTTTGATACATGCAGAACATGACTAATAAGACATCAGTGTTGTCAGTTCTGTATCCAACAAGCACTATGGTAGCTAGGGTCTGTTGGAGGGAGGTCTCAACTGATCACCGACTTCCCCTATCCCAGTTCGATGAAATGTCCAAAACACAGATGTACAACTTTTTTATTAACGCATAGACTGTCTAATCAATGTGGCAGCTGTTTTTGTGTATACTACGCATGACTGGTAAACCATATAGAGCTCACATAACTCAATTATTTACAATTATTATCAAAATTCATGTATGTTTTGTGGTTCCAGAAAATTTCCATACCCCTCCCATGGAAGGAATGTATCTTAAGAACCCCCCCCCCCCCCCCCTATATACCCCAGGATTTACCCCCACCCCTCCAGAAATACCTTGTTTGTAGAACAGCGAGCCCCCTCCTCTCCGGAAATTTCATTGCTTACTATATAACATGGACCTGATGGTGTCTGCGTAATTACCATTTGAAATCCAGCATTTTTGGAAAGACTTTTCCTTGATATTTTTTAGAGTTTATGGCTCTCACATTCCCCAAGATTATGTACAATTTAAAGATTAAAAGGTTTAAAGATCTATTTCAGTCCAGTTCTTAGGCATTTAGAGTTCATCAATAGAGCGAATACTGAAAACTTGAGCTAATTAAACGTAAACCTCCCCCTCGTAGCCATCTTGTAGTGAAGTCAAGGTTTATGGCTTTTCAGTCAGCCATATTGGATTACAGCTCTGCTTTGCACAATCACATGCATACACTATACATGCACACACTCTTTAGAGTGACACAATAATGTATTGTTTTTGTAGATTTTAGAACAGATAAGAAAGCTGGCAAGAAAATGACTGCAACTTTTATTCTCTCGATTCAACGATCATGCAGTAAGATTTATATTTTATGCCACTAGTGACTTGTTTGGCGAGTTAAATTTCGCTTGGAAAATCCTCTGGAAATATATAGCATGGACGTACCCCCTGTCTGATAATTTCTGGAACCACACTATTTTATAGTTTCATAATTAACAAGTATAGTTTACAACATTTATGTGAGTGTTGTATCGGTCTAAACAATCTTTCACCTCCAGCTCCAGCAATTTCTCACCTCCAGTTCGAGATTGTAAGATTGTATAGGCCAATAAAATGCTCCCACTCACGTTGTAAACACTACGATTGTTTACCATTTACACGGAAATTCTGGAAATTTTGGTTGGAATGTAAATGGTAAAAGTGTTTTCCGGTTTGTATGGTAGAAAAATAATTAATTAAATGGAACATCTCAAAAATTAGTCCAAAATTCCCAACCGGAATCCAGGCCTTATGCCAAGATTTTTTCATCTGGTACAAATGGTAAACGTTTTTCCAATTGGGAAATTCCATTGTAAACTTTTGTATACACAAACTCAGACCGACCAGGATGTCTGTGTAAATGGTAAACAAGCTATACATGTACATAAACAAGAGTTCCCCCCCTTGATACAACAGCTCAGGTCTTGAATTACTGTCTCTGATCATGCTGACCACCAGTAGATACTTGACAATACCTAGCAGACAAATACAGTATTGGTATCAGATTTTTCATGAATAAATTTATGCTCCTTAACAGTTTTACTCGAACAAGGAGTGATTTGAGATCCAATTTGGTTCAGTAGGGCGCAGGTTTCTTGAATGTTTTGGAATGTTCGTATGACAAAAATGAGAAAATGAATTATTAAAACGTATCTGTCAGGGTACTCGATACAAAGAAGTCGTTCCCAGATATTTATGAATAGCCATAAGTCTTATATAAAGTTTTTTTTATAGCCATTCTTCGTTTAGAATGTTGCTATACACTACTCACGCGTCGTTCTTGTTTGACCGTATTGTGTCACAAACATGGCCGCAGAAAATGCAAAATCGCAAGAAAACGGTGAGAGGTTCAAGGGGGTACTTGTGGTTTAAATTGTTTAACATGGACTAAAGTATTGATCAATGAAAAATGAAATAGGTTTCCTTAATCGTTTCCTTAGATATGGAAGGATGAAAATGGGCTAAATTTCTATTTTTCGAAATCAAGAAAAATATGAAGGCTTCACTTTCACAAATAAAAAATACCAGTAATTCCTCTTACCTTGAAGTGATAGTTCACATAGCTGATCTTCTGATAATATTCTGTCGATATACATCCATTTTAGCTTCTAAACTCCAATATTCTGGGCGCACAGAGCAATATTTTCCCCTTTCATGGATATTCTCGAGGGAAAACTCGGGAAAAATTTCCCGTGTTCTGATTGGCTGAAGAAGTCCCGTGACGCGTGATCACCCTCCTCTGGTCCACACCGCGGCAAAACGTCACGCGCATGCGTATTTGCTATTTCTTGTCGGCGCGCGGCCGCCCCCAGTTTCCCGCGAAAACCGAAAAGAAACAACAGGCACATGCCGTGATTTTAACATTTCTGCTTAAAAGTACCATTTGTGAACTGTTTTGTCAAAAAATAAGAAAACTACTTAAAAGCTAAGCCTAAGACTTTCACAGGTTGAAGTTTTCTTAATTTGTGATTCACTGTGAGTTTACTAAGTTATAAAATTATTTACTAAAAAAGTTGAAACCCTCGGTAATTTGTATTTGATAGCAGAGCCTTCGTTATTTTGGCCAGCGGAGCATACCGTTTTGCCGCGGTGCACACAGCGGTCAAACGTCTGCGCGTGCGTATTACGGTCAGATTTCCCGCGCAAAATTACCTTAAAACGTATTACAGTGAACTTCTACGTTTAGCTACCCCCAAAAGTTAAGAAAAATACGTGAAAGTTAAGCTTTTTATTTTCACAGTCGACGGGAAATTGAACAAACTTCAAACTGTGACTTTACTAAATTGTTTCGTAATTTACCAAAGAAGTTCTCAAGCTTTGAAAGCGAGTTTGTGAACAGTGACGGCCGCCGGCTCGCTTTGAATTTGTTTTGGAATAGGTTGTTGCAGGACTTTTGACACATGCGCAGACGTTTGACCGCTGTGTGGCCGCGGTGTGCCTCTGGTCATCATGTATGTTTGTACTTTTTAGAATAAATTATCTCGGCCGGGGAACTGGTAACCACACGTACACGATGCGAGCGGCCATTTTTATGAATGCCAGCATGGCTTCTGTTTCGTTTCGCGATCGGTTAGTTACTTGCCTTATTTTACGACAATCCAATGCAATGATGTTTCAAAGGTTCGCAAGTACAATTGAGGAAAGTGTGTAGTACATCTGGAGGACCTTGAACATTCAACTCTGAACAGAGAACTGAGTCAAATCAACTCACCATAATTTGTAAACAACCGAGTGAATTCTGTTGGCTTGCTCGCTGTACTGGATTCTGCTTTTCGCTGTACATACAGATACCGAAACTACAAACAGTAAGATGACCTGGCTGAAGAGAAACAAGGTCTGAGTTTTCTAGATACCCGTAATCGGCGTATCTTGTGTGTCGAGTTGCGACACTGTGTACATCTTGGTTATACAAATTAACGGATTCAAATTAACACTACAATCAGACAGAGAGTTAATCTATACCGACACTTTGATATGCCAAGGAACTGGAACTGATCAACACAGTACAAGGTGAGGGAAATTTAAAGTACTGACTTCATTGCTGTGTTCAATTAATCTACACTGAATTTCTAACGGACCTGAAACAAGGCTGATCAAAGCGATCAAAGCTAGGACCCGGCTACCAATATTGACCATAAATTATTCTGGAACTAACAATGGCGCTCAATATTTTACAGCCAACCTTGTTCTCACTTGAAAAATACCCGGGAAACATAATGTGAATGATCTGAATCGAAGGAACTGCATGGGCTGTACTTTATACACATGCATATATAGTTTATGTTCTAGGAACTGGAATTCAGTTTATAGACATCTGAATAGTAATATTTATTTATACGTACTTTTTATGAATCCCTTTATATATCCTGTAATATGCTGTATTTTATATATCCTGTAATATAGTGTTCCCAATTAGCTTTACAGCTAAATACTATTGACACTCAAATAAAGTTCATGTATGTATGTAAATGTATGTAGCTATAGCCTGGGTTGATTTGTGTTTTACACTAACTTCAATTATTGCTTTACACTGTATACCACACAGCAAAATGTGCTACTAATTCTCAAATCAATGCCATAACCATATAAAACACACATGTATACATATAGCCCCATAAACATCGCATCCAATGATTTAATGTTACATAAAGATAATTACAGTTTTATACCCAGATGCATCCCCTTGTATATTAACATATAAGTCAAGACATCAAAATTTTCACATTAGTTAAAAAACAAGCACTTTTGATCAGGATTACGTACACCGTCCACATCATTGCAGCAATTTTTCAGCTTTTCTGACTGTTACCACAGTGCTTTCTCTTTCAAAAAATATGTCGAACGCACTTTGATAATCTATGATTACTTCTAGTAATAGTGGATAAATCAAAGGAAACATATGTGTACCTCTCACAAAAGAGTTGCTGCAACAAAAACAGTGATAGAAGGAAACCATTTGCAGTTGATGGCATCCCTGTACATTTGTGCAGTCTCTGGCCTCTGCCTTGCCTCTCCCCCTCCATGTAGACATTTTTTTTCTGTGTTGCTGGTTGTGCATGGATATTTTTTTTTTTAATTTTCCCTCGTATGGATTTTTTTTTTGGAATTCCCCCCCCCCCATAACTTTTCTAATGGTCCGTCCCTAATGCGTTTTTGAATTGAAGCAATTAACATATATTCTGTTTTCTTAAGATTAAGGGTTAATTTGTTTGCATTAAGCCATGTATTGATACAATTGAGATCGGAAGCTAGTTGGCCATGGAGCTCAGAAATGTTATCGTTCGTAAACGTGAGACTTGTCATCCGCGTATATTCTAGGGACTGAGTGTGTCAAACAATTTGGAAGATCATTGATGTACATTAAAAACTATTGGTCCAAGGATATTCCCCTGGGAAATACCACATTTTAAAGAGCGTGGCTGAGACAACGAACCCGTTTACGAAACTCTTCTGCTCGCGATTAGTCAACTGATAAGATTTAAACCAAGAGTGCGTTAGGCCTCTAACTCCATAGCGGCAGGTACAAAATGAAGACTGGAAAATGCAGACTGCAGACTGGAAAATGAAGACTGCAGACTGGAAAATGCAGACCGGAAACTGCAGACCGGAAAACGCAGACTCGAAAATGCAGACCAGACAAAATCAATAAGAAACATCTATCGGTCGGTAACAGGGCGACTCTGCAAGGCTTTAGACGACTTAGACCCTTCTTTTTTTTAGCCTTTTGGGGGTTATACACGTCTTATGCGGGGTCTTTGCCTTTATCTTGACTGCCGGCGAGCCATGTATGCGAGCCATGCCGAATCCGAGCTTTTCATGACAATATTTCCTTAAAAACAAAGGAAAAGCTAGGTATTCCGAGGTATTTTTAATTATTTAGCCGGGTCCTTTCTTCAGTTAAACTGATTCAGTCCCATCTTCTTCTGTCCACCATTTTTAATTTATTGCTATGCACAGGAAGCCCAAATTAGCCTCTCCAATTATATATAAATTGTTCTTGGAGGGGCTATTACATTAAGGATTTTCTTGAACTTTCTTGTCTATTAAAACGATCGTCCTTTACCTGTGAACTTAAGCCACAAACTAGTCCTCGACACTAAACGTCGTTTTCCTGGGCGCTCAAGCTTGAAACGTTTTTCAGTTAACGGTTAACGTTGACGGGGTAAGCCTAGGGTTTTTGAGAACGAGTGCTAACTCTCTTATCCACGTTTCAAAGACGGATCTAAGACCTCAAAAAAAAAATCGGCCATAGGTATTGCATTGAACAGTATGGTCACCGTGAGATCTGTTGCCACGCGGCCAGTCACCCATGATCCAACAACAAACCTCGCCCAATCTGGATTTTGATATACTTGTCGTTGACGCCATGCTTAGCGCTCTATCGACCACACTACAGCTTAAAATACCATATTAAAACAAAACAACGGCTTTCGTAGTGTAATTGTAATTAAAAACTGTTCGGGATCTGGACTCTTTCATAAACATCACAAGATCACGTCTGGGATAGGGTATGGTAAACTGCATTTTTAGGTCTGGGATAGGGTCAGGGTTTTGAGGTCTCCGCGGCACACCCCCACCCAAAAATCTTCTGAGTACCACCCAGGGTCTTTATAGTAGCTCCCGTAAGCGGACACATCCCATATTCCACAAGTGTCCGCTTACGAGAACTATTCCCGTAAGCGGACAGTTCCAGTTATGGACACTTTTTCTGATTCCCAAGGGTGTCCGCTTTACCAAACAGGAAACCCAAATTTATATGTAATCGGAGAGGCTGCTTTGGGCTTCCTGTGCATAGCAATAAATTTTAAATGGTGGACAGAAGAAGATGGGACTGAATCAGTTTAACAAAGACAGGACCCGGCTAAATACGAACGTAATTGAAAAGTAAGTAAATAACTCAAAATACCTCGGAATACATAGCTTTTCCTTTCTGTTATTAAGGAAATATTGTCATGAAAAGCTCGGATTCGGCGTGGCTCGGATACACGGCGTTTCTGGCGCCGGCAGTCAAGAAAAAAGCAAGACCCCGCATTAGACGTGTATAACCCCAAAAAATAAGGATCTAAGTCATCTAAAGCCTTGCAGAGTCGCCCTGTTACAGACCGATAGATCTATGTTTCTTATTGATTTTGTCTGGTCTGCATTTTTGAGTCTGCATTTTCCGGTCTGCATTTTCCAGTCTGCATTTTCCAGTCTGCAGTCTGCATTTTCCAGTCTGCATTTTGTACCTGCCGAACTCCATAGTGCCAAAGCTTATTTAAAGAATCTCATGGTTGACAGTGTCAAATGCCTTTTTTAGGTCAAGAAAGATAGCGGCATTGACACGACCTTGATCCGATATTTAAAGACCAACTATCAGTAGCTTCTAAAAGGGCAGTTACCGTGGAGTGTAGAGACCTAAAGCCCGACTGGTTATTAGATAATAATTTATTGTTATTAAGATATTCTATAAGCTGTATGTAAACGATTCTTTCGAAACGTTTAGCAACGATAGGAATTGGTCTGTATAGGTCTGCATGCTTACCACTTTTGTCTGCGCATTCCTTGATGTGATTGATAAGGACCATGTCTGTCCAGGGTTGAGCCACCTGCCAGTAATATTAAATTAATATCAGTTAAGGAAATCGCATATCCCATTCACAGCTAGCTAATCACAAACGTCCGTCAATATATCTTCGGAAAATCAAACGTCATTCGGAAAAGTCAACGGCATTCGGAAAGCCAACGGCGTGCCCTCAAGCATGTTAAGGCCTGGTTCGGGGGTCAAATTTCGGGTAAAAACAGTTTTCCTTATTTAAGCACAGCCGAGTGTGGTAAGTACACCAAGTTTCTTACGATAATAGATATCGCTATTCTTGACTACCTTAAGTGGTTTGTGTGTAGTAAAACGTGTCACGTGGTCTGTCACGTGACTTAGAACACAGAATCAGTAAATCAAAAATGCGGCTCCGAGTTTAAAACAGCTAGGATGATGAGTGCCGGGATGTGTTTAGTTAAGGCTGAAGCCCTTTACCTAAATCAGCTTAGAAAAGATTACTACAATGTTTCGTTAACGAGTAATTAAGGCGAAAATATGCAAAATAGGTCACGTGACTTTTTGCACCCTCGATATCTCCTTATCTTTACATCATAGTCGTGTTTTCTAAGTGTGGTCTGAAACACTGCGGGAGGAATAATGTTTTAGAAGGGTTACTTTATATTCATATGTTATCGTCGCAGCCGCATTTCACTTAAAAGATCATATATAATTATGACGTCATCGTTCACGTGATACGACAACCATCCACTTAACAAATTTAAGGAAGTGGATATTAGTATTATTGTGTAATTATATTTTGTTTAAACTGTTATTTCTGTCAGAAAACATTATTTAACGTAAATCTATTTTCCGTTAAATGAACCAGGCCTTAACATGCTTGAGCCGTCGATCCACAGAAAAAACTATAAAATTATCTCATCCACCAAACCCCAATAACTCGTTCTGCACTGAGCTATTTTGGCATAAACTAAAAATCACGTGACCGATGACGTCATCGTTACGTCACAAAGTGAATCGTGGGAAAACACTACCATGTCCCAAGTTTGGACTGTCTGGCATTAGAAATGAGGGAGATCCATGTACTTAAAATCACATGACCGATGACGTCATCGTTGCGTCATCACCACTAAGTCATCGATAGGGACCCACTACCATGTCTGTCCAGGTTTGAAGTGTCTGGCATTAGAAGTGCACCAGTATAACCAAATATTTTCGAAACCTTGGACGCGTACCATAAACATGCGTCAATATATCTTCGGAAAATCAAACGTCATTCGGAAAGTCAACGGCGTGTCGTCTATCCACATAAAAAAAAAATATAAATTATCTCGCAACCACCATATTCAAGTAACCCCAATAATTCGTTCTGCGCTTGCGCGCATCCACTTTTTGCTGGCAGTGAGCGTTTCCGAGAACGTATTTCTTCAGTTGTAGCGACTCCGGCATTAGTTTACCAAAATAGAATTGAAGTTCTGGCAGCTTAACTAGCTGGGTTCAATTCACCAGAATGCCGTGAATCTTATTAGCGAAATTCGAAAGCTGTTGGAAGTTTTTAACGCAAACTCTGTTCCATGAAATGTTCTGATTAGAATTAAGTGTGTGTTTCTCCTGTGTGCAGACGTCTACACGCAGGCCACCGTGTGGTTAGTATAGTTTATTGTTAGCGTGCAATTTGGTCCCAGTCTTTAATAACTGAACGAAAATTTTACAGGATCCGATGTCCATACGTTTTCTGAAGTTGTATACAAGACACCTATTTCACAAAGAATCTTAAAGATCTAACTCTTGAAGCAGAGCTCCTTCTCACATATCGGACACTTACTGTTGAAATCGTCAAGCCTCTATCTAAGTCTTGTTGTGAGTACTTGGTATAGGCCTCCACAGTCTCCCACATAATTGTTTTCGACTTTCGAGGAGTTAATTGACAAATTCGATGCTCTAAATTTAGAGTTTTATTTACTTGGTTATCTGAACTGTAATTTGGATTAGATCCACCTGACTATAATTCTTCTAATTTATTCAACATTATGGACATCTATGGACTGACTCAGATGGTCACCAGGCGGTGTTGGATACGACATCGCAAATCACGATGGGAGAAAATGTTAAATAGCCCCAGTTCAACACGGTCGTCGAAGCGTGAACAGCTTTGACCTCCGACTTTTGGTCCATTCTTCCTTATCGCGGCGTAACATCTGAAGCAGCTCCTCTCTTTTCGGAAATAAATACTGCCGGAGTCGACCAGGGATATTGCTCGATTCACAAAAGAGCAATGTGATGTGCAGCGGACTTATTAATTACTCGGGCTGCTTGTGGCAGGCACGAGTCTAAATCTGTAGGCCGTTTTGTTTTTGTTTCATGCAGCAAATTTCTGCGCATGCGTTAAATTATGCATTATTTGACCTCGTGGCGCTAATAGATTTCGGCATCGGACGGTATTCTTGTTTGAGGTACGTTTCGTTGGTTTTATGCCACATTTCATTTTATTCTCGGTCATAATACATACCAGCGCAAACACCGTGATCTGTAGGCCAACACTAAAATAATTTTAACCGTGTTTTTGGCTGGTTTGCCGATCTCGTATCGAGACCTCTGTACGTTTTACTATACCGGTATACTGAATAGCTGATTTATAGCGAAATATAGCGATCTACTAGCAAATATATACTGTAGTTGAGCAGTTATGGGTTTCTCTCCTCTATCGAAGTTTGAAGACATCTGAACTCCTGAACTGTGAGAGCAACACTGTCGCTCGCCAACACGAAGCCAGAAATACCCAGGAGAAATAAACACTCAGCACAGAATAATTTATGATGAGCGAAGCTCAAGGTAAACTTAAACAAGAATTCTCTCACGGCTGAGGTTTTGGTTCGAGAAATTAAAGGCTTCTCTTTGTAACTGAAATATATACCCTATTTAAGGAATACGTGAATACTTATTTTGTAACAGCTTTATTTTTGTTTGTTTTTCATGTTATTGTTTCTGTAGCCTATATTAGGGACTACCAGAGTAGCGTTATTTCCAATCGCTAATTTATTATGTGAAGTTGACTGATAAAAATAAAAAGCGTACCCCATTTAAGGTCGGAGGGTCAAAATGCAAAATATAATACCACCTATTTAAGGATCGGGAGGTTCTAAAACCATACCCTATTCGGGGGCACACACCTATATAGGTGATTTTTGATCGAACTCTGCAAAGAACCGGGAAAGAAGAGAAATTACGGATCACAAATGTATTGAAATAGCAAACTGAATATTAAAATTGGAGTTAAAGTGAATATTATATGTAGGAATAAAACTTTATGTGGTTTAAATTTATTTTGAGAGAAAGAAATAAAATATTTTTGCTCTCACAACACGTGCTTATGATGACGACGACGCCATGTTTTTGAACAGTTTGCACCGTATTTGGAGTGCCGAACAGAAGTCCGATCAAAAATCATCCGGGGAAAGTCATCCTACTGGGTTCATATTCACATATCAAGGGCACCCAACGAAGTTTTCGGTTAAAAAGCTGTTCGGGAGAGTAAGTTAGCCTAAAACTTTCGGATTTGATAAAAATTGTCCCTAGAATTTTTTTTCTGAAATACTGGCTAGAAAATTTGTTTTCAATCCCTAGAAAATTATAGAAGAAAAGCGAGACTAAAAAGGTTTCCCCTAAAATATTCGTACGTCCCAATTCGTCTGATCAATAGAACGATCCGGGGGGAAAACATTGGTTGGAATGAAAAAAAAAACATATTATCACAAATCATTTAGTGAGCGGCCACCTAAAGTTTTCGAGAACACATTTTCATTCCCTAAGAAATTCTGACATCTAAAATCCGAAAGCATAAATCTTTAGCAAATGGAGGTCACCTAAAAGAATTGCCTAAAGGAAAAAAGAACCCCTAAAAAATTCGTACCTCCACAAATATTTGCAACATGAAGTTACTTGGGCTAGAGAATTCTTGTTTATATTCTAGACTACTAACAAATTCGTAGGCCGGGAATATTTTGCCATAGTATTTTCGGTTGACGCGATTTCCACCTAGAAAATCCGAACAGCTAATAGCTTTCTAGAATACGTCAAAAGACATAGTAGGCGCCTTAAAATGGCTAGATAAGCTGCAGACAACTGGTTTCAAACGAATTTCAAAAAGTACTCGTTGGGTGCCCTTGACATATGATATTTGTTCTTAGCTTACCTTTGATTCTGGTGTCGGTTCTTGTAGAATTATTACGTCACCTTGCCGTAATTACAATTTTCTTCAGAGCGCTTTGCCGAAGCGTGTCCGAATTACAAAGGTTTGTATGAGGACTGAGTAACCACGCCAGGAAATGTTGCAAACCTTTCAAAATGGCGTCGAAAACTTCGAGGTAGTCTAATTTCGGGGGTTTCTCATGTAAGCATGTCCTGAAATTGTTAAAGCAAAAGTGCACTTGTAAACACTTGAAAACTTCGCTAAATTCTCCATTAAGTTCAGGTGTATTTAGACTCGTTCTATTAATGATTTGGGATTTAAAATGGTTAGGTTTTTTTAAAATTTGGGGTTTAGGTTTTAGAAGGTTTGTATGAAAATTCGACAAAATGAATTATTAATATGCTTACACTGAGAAAGCGCCCTAATTTCTCTCTTTAGTTATGATTAGTATTCGACGGCCTGCGAAAACTAGCAAACACGCATGGTTTATGACATGTCTTAGACTTTCTTGAACAATGTATTTTTATCGGTGGTATATTATGCTTCTTGCTTTGTATTCGGCATTATATACTGATATGAACCGAGTTTTGATGTGTTTTAGCCCGTGCTTTATAAGTAGGCGAGCTGCATGTATAGTCGGCGTTTTATATGAACTGCATTTTGATGTTTCAGTCTTGCGTGCCTTGCTTAGGCGGGCGGTGTATTCGGCATATTAGGGAGCTTAAGCTACCAAGACGACGACGGAACATAGAAAAGTGTTTTCTCCCGAAATTTGCTGTTTATTATTTCCTTTATTTGCCTTCAAGTGCCTTTTATAACCAGATTTTCGAAAATTGTGATCAGGACAGAGTTCCGTTCAGGCCGAACGAAAAACGGAGTGATTTACTTTCTTACGTTGGCGTTCTCTTGTAAACGTAAAATGTGAGGTTTTCACGTTGTGTTTCTCCAGACAACGGTTGAAATGTAGGCGACTGCGTGCATTTTCACGTGCAGCTATTGTATTTTGTAATTAAGGCTATTGTTTTATGCCGTCGTCCTAGACGTTCCCGTCGTTGATGCTTAAGCTCTCTATTGTGCGCTTTTGCGGAGTCGTGCTGCATGCTGGCTCATAAAGGCGCTATCGGGCCGTACTCATCCCAACGGTCGAAGGGTTTTCTGCCAGCTGGGCGTTACCTTGGGATCTCTGGATCTTCCGCGTCCGATCCTGCGTTCACAGTGATTAGTTTACACAGGCACGGTGAAACGTTTGGTAGCTTGTCAGGAAGCTAAGTTATGTTTTGTGTTGATCAATAAACTGCTTTTAATACTTTTGTTTCTGGGTGGATAGTTTCCCATCATTTCTCTTTTCCTTTTCTCGCAGGACCTCCCATGGGTGGCCTGCCTATTTGTGCGAGCAGTTGCCTGCTCCTCGTGTTATTACCATGACGACAGCACCTTTAAGTTTTGTCAAATGTGTGGTTACAAACGGCAACCTTCGTCCTCGCAGTGTTGCTATATTCCTGGCATTAATCTGAGCGCCATTGACGAAAGACTTCGTGCGCTTCGTAATTCAGCCCTCCATACAGCGTATTCTAAACAAAAGTCATCCCTTAAGACTGAACTCATGAATTTCTTGTACTCATTGCCTGGTAAAAAAAAAGCCTTGCTAGAGCCACCCCGCGAGACATCGCGAGATTCTTGATTTGGAATAATAAGAGTGGGAAACTAAAATGCACCAACCGTTATGCCCGGTATTCGCTCATGCGGCATGTGCTTGCCCCAAGCGCCTTGCGTATAGCACTATCGATTCATACATTGGTATGCTTCGTGCTATCTTTCATGAAGCATGCCACCAAGGCGATTGGGATGCGGCTCTGGGTTTAGGAAACCCGGCGGCCTCTTTAGAGGTTAAAAACTACCTCAAGTTCTTAACGGAAGAACAGTTACAAGCCAGAGTAATGCCGAAGCAGGCCTCCCCCATGTTTCTTAACAAGTTACTTTTGCTCTCTCGCGGCATTTGGACCGAAGGATAGCCGATCCTTCCTTAACCCCCTCTGCTCTATTCGTTCTGGCAAGAGATCAGGCGTTTTTAAGGCGCTTTTCTTCAGCGCTGATAGAGGGACTGATTTGGGCCATGTCAAAACTGTCGATATTCTCCGCTTCCCCCGAGATGATGGACTGTTGTTCAATCACGTTTGGGGTAAAACTCTCCGAGATGGTTCACCTAATACTTTCGGCATTCGCCGCCACCCAAACCCAACGCTTTGTCCGGTTAGAGCAATGGAAACTTATGTAGCAGCTACATCAGAATTAGGTATGAGCTTGACGGACGGGTACTTATTCGGTCCTACGGACTCTCAAGATCGGGTCATCGACAGACCATTTTTAAGCACAACGGCGGAAGCTAGATTAAAGTTTTATCTGAGAGATGCCTCTCTAGACGAAGGGAAGACGCTGCTCAGTTTCCGAGCAGGTTCAGCGATCACCTTGGCGCTCTCGAGTGCTCAACTCGCCGACATTATGTCTCACGTTGGTTGGCAAAACACCAAGACAGCCCTCTATTATCTTAAGGTTGCGGAAGTACTCAGACCGGGGGGGGGACCTTCTGATCTTTTAGTTTCGGAAGACTGCCAGAGGGATGCTGCAGCTGCCGCTTACACGGAATCCAATTTGCTCAAGCCGTGGCAGCTTTCCCGTCTTTCCACAATAGCAATAACTCGCGCAAGCGACCGTTACTACCTGACTGATAACATATGTCTGCGCCCTGGTTGGATGAGTGTGGGCCCGGATTAGTTTTGGACCTAGTCTCGGTCTATAGAAGTGGTACACCCGTCAGTTTGAGCGACTGCTAGCTCCCATCCTCATGTATAGGCTGTGAGAAGACACTGCGAATAGGATACTATTCCCAGTGGGCTCTCACAATGCATATAAAGGAGAAGGGTGAGAAGGTTGATTACCATATTCTGCGAGAAGAAGGAACGCATGCTGCAAGGCTGCTGCGCTGTATCCTGTTTGTAGTGTTTTATCTGGTGCCTAGCGGATTTCCGCGGTCAGTGTCCAGTCTATTTCTACTCCCACCGCACTCTAACTCCCTCCCATTATTCGTTGTAGCCGTAGACTGGACGCGACTACTAGTTCCCATTCTCATTTATAGACTGTGAGAGGACACTGCGAATACGATGCTACTTTTAGAACTAGTTTGCATATTGTAACTGGAACTATTAACATATTGTATTGGAAAATCGTTTCTTTGTACTGTTACAACACGCTATTTGTTTCCAGTTACAATATGCAAACTAGTTCTAAATACGGCTAGCTATTGTCTTTGCACTTGAATAATTAACTAGCTGTTCGGGTACTGGTTTTCAGCTATGGCCACGTGACCAAAATGAGCCCCGCTCATTGGCCGATGGATCATGAATATCTAATGTAGTATGAGAGTGTATTTGAAAGGTTATCATAAAAAGAATCAAATAAATCGGACAAGTTAGCAAGCCAATCTTCCCAGTTAACAGATTGAATATCTCTGAGTATAGAGGATTCGTCAAATTTTATTCAAATATTATTTGGTAGGTGTGAAAAGTTATTAATTATTTTTTTAAATGGCAGATGATCAGACAGTGATGTCATGTACAATGTTACCACTAATGGTGTGGTGCTGACAATGGACCATTTGCACGTGACGTCATAGCCGCCATGCTGGTGTACATTTAATAATAGATTCTTCGTTAGCTTCTTTTGTTCTGTACACCTACATGGCCTTCAGTGCCCTTTGTCATTTGAATCTCTGGGGATTGAGTGCAAACCATCTATAGTTAATAAATAAGTTGTCATTCAGGGTGGCAGAGTGATTAGTTATTATAGACTGGAGGATGTGTGGCTGAAAAAATAAGTGTCCATTGTATTATTAACTTCTTCGGTTGCATTACTAGAGTCAGAGTTAAGAGGATTAATATTAAAATCGCCCATTATAACGCATTGTTTGTTTTCTGTATGAATTAGATCAAGGGTTTTGAAGGAGGAGGTCAAAAATATGTCCAAATTGGAATTTGGATGTCTATAAACAATAGCCCATATCATGTTTCGCTTTTTGATTCTCGATTTCGACCCGAATAATTTCATGTGAATTGTCAGTATAACGTAAGTCAGCTCTAACTCTATAAGGGGTATTTTCATTAAAAAAACACTTTTACCTGAGAAAGGTTAGGTTGATGAACAAAATTAAAGCCAGGCAGAGAAGTGTTTAAAATATTTCCTGACCGATTGTTAAGTTCAATTTCAGACAGACCAATGATATTGAATAGATATTTATTGCTCTGCCAACTTCTACATTGGCACTGACCAAGGTTACAATACAATAGAATACCATACCATACCATACCATGCAATACAATACAATACAATACAATACAATACAATACAATACAATACAATACAATACAATACAATACATTACAATACAATACGATACGATACGATACAATACAATACAATACAATACAATACAATAGTTTATTTAGACACGTAGCACCAACGAGCTTAAGATCAAGCTCGTTCAAAATACGTACGTGTATAGCTATATACTAATTACAATTGTATATAAAAATGTGAAAACGACACTCAAGCATGTTAAGGCCTGGTTCATTTAACGGAAAATAGATGTACGTTAAAAATGTTTTCTGACAGAAATAACAGTTTAAACAAAAACTAATTACACCATAATACTAATATCAAGTTCCTTAAATTCGTTAAAGTGGATGGCTGTCGTATCACGTGATCGATGACGTCATAATTATATAAAATCGTTTAAGTGAAATGCGGCTGCGACGATAACATATGAATATAAATTAACCCTGCTAAAACATTTCTACTCCCGCAGTGTTTCAGACTACGCTTAGAAAACATGACTATCATGTAAAGATAAGGAGATATTAAGGGTACAAAATGTCACGTGACCTATTTTGCATATGTTCGCCTTAATTACTCGTTAACGAAACATTGTAGTCATCTTTTCTAAGTTGATTTAGGTAAAAGGCGTCAACCTTTAACTAAACATATCCACTCATCATCCTAGCTGTTTTAAACTCGGAGCCGCGTTTTTGATTTACTGATTTCGTGTTCTAAGTCACGTGACAGACCACGTGACACGTTTTACTACACAGAAACCACTTAAGGTAGTCAAGAATGGCGATATCTATTATCGTGAGAAACTTGGCGTAGTTACCATACTCGGCTGTGCTGAAATAAGGAAAACAGTTTTTACCCGAAATTTAACCCCTGAACCAGGCCTTAACATGCTTGAGCATGTAAAAACTACTTACTGGTAAATATTTCTATGTTAACATATCAGGCTAATTACAAAGACATAATCAAAGGTAACAGTAATAACAATAATAATAATCCTAAAGATTGTAAAATTCAACCTTACTAAGTTTAGTTTTAAATTCTACAACATTTGCGGCTTGTTTCACTTCAGTCGGAAGCTTGTTTACTTGCAGTGTATATAAAGGAATTCTTCATCCATTTGAGATTAAAATTAGGCTGACTAAGTCTGGTTCATATGCCTCTTAAATTACAAGAAGACTATAAGTTAGCGTCTTCCAATCGACTGTTCTGTACTTTGTCCATACCCATCAGGAGTGGGCTACAGTATTCTAGATGAGGTAAAATAAAGGTCCTATACAAATTCAGCATAACATCAAGGTTTAAGTGAATACAATGCACAAACTGTATGCTAAATGACGCGCGTCACGGGTGGGATGTCGCAGGTCGGCTGTCGCGGGTGCGGGTGGAAGTCGCGGGTTGAAGTCGCGGGTTGAAGTCGCAGGTCTCGTTTTGTTTCCATTTTATTTGATTTTAATGGCTAATCTGCATAAAGTAGAGTAGCGCTTTTTATTTCGTTGAATTTTTTTTTTTTAGAGCAGTTTTTAGTCCTTTTTATATAATTTCACAAAACCTATACTTAGTTTTGTGGAAAGCACTTCCATGAATATTTCAGCATCAAAAAAGTCATAAATAATTAAATCCCGACAAAGATGATAGATTTTTAAACTTCTAACGGAAGTGAACCAAAACCGGAAGTGCGTTTTCCCGCCTAAAGTTGACAGAAAATCCCGTATGAGCGCGCGCGCCTCGGCAAACGTAGGAAAAACGTTTAGTTAACAAATAAAAGATGGTTCTCCTTGTTATATTTAACAAATAAAGAAGCCTTAGCCATGTTTTATACTATCATAAAACACGATGGGCATTTGAGAACATGAGAGAAATGTTAAAGCACAAGCCGATACTACATAATACATTTCAACATTTCTCGAGTGTTCTCAAATGACCAGTGTTTTATGATAGTATAAAACATGGATTTAAGGCTTCTTTATCTGTTTTATAATATAGATTTACACGCGCGACGAAAGGAAACCGCCAGTTGAAAACAATAAAACACGGCAAACCATGTGATATACTCTGATAAAACATGGCTTTTTAGCCAATCAGAGCGCGCGTACTATCGTATCTATATTATAACACGTTCTAAAATTTCACTTAATTATAAACGTGTGTGTGTGTGCCCTCAAAGGCAGTTTTAGCGATCTGTTTGGAGTTTGGTTTGGTTTTCGTCGAGCGATTTTAGCACTGGAAAGCACAGGTTTCGCAGTCTCTCGCGATCCGCGAGGGGACGGTAACTGCTTCTTTTCGGCTGCAGCATTTCAGTTGGGGCTAGACAGGGAGAGCGTGAAGCAACTTATATCTTCACATGCATACCTGGCCGAGAAATATCGGTTTGATGTAAGTATACTCGATTTGTTTTATTTAGTATTTGCAAAAACAAAAACAAGTTAAGGGGCATGATCCTCCCAGTATTAGTGTAAACTACGTAAGGGAGTAATAAATCTAAGTTCTAAGAACTCTTTCAGGCAGGAGTGAAGCTATCGCAAGCTATCTCAAGTAGCAATGAAGTAGCACGTAGTATAACGTTTACTTTTTAGTTAGGGATTAGTTAGGGAACGTTCACATATCGATTTTACCACGCTTAACGTCATTGTGACGTTAGGGTCAATACCCACGAACGGCAGATTCCAATGCACTATATTTTGCTCAACTCTGGGTCAACAATAACATTTAAAGCAAATATTACGTCTAATATTCTATAAGCTTTAGCAAAACATGTTCTATTCATAATACCAAAGATTTCTTCAAAAAAAGTAGATTTTTATATAAAACATAAACAAAGTTGCGAGACGCCATTTTGTTTTGACACCACTTTGATACCAGCTCCTTCTCGGATAAGTCATTGTACGTAAAGTGTGATTTTGGTTCAAATAATTTTATCAAATATCGATGGAATTAATGTTTGGTATTTTTTAAAAATTAACGTCACGAACTCAAGCCTAAACCCACCCACCCACTCTTAACGTCACAATTACGTTTAGCGTGACAAAATCGATATGTGAACGTTCCCTTAATCAGTCCACTTTCAGAAATATCAATGTCTTCAAAACACTATGCATAAAGCTCTCGTTAGAAATTGATCATACAGCTAGATTCTAAAATGAGGAGTTCGGATAAGACGCAACTCCTGTGGTGCTAGTCACGTTTCTCGCAACAGAACACTGAACAGAGCATTAGTAGCTAACAATAGCTATAAACAATGTAGGGAGCTCTTTCACGTGAGCATTGTAGGTAGAAGGATCGATTGCGGAAACAAAGGCCCAAGTAAATGTTCCTTTTCCAACAAATTGCAATCTAGATAATATAGTTTTCTGATTGATGTAATAGCAGTAACGGGGATCATTAGATTCGGCAGAGAAGTCAAAACAGTTTATTAACATTGACAATAATTATTTACAGTAGTGATTTTTTTACAAAAGATGAGCCAAAGCCGGTGGCTTAAATGGCTTCAGAGCCAGCAGAAAATTTGAAATAAAATGAGAAACATAAAGTGGCTAAACATATTGCATGAAAACTAAATAATAATAATAATAAATCTACACGGAGCACAGTAAACAAAGAAAAGGGAAAGTTAAGGAGAGTGCTTTAATTAAGCATTACATAGTCTTTCTAAGATTAGAAACAAGAAGAAGAAAAACGACGGAGATTGGTTCTATAATTTGAGTAAGTAAGGCTATTGCGAAGAGTTAGGGGAATAGAAGAGATATCGCTATATTTCTCTGTCACGATGCTCGCCCCTGTGTGCAGTGGGTCGACACTTGGAGCAACTGCGCAGGGGACCACCGCAAATAGCACTTTCTGACTCAGGGGTATATTACATTTTCCATACTTTCCGTTACGTGATCGATGATTTTAATGTGACAGGATGCTGGGTATGACCGTCTTGGCTTCCTGTGTGAAGTTGAAGAAAATGAAAAAAAAACGGGACCCGCGACTTCAACCCGCGACTTCCACCCGCACCCGCGACATTCCACCTGCACCCGCGTCAGCCGATCCGCGACCCGCGACATTTAGTTAAACTCTTTTTCTTCAAATAACTTCTATTTGCGGGTAATTCGAAAAAAAAAGGTTTTCGTTCAGTCAGGCAGCCGACTTTGTAGAAGGTGAAAAGTCTGTATCGACTACAGTAAAGTTTGGGTTTCAGTGTCATGAATGTATGTCATGAAATCTGTTGGCTGCAATTATGTCAAACACCCTCTTCGCAAAGTCTTTACAGTTGTCGTGAATCCACTGGTAGGCTCTGTTCAGCTCGTTCTTACAATAAAGAGAGTTCACCAAGTCCTTTATAAGATATCCTCCCTTATCTTTAACCATTTCAAGTATTGGAGTCTTCCTCTCATCTCTTCTGTAATGCTCGTCAGTATTTTAGCTCCTTGAAAGCTGGACTTCGTTACATTCCCATACAAACGCTTATATTTAAGCGATCAGCGCCTGTTCACAAGTTTACGAAATCGGAAAACGCCACTTCTGCCTATAGAGCACTTACGAACATTGTTGTTAATATGGGAATGTATCAGTATTACCTATCTGTTACGGTAAATCCCTCGGCTATATCCAGTTGCAATTGAGTTCGATTTTCGAATTCTGAGAATTCATGTGCTGTGTGCGATGTGTGTTTGCGATGAAGTGATATGAACTCCCGAGTAGATACAAGCAAATATCTAAGAATCCCTGATTTTTTTTAGCGACATCCATTTAGGTAAAATCCAACGGTTTTTAGCGTTTAGATAACCCGGCCCTAATTTCCAATGCCTTTGTCCAAATAAATCAACCCTCCAGAAATACTTTATGTTTGACTTCCGGTGAAATTGCATTGTTCAGAACAGCCAATCAGAATATACGAAAATCGGATTATTCCAGAGCCCTATTTTTTCGTCGAGCATGCGCAGTAAGAAACAAATGGGATCTGGGTACGAGATTGCATTGGCACTGACCAAGGTTTAAGTTGTAAACTGACAGTATTTCCGAGGCGTACATCTTGAGCAATGTCACCTATTTGGGAGAGCTAGTGATATTGAAACTATGAATACGATGCACTAACTGTCTGCTATATTTTTCTTCAAATAACTTCTATTTGCGGGCAATTCGGAAAACAATGGTTTTCGTTCGGTCAGGCAGCCGAGTTTGCAGAAGATGAATAGTTTATATCGACTGCAGTAAAGTTTGGTTTTCAGTTTCATGAATGTATGTCATGATATCTCTTGGCTGCAATTATGTCAAACACCCTCTTCGCAAAGTCTTTACAGTTGTCGTGAATCCACTGGTAGGCTCTGTTCAGCTCGTTCTTACAATAAAGAGAGGTAACCAAGTCCTTTATAAGATATCCTCCCTTATCTTTAACCATTTCAAGTATTGGAGTCTGCCTCTCATCTCTTCTGTAATGCTCTTTAACATATTGCTGTCTTTTGCTTCTCTGAATGGTGAGTCCCTCGGAATTCTTTTCAATGGACCACCACCAGCCATTTGTTTCAAATACAACAAATTGGTGATTCAAAAATAACTGCGTTTTTTGCCAACCGTAAAGTGGACATTTATAAACCCATATATTATCAATCACCTCGCTGCCGTCAATCACACTTGTCATTTCACTTTGTAGCGAGTCATCATCAATAATGTACGCGAGTCCTTCACTTGTATCAGCATTCGGGTCAAAATAAACCTTGCTTTTCCAATCTTCGCCATTCTTAGAACTACAGGAACCCATTTTGCCTCCCAATGTCGAGTCTAGGAATGAAAGAGTTGGAATTCAAAGAAGATAGTATACTGGATTTAGAATTAATTTATCAAACAGTTAGGCATTCGATACATGTATTATGAGTGACATATTCTGAAAGACAACTCCCATTTGATATCTGCTGTGCAGAAAATAAGCAGACGGTGTGAGTTATTTAAATCAATTTTGAACAAAATTAAAATTAGAAAAAGCTACAGAAATATAGGCCGAATTAGAAGAAAACCTTGGGCTTCCTTGGAAAATAGATATGTTTATCGGGATTGGGCCACAAATTTTACATTCCAGCTTTCCCTGGAACAATATCTCCATCAAAATACTGAAGTAAACCGAGGATTTTTGAATTCTCCAAGAAAGTAAGAAACTGCCTTTGGTCTGGCTTTCATTTGAATGTTAAGAAGGGCGAGGCCCTATGTTCCTCAAACTATTTAGTTTAAACTTAATAAAGCACGTATTTTAACCTAGATTGATATTGCAATGAAGTGTTGGATAAGATGAACTCGGTGATCTCAGCAAAGTTTGAAAACTGCGAAGTTGAGGTGCAGGAATACGCGTAATGTGATTGACCGTATTCCAGAATAAGAATAGATGGAATAGTCTCTGGAAATCACTGGTTCAGACACATTTAGCACCGTTTGCTGACATATGATATTCAGGATACATTTAGTATTCCAGTGACTAAAAAAATCGTAAAATAAGCGATTTGTAGGTATCAATCATTCTGTGTATTTGTGTTTCTGATTACGGTAAATCGAATGCGCACTTTATTAGAAAATGCTATTATTTAATAAGGTCATCAAAGCGCTGCAGAGAATTATGGAAACTTTTCTATTAAATCAACTGGTATTAAACACTGGAATAATTTACCAACTAGCACAAGAGATCTCAAACGCTCAAAATTTAAAAGTCGAATAAAAAATAACTGTTTAATGGCCTACGTGTAAATTTTCATCTCCTTTCACTTCACTTTACTTGTGGTGAAATTATGATTAATCAGATGATACAGCTTAATCTGCATTTCTTAGTTGTTATTGTATTTCTTTTACCATACATTAACGGTCCTTAACTTCTTTTCAATTTTTTAAATTATTATTTATTATATGACTATGATTACTTGGATTTATAAGCAAAGGCAGATCACACTACACATATTTATTTCATTTAATGGGGAGTTGGCTTAAAAATATTTTAGTTCCTTCAACCTCCTTGCACCCTTTCCTATTATATATTTTCCACTTCACCCCCCCCCCCCCCCCCCCCCTTAATATCTATTATTATAATTATTAAGTGTATGTCTGTAAATTACCCAAATGTAAAGCAATGAGTGTGAAATAAAGAATAAAAAGTATAAAGTGATATTTTGCCAAGTTATAAATACAGAGCGTAGCCTACAGTGGTGATTCCACTCTGAATCGGAACTCCTGTTTTTTCTCCGGGTTCTCCGGTTGTCCTCCCTCCTCAAAAACCAACCTAAATTCCAATTTGATCCTGCAGTTCGTCGGAATACTTAAATATAAGCCTCTGGCTTGGGAGCCCCAGTAACGGCTTCCTGTAACTTCGACGTAAAATACACTTTTTTTCCCTCTCAGCCAATCAGTGTCTGATAGCGCCATCGCACTAGTGCGATTCAGCTGTGACTATGCGATTTCTAAGGCCTACTAGATTCAAGATCGTTATTGTACAGTGTCCGTTTTATCTGTCATACAGCATCAATAACATACGAACTATTATTATATAGCAAGCCACTCTCAATGTCAAATCGAGTGTTCTGATTGGCTGGTGCTCGGTCGGGATTTTACCGTATGAACCGTTACCATGCTTACGGTCACAATCTGCATATTTTGGTGTAAGTCCGGGAAAATATATGCAAACTAAAATCTTTGTAAAAACGAAAACTACTGACTAATGTAGGAATCCAAAGGATGATCCTGATGACTTCATTGCTTAGTTGAGTGGTCACAAGAGAATTGAGAGCCAGCAGCCGTACACGTCTACCTGCGGCTATCAAAGGCCAGAAGTTGTACATTTTGAGCAGAACACAGCTGATCTAGTCCACTGGAGCCTTCCTTTTACACAGTTATCTGCTTCAAGAAATTTGCCACCCAAATACAGAATGCAGTTCACAATCCCTCACTATAAAACCAGGGACGTTATGAATTCCCAAAGCCAATCAAGCCATTTTTATTGATCATGAGAAGATATCACCCATTTCCCAGTTCTAGATTTTCCATGGCCGAGTCAAAGTTGTCCGAACTACAAGAAACGGCGTAGAACTGTCATTTGAAAGTAACGATAAAAATTGTAAACCACAACATGGCACATGAGCCAACGGTTTGTTTCTTGAGTTGTTTAGAAATGAGAAAATACTCTTCTTTTCGACCTTATTGTTACGAATTTTACCATTCATGCACTTTGGATTAGTACGGTGGCTTATAAGGGCCATCATGAGAAACCGAGAATGCGAGATACGAGAATCCGAGATACGGGAATCCGAGATGAGAGAATGCGAGATGCGAGAATCCGAGATGCGAGAATCCGAGATACGAGAATCCGAGATGCGAGAATCCGAGATGCGAGAATCCGAGATGCGAGAATCCGAGATGCGAGAATCCAAGATTCCGAGATGCGAGAATCCGAGATGCGAGAATCCGAGATGCGAGAATCCGAGATGCGAGAATCCGAGATGCGAGAATCCGAGATACGAGAATCCGAGTTAGGCTAGGAAAAGCGGGAAAGCCTGGGGCCTAATTGCAGCCATGTGAGCTAACAATAATGTATAGCTGACGATAGCGGGAGAAGAATGCATTGCTTTAACAGAGCACAGTTTGAGTGGAGAAATTCGTCAAAATAGCGCGGATTTAACATTTTTAGAGCTAGGTATATCTCGGCGATCGTAGCGTAATTACTCGGGCTGCCTGTGGCAGGCACGAGACTTAATCTGCAGGCCGTTATTTTTTGTTTGTTTCATGCAGCGAAATTTCTACGCATGTATTAAATTTCAAGTTCACGACCAATCAGATTGCACTGTGGTGGTCACGTAGCACTCACCAGGTTAATTTATTTACATAATTTAATACAGTAAAATCAAGATGGTGGGCCCGTGAATTTATATATGAGACGACGACCTGAAAGGGCTGTATGATGAAAGCTCCACGTATCGAATTGGAATTTAGCGTGTTGATTTGCTGCTGAAACCAAAGGCTTCTTCGATAGAAATGGCAAGATGTTGTATTTTTCACGGCTTTGTTATTTGAATCTCTGTGGATTGGTATACTCAAATATACTGCACAATACCATACAACTGAATAAGAAGTATTTAACAAAGCCAAACTCAACTTCAACTCGAGAGCAAAGCTGAGGGGGAAAGTGAAACTGAACAGTGTCTTGTCAGGTCATGAAGGCACGGTGAGGTTGAAATCATTGCGTGTTTATATCTGCATTTCCTTTTTGAAGTACGTTTCGTAGGTTTTATGCCACATTTCATCACATTTCATTTTACTCTCGGTCATAATATACCAGCGCAAATACCGTGATCGGTAAGCCAACACTAAAATAATTTTCACCGCGTTTTTGGCTGGTTTACCGATCTCGTACGATCTCTCTGTGTACCGCGTTATACAGGTATACTGAATAGCTGATTTATAGCGAAATATAGCGATTTACTAGTAAATATATATACTGTGGTTGAGCAGTTATGGGTTGCTATCCTCTATCGAAGTCTGAAGACATCTGAACTCCTGAACTGTGAGAGCAACAGTGTCGCTCGCCAGCACAGAATAATTTATGATGACCCAAGCCAACTCTCAAGGTAAAACAAGAAACCTCTCACGGCCGAGGTTTTGGTTCGAGAAATTAAAGGCTTCCAACAATTCCCTTTATAGTTCTTTAATATAATGAGCAGACTGAAGTTTTGGGAATGTGGGTATAAAGCTTTTAATTAGAGATAACCAACAGGCATTTAAGTTAATAATCTTTAATTCAACAACTACCAAGATGGACTCGTAATGGCATGAACAGCAGATAAAGTTACATAGAGGCACACAAATTGACATAGCTAGCTCCATCACAAGATGGACAGGATACAACTTATAATATGGTACAAATATAAACATATATTTGAGACAATCATCTATTAGTACTCGGAACCTGCAGTATAACAGAACAGCAGACTAAATTGTAAACGTGTGTTACATGAATAAGTAGTGTTTAAATTAAAAGGTCAACATACGAGAAAAACAAAAGTATTAAATTACATATATGCTAGGGGAGCAGAGAATGAAAGTCACCGCGCTACCGGCCACTCCTAAAGACTGCGAAATTCAGCTAATAATTCTTCCCTTTGGTTAATATTACTAAGAGGATTTCAAATGAAAGTGTATTTCATCTTCAATCTCATGTGGCCCGAGTGAAAGCCCAGATGGGCTCTTGTTTTATATGCATGGCAACCATGCACTCTCCAGCGATATCGATCGACACATTTCTGAATGATTGCACACTTCTCAAAACATTCCAAGATGCCACGGGGTACTAAAAAGAATTCCCAAATCTGAGCTATTAATAGTATACATGGTTATCCAAGGGTCTGCGGGGGTAGGGGTAGTCTAATGTTTTTAACAGGAACCAGGGTTTTTTGGCAGGGGAAATAACTGTTATTGACCAAGAGAAAATATTAAATGCCCCGCTATGTCGTGGTTTCAATTAACTGGTACATAATAGGCCGACTCTTGTACATAAGTAAGTTGCTTTAATCTATCTTGTTCGTTACTAAGTAAGTAGTCAGCATCCTGATTTACTGTAATTAGGTCCCAGGCCTCCCCGCTATTCCGATCTCGGATGCTCGCATGTCGGATTCTCGCATGTCGGACTCTCGCATGTCGGATTCTCGCATGTCGGATTCTCGCATGTCGGATTCTCGCATGTCGGATTCTCGCATGTCGGATTCTCGCATGTCGGATTCTCGCATGTCGAATTCTCGCATCTCGGATTCTCGCATTCTCGTATCTCGCATTCTCGGTTTCTCATGATGGCCCTAAAGGCTGGTTCACATATAATCGCCCCGATCGCCCGAATCGCTCCGATCGCCCGAATCGCGTTAAAAAATGTGCAAGCGATCGAGACGATTCGAGCGATTCGCTGTTCACATATGATCGCACCTGATCGCATGTGAGTTCAATTTCACACGGCCATTCCTGGACCCGAGATGTATTTTCGCGCCATATTGACACAAAATGGCGGCAGAAAATCCAAGAGAACAGCTTATTGCTTGTTATTTACTGCTTTTGATAACATTACGACGCAGGAGAACAAGGGCTGTTGAACCGAAACGTTTACGTAGGCTCTGGGTGCGACATATTTTCCAAAAGAGAGAGGAGTTAGGTGCTTTTCATACGCTGGCTCGAGAACTTCAGCTTCACGATCGCGAGTACTTCTTTAGGTAAACAACTGGACATGAACTGTTATTTAGGCTTAAATAATGTCTATTTAATGATCTGAAATCAGTGGGTTTTGTTTTAATAGACTTCTGTTGTCTTTTTAGGTTTCTCAGGATGTCTCCAGAGCGTAATGTAAAACATTGAAGTTACTTGGCTCATGTATGAGTTGATTTCTTTTAAAGTTGGTGATAATATCGCTCGCCCATGGAGTCTACAAACTCTGTTGAATCTCTATGATAACCTGATGTTGGTTGCTGTGCATAGTTATAGCCCTGTGGTTGCACAGGGACAGATACTTGTCCAAACTGAACATTGAACATCAGCTGTTCTATTTGGATTCTTAGGTATGCCTTGCTTCTTGCATCTAGTTGCCTCATTTTTATTGCAAGGCTTTGGCAATATAGACTCTCCTCGTCGTGTTGTGGTTCGGCAGCTGATGGACTAGCCTTCAGTCCATCAGCTATTGACTTTGCTGTATTCAACAAAACAGTGTCTATATCTTCTTTGGCTTGTTTTGCCTGCTGTTTGTTTTTCTGGTTTGACCAGACTCTTTTTTTCTTGACTGGCTCAGTCACTGGTGTACTAGTCACTGTTGGACTAGGAGCCCTCGCTGGTGTGCTAACTGGTGAAATAGTCACTGTTGGACTAGGACCCCTCGCTGATGTGCTACTTAACGGTGATGAGGTAGACATATCATCGTCGCAGGGCGCATGCTGTGATGCCACAGGTTCTGGCTCGTCTGCTTCAGCTTCGACCGCAGCTTCGTCCTCTTCTTCTACAAGGATCTCTTCTGGTAGATTTTGGATCGACACATGTTTGTGGTTGATGTGAGTGGCCAACCAGTCCAGGTTCTCGAACTCAGGTGGAGATTTGGGGAAGGCATCCCGACCAGAGCCTGAGGGAATGTTTTTCCTTTTCTTTAACCAGCGTCCATAAGCCGTTCTCGTATACTTATACTTTTTTTCAGCTTCCTCCGGCGCTAATCCAAAATTCTCTCCAAGTTTTTTCCAGCAGTTCAATCTTACAAACTTGTTCTTGTAGTCTTTGGAATATTTGTTATATAAACATTCGTATCTCTGAACTTCTTCCATAAATAATGCGGTGTTAAAGTCTTCGCTACTTGCCGCCATTTTTAAATGAAGATAACAATGTTTGGATGTGAGAATAATGCATCTTGGGTACATGCAGTGCATTTTGGGACATATTTCGATCGTCCGAATCGTCCGAATCGCCTGGCCATGTTCACATATAATCGCTCACGATTGCTCGTGGCTTTTTCTAGATCGCACCGATCGCCCCGATAGAGCAGTGTTCTATCGGGGCGATCGGTGGCGATCGCGATCTTCCCGATCGCCTGGATCGTCCCACAACTTAAAACGTGTGTTCACATATAATCGCCCGGATCGCCCGCGCACTATTTCAAGCGATTCGGGCGATTCGGGCGATCGGGGCGATTATATGTGAACCAGCCTTTATAAGCCACCGTAGATTAGCACAGTTTGCTAATTTTGAATGGAATCTGACATCTGACACTGTATTGCTATTCAACTTGTCTTGATTTACGAAGAGGTTTTTGTGTTACAGCGCGAGTCACGCGAAAGTCACGTCTTATTTTCTCATTCTTTGTTTATCTCAGTGCCATATAATAAACTACATATTCATATATCCCATTGGAGAAGGTGATTATGTGACGTAATAGTGTACATCGTCCACTGAGCACTATCAAACGTCATTGTTCACCACAAAATTTTCTCCGATTCTGATTCTGATTCGCGGTACCCTGGATGCCAGAGGTTCTACTGCCCTCTCTAATAACTTGAAAGGCGCGAACCGCCTCCATCGAGGAGCGAAGCGACGACACGACGGGAGAACCTGTTGGCGCGCCAAGTATGAATCTCACGTCCATACCAGACTAATCCCTTTTGATTATTAAATCGAAATTTACAAAGTCCGCAAACTATTAAAATAATAAACGGTAGGAAAGCAACGGGTCTGGAGAAAATCCCATGTAAACTTCTAAAAATCGCCGCTGACATTGTCACACCGTCTTTGACTAGTATTTTTAATGAACCGATAGTATCTGGAATCTTTCCTACTGACTGGAAGCTGGCTGGGGTATCACCCGTTTTTAAGAAAGGTACTAAATCAGACCTTAACAGCTACCGACCGATATCCGTGATACCAATTGTTGCTAAAATATTCGAAAAAATTATCTACGTATACGACCAATTATATACAAATACCTTAAGAACAACAACCTACTAACGAATTGCCAGTCAGGCTTCCGGTCACTCCATAGCACTCTGACTGCTCTGCTTGAAGCCACTAATAATTGATATGTAAATATTGACAAAGTTTCTGTTTAATAGTAAGAATCTACAGGACGCCATTGTCCATACTACCTGGCATCAAGACGAGGCTAGATAACAATGCCTATTGTCACATCCCTTCTCTTATAAAAGCATATCAACAACTCTACTTCTGAACGGGTGGGCGACAAGATTCAAGACTGTTCATAACAAAACTAATAAGAACTAATAGGAATATTAAAGTACTGTGGGTACAGTTTTCAAAGTCTGTTATTCTGCATTGTCACAATAGAGTTCAACGGGTGTCATAGTCCTGCAAGTAGGCAGAATGCCGCATAACTCTTCCATAACGAGTCGTCTTCACTAGCGTAGCTGAGATACCGCATGTCTGTGGTGACGAGGCTGATGGAGGCTTTGTGGCTTCCACAGCCTGTGATTCATCAGGTGTTGACAGCAGAGAAGGATTCTGTCCTTTCCTGCTTGTGTGCGATTCTCTGGTTTTGCGTCGGTTCCGACGATACTTTGATCCTTTTTCTGTTAAGATCTCGTAGGACCGAACCGCCCCACCTTCTGTAGCACTCTGACTTTCACTGCCTCAGACTTTGTTGTCCCTGGAGGAGTGAACCTCACCGTTTTCCCTGCTCTTAACTCTCCCAGGTCCTTGGTTTGCTTGTTGTAGTACGCTGCCTGCCTTTCTTTTCCCGCTAAAAGCTTTTCATGGATTCTTGGATCCACCGACGGTTGGAGGAGGTTTGGTAGGGTCGGTAACTTTGTCTTTGTTCGTCTGTTGAATAGGCGCCTCACTGGGCTGGTCTCCATGCCCTGGGTTGGAGTATTCCGGTACTCCAGGAGCGCCAGATAAGTGTAATATTTATCGATTAAAAAAAGGCCTTTTACACTATTAATCACAAATTATAATGCAAAAACTAGCGAAATATGGAATTGACCGAATTGCCCTAGCATGGTTTGACTCTTATCTATCAAATAGAAGTCAAAAATGTAATGTGAACAGCCACATGTCTAGTGAAAGCCCGATAACTTGTGGAGTCCCGCAGTGTCGATAATTGGACCATTACTCTTTTGGATTTATATTAATGACCTGCCAGATTAACTGCCTAAACGAGGGATTACCAAGAATGTACGTCGATGATACTAATATTGGTTTTGCCGCCACAAGCCAGAGAGATCTTGAAACAAAAATCAATGCGGAACTAGAAAATGTAAATATTTGGCTCAAAGCAAATAAGTTAAGGCCCAGTTCAAATGCCGTACTTTTCATGATCCGTTCTTAATTGTTTCAATTAGGTACATGAAAGAACGGCGTCTGAATCGAATTGGAACCGCCTATTTTATTTGGAACGGCTCAGGCGTTCGTGCGGTCATTGGACTCGTTGGGTCGAGTCCGATTCAAACGCTGTGCTATCGTTCGGACCTCGTAGAGTGAGGAGTTCGGTCTTGAGCTCCTGCTCTGACTAGTTTTATGTGTGACCATTTGGCTAGGATTTATTATGTAGTGGCCTTACTTGTGTTTCTAAGTTATAATATGGCAGACCTGGACAAAATCAAAAAACTTTTGAAGAACGAAATGGCGCCCATTCACGCCAAGCTTGATGCGTTAGAGGGAAACTTCAAGCAATTGAGAACTTCGTTTGAGTTTCTCTCTCAAAGGTATGACCAGCTTCTTGAACAAACCAAAACCGCTAACGAGAAATTACTGGGCTAACTAAATCAACAAAAACTAGTCAGGCGGACATCAAAACCAACAGGAATTTGCTTCTTGAAACAAAAGACGTAGCCGATGAACTGGCGCAGTACTTGCGACGAGACTGCCTGGAAATCTCAGGAGTGAAACCGTAATTGAACGTCAATATGAATGAAAGGGATATCTCTATCGCCCATCCACCCTCGTTAAACAAAGATGCTCTACCTAAAATTATTGCGAAATTCACACGTCGCATGCAATGTTCGCAACGAGTTCTACGCGAAAAGGAAAGCACTCGCAGGCAAACATCTTTTGGAGGATCCTGATATCAGAAACTTCCTTGTCGGGGACAATATCTATATCTCGGAATCACTAACTCCACGAAGGAAAAAGCTCTATGGCGACATCAACAAGCTTAGAAAGAAGCTAAAGTGGAAGTTTATTTGGTCACACAATGGAAGAATTTACATAAAGAAGAATGAGACCGCTACACAACACTATGCATTCAATAACGAAAGCGACCTTGCAAAGTTCCAAGAGAGCTCCCAGTCAAATGGATAAAAGCGGACCCGAAATAGCCTCCAGGTATTTCAATTTCTAATTATATTACTGCACATAATGCTAACAGAATTGCAAAAGCTACGGAGTATTTTCAGACATTTTCCCACTCTCTATTAACTGTATTGCATTTGCATGTAAACTTGAACAATGCTGTTGTTATGACTTTAAGTGAACTTCCATTTTACAATCTTACTAGTGAAGAACTTATAAAAGAAACAGGAGCATGGGTTCACAATTTAGCTAATCTAATACTTGATTCTAGAGATCTGTTCAAAAATATTATCGAAAGTCCATAAAAGGCAAATGATTGTAATGAAAATTTTGTTTATGACTTCACAGAATCTAAATATCATACTATAAAGCAATCTGGCTCTAGGTTTTCCAATATTAAAGTGCAAGTAGCACCATAAAACAACTCTTTTTGCTCCAAATTCTATTTCTAATATACTTCATTTGTCTAAATTAGTTTTCTTCGAGAGACTAGAGCAGCAATTCAACTAGAATAAAAGTTACCCGAATAACGGGATTGATTCATCTTGTGATGTCACAGGATCCATGAAAACTAACCAAAATTAGGGATTAAATGCCAGAAATGTTACAAATCTGCAAGATTAATACCTTTTTGTGAGAAACAAACACAATAGTACAATATATATATATATATATATATATTGGCATGATACTCTCAATATTACCGATTGCAATTTCCGCAGTTTGCCGAAAAATTGACTTTGTTAAGTGATGCATGTCTTGCTAACAGTTACCGAATATCATAGCTATTACTGAAACAAAGCTTACTGAAAATAGTCAACACAATATCTCAATTCCAGGTTATAATTTCTTAGGAGTGAACGCTGAAACCTTAGCGGGAGGTGTAGGGTTCTATGTATTGGAAGGCATTAATTTCAGAAGAAGAAACGACTTACACCTTGGTCTTTCTAAGGGTCTTAAGAATTGTTGGATCGAAATTCCAAGAACGAAACAAAAGAACATCGTCATTGGTTGTATTTATAGGCACCCATCGCAAAATCGTGACCTCTTAAATGTAAATTAGAAATGTTAAACAATGAAGGATGTGAAGCTTACATAACCGGTGATATAAATATAACTCAGACAACCAACCATCAGATTACCTTGATATGCTACTAAACCTAGGTTATTTGCCATTGATTACTAAAGCAACCAGAGTCACTAACCACACTGCCACACTCATTGACCATATCTATACAAACGTTCCGCAAAAAGTCATGAAATCTGGAATTTGCTATGCCGAAAGATCCTATCACTTGCCTGTTTTTTGTACTATAGCAAATAAACTTCCGACAGTAAAGGAGAGCAGATATTATAGAGATTTTTCCAGTTTCAGCAATGAACTATTTATTAATGATCTTAATAGCATAAATTTTAGTAATCTTGTTAGCTCAGATGTTAATCAGAGTATGAATAAGATTGTTGATACTTTTAAAACAAATACTGATAAACATGCCCTCATAAAGAAAACCTCTATAATGCACAACAAGGGTTGTTGAGAAAGCCCTGGATATCAAAGTTTAAAACTCACTTCCTCAGTAAGGATCTAGACAAAGTAATACAATATAATATATAAAATAACAAACTTAAAGAATCAGCGAAAAAAGATCAATATTGCAATTTAACCTACATAAAGAAAATATAAAAGCAACCTGGAGCTTGATAGGCATGTTGATCAACAGGAAAAAGAAGTATTGCATTTCTATAAATAAATTGTTCTATAATAACAGGTGTTATACAGAGAAAAAGGACATTTGCAAACAACTTAATTCTCACTTTATTAATATGGGTCCCAACCTAGCTGCACAAATACCAACTTACGATAATTCGAACCCTACTCAATATATTAACAGGTCATTTAGAAATAGTTTTATGTTCTGTGCCATACACGTTCATGAAGTGTGGGATGCAGTTCAGGGTCTAAAAACCAATAAATCCACTATTGGTGTTCCACAAAAATGTATCAAATTGGCTGTGGGCCACATCAGCGAAGCCATGACAGCAGTCTTTAATTTCTCTCTCGAACAAGGTATTATGCCAGATATCCTTAAAATATACCGAGTAACCCCAGTAGACAAAGGTGGGGAAACAACGGATCCATCTAACTTTCGCCCCATTTCTACGCTCTCCTCCTTTGCACAAATCTTCGAAAACCTAGTCTACTCACACATTATAAATTACTTAGAAAAGCATGAAATTCTAAGCAAATTCCAATTTGGCTTTCGGAAGGGTAGATCAACGGAACAGGCTATAGTGGAAGTAACTGATGGTCTTAAAAAAGCAATTTATAATAATCTTTTTACGTGTGGGGTATTTCTAGACTTCTCAAAGGCATTTGGTACGGTAAACCACAAAATCGTGCTGAAGAAATTAGAGGCGTACGGTATAAGAGGAATCCTTTACAATGTTTTATTAGCTACCTCTCAAATAGGCAACATATGTATCTTTAAATCACGAAAACAAACAATGGTATGTGGCATCCCACAGCAAGCTCTCTAGGTCCGCTTTTATTCCTAATCTATATTACTGACATTTCAAACTGCTCGGATAAATTATCGTTTCGAATATTTGCTGACGACACTAACATATTTGCCTCGTCTCCCCGGCTCCATCAGCGATCTTGAAACACTTGTTAATGAAGAGCTTGCCAAAATAAAAGAATGGTGTGATATAAATAACTTTTAAAGTAAAATTCAAATCGGTTTGATCGTTGACGAACGAATACAAAGGAGAAACTCGAAGTTATAAAATGTGTATCAAAGACATTTCAAACTCAATTTTCACCTTCAAACGGAACGGATCGGAGAAGTTACAGAATTCATTTGGGTTACTATTGAACACCACGATATTGAGTTATAACGTAACAAAATCGGAAGGATAAAACTGGAATTGGGTAAAGTATACTGTTTAGTTATCTTAAATTATGTCTCGCTCTGTCTATTTCAGTGGAAGACAACAACTGGAAATGTTTGATTCACCGTGAGTCTTTGATAAGAAAAAAGGTACCCATCAAAAATATATATACATATAGTGTGTGACAGTGATACATCCTATAAACAGTTTAAATATTTATTTTAGTTTAAACCTATCGGACTGATTTATCTTAGAATCGACGACCTACCTCGACTGCTGTTCCCGAGATTAGTGCTAAATGGCACATTTCTGTTAGGCTAACCTCGTCATGCCCTAATAATAGCAACCAATGCGGAGTTCCCATATATTGGTCGCTTTTCCATTCGCCAATAGCATACGATTATGTATATCGGTCCTTTGAATGGTTCATAGCACTCCAGCGGGAAAGCCCCTGTCATAGACTTCCTGTTTTCCGAGAATGTCACGCAATAGAATCCGATTTTTTAATGAGCGGCTCTCTTTAATGAGCGGCGTTCAGACCTGTTTATATTATAAACGCACCATTATTTTTATAAAACATATAGAAGCATAAAATATTTTCATTAGTCTTTCTCATTTGATTATGGTCCTAAGTAAACTTTAAGAGTCATGCCCCTGTGAATCTTATTTTTTTATCATGCAGGGCTAGCGTGCCCATATTAAAAGTTATACTTTAATATTGATACCTATAAAAGTGTACAGCTGCATCACCTTGCACGGCAAATGATTGCTCATTAGCAAGACCAGTGAAAATCCCATCAAATAAATATTTTTGAGAGACGAAAGGTTATGTAAATTTCTTGTGTAAATTTCTCCTGCCTTTTAATAGTGGATAAATCAAAGGATACATATGTGTACCTCTCGCAAAAGAGTTGCTGCAACAAAAACACAGTGTGATTGGAGTTGATGGCATCCCTTTACATTTTTGCAGTCTCTGCCTTGCCTCTTCCCCTCTCCATGTAGGAATTTGTTTTTCTGTGTTGCTCATGCTGTACATGAATATTTTTTTTGATAATTTTTCCCTTGTATGGATTTTTTTTTGGAATTCCCCCGATATATGCGATATAATTCTATACAGTGTTTTTCTTTATAGCTTGGGGTCTGAGGTTTCTAGGTCTGAGGTTTCTGTAGACACCCATTGTGTTAACAACGTAACACAAGAAAAGCAGACATGAACAAGACTTCGCGGAGCACCGCGCGTTGCTAAAATCTCGATTATGTTACCGAAGTATTTCATAAAGTGCACACGTACCTTGGTGATATGGTTCGAGAATCAGAAGGGAGTTACGGCTAGACTGTTAACCAGTTTGGAGATGTTTTCCCTCGAAGATATGGAAGCCAAAGAAAATGCAATCAAGCAATAATCAGTGAGGCCTGGTTGCTATGAAGTGATGTCACAGTTTAGAAATAACATTTTGCGGTTTTGTTTTATTTACCTTTTAAGTGAGTGTGACAGTTAAGATGAGTAAAGCTAGCTAATGTCAGGATGTAGGGAAGTTAAATTGATTCCGGCAGCACATTATTCATATGCATTGTTTTATTTCTGATATAGCCTGCCATTCAAGTCGGTGTTTACAGCCCGGATGAATGGTTAGGATGGATGTTGAAGCTGTGCGTAGAGTATTCATGACGAGCTACTTAATTGAATACTCAAGAGGCAAGAGCATCTTAGCGTGCGACTTCCATATAAGGACACACAATAGGCCGCTACATTTATTCGCCTACCAATATGCAATGGACCTAATTAGCAACGAAAGCCTTGAGTATATCTGTTGGATGAAGCCCAGTAGAAATCAAGGAGGTCAGGTAAGTCGAAACCCCTTCAAAAATAGTCTTGGGAGTACGATTACTATACGTTAGAATTGTTTTCGCAACATTTGTTGGCTACCTTTAGCCTTTATAGACTTTAGCGGTGATGCAGTGTATAGATTTACAGGAAGCCGAAGGCAAAAATGTACCTTGATAGCATTTGAAATAATCTTTAAAGTTAATGCTTGTCAACTACGCCATGTTAATACAAAATCTTGCAAACCATGCCCCTTGGTTCCAACTGTAGTTTTAGCCACATTGACATTCTACAAAATAACAATTACAGTTATGTAGTGAAGGGACAAAGCCGGCCAGGTGCTTAAACGGCTTGTGCCGTTGTGGTTATAAAAGGAAATTCGTCAAAGAGAACTTTACAAAATGGGCGTCATAATACACGATCATATACTGTATGGGATTATAAAATTATTAGAAAGCACTATAAATATAATCTATGTATTAAAAGCTTACTATTAATAAACTAAATGCAAACTGAACACACGCAAGAGGATAAATATGATGAAATACTACTGTACTTACTAGTTGCCAAATGCTAGGTACATCATTACATGTATTAAAAATATTACATTTTTGAAAATTATAGATAATGCAAAAAATATAGTAATTAACACTTTCAAATTTACAGTAATAATAAGTTTATTTTATTCTGCATGTCTATTTTTATATCTATTGTTATTTCCATGTTTGACTGTAATAATTTGTCACACAGCTTTCATAAAAATCAAAACCTGATTACCATGGGCCATCATAAGTGCCATTAAAATTTGTATAATAATTTATAGTTAACCATGATGTAAGGGTGTCATTACAAACAACAGTTTTAAGGACCTGTTTACAATTAGATGGGGTTACCCCAGCACTGGCATATTTCCTCTTTGTTTTATGTGTTTACAAGCAAGTGGGTAGCACTGGGATTATGTTTTACCCTTGTAGGAACATCTTTATCTCCTAGAGTCACATTTCAGATTGCAAGTTACTAGCATTGTCTAGTAATTAGTAGCCTGTAACTAGGTAACATAACTGCATTCTATACTCATGTCTGCCATTTTGATTTCTATGCTTGCATGATTTTGGCAGTCACATTGAATTGACCCTACATGAATGATTGTGCTTGTGAACCTGGGCTATCTTTGACATGCCGCACCATTTATCCTCAAGGTCTTATGCCTGACAATTAGTTAATTTGCTTAACATTCATTTAAAATATATAATTTATGGTATATGCCATCACTGCAAATGTGCTAGACAGTGCAGCTAGTGCTAATACAATATAAGTACATAAGATAAACATAAGCTAACAGAGTCGCTCCAATATCAGTGTTGACGATTTATTTTAACTAAAATTAATTAACTACATTTAGTAGCTATTTAAAAAAACATGAAATTCTAAGCAAATTCCAATTTGGCTTTCGGAAGGGTAGATCAACGGAACAGGCTATAGTGGAAGTAACTGATGGTCTTAAAAAAGCAATTTATAATAATCTTTTTACGTGTGGGGTATTTCTAGACTTCTCAAAGGCATTTGGTACGGTAAACCACAAAATCGTGCTGAAGAAATTAGAGGCGTACGGTATAAGAGGAATCCTTTACAATGTTTTATTAGCTACCTCTCAAATAGGCAACATATGTATCTTTAAATAATTTGGAATCACGAAAACAAACAATGGTATGTGGCATCCCACAGCAAGCTCTCTAGGTCCGCTTTTATTCCTAATCTATATTACTGACATTTCAAACTGCTCGGATAAATTATCGTTTCGAATATTTGCTGACGACACTAACATATTTGCCTCGTCTCCCCGGCTCCATCAGCGATCTTGAAACACTTGTTAATGAAGAGCTTGCCAAAATAAAAGAATGGTGTGATATAAATAACTTTTAAGGTAAAATTCAAATCGGTTTGATCGTTGACGAACGAATACAAAGGAGAAACTCGAAGTTATAAAATGTGTATCAAAGACATTTCAAACTCAATTTTCACCTTCACACGGAACGGATCGGAGAAGTTACAGAATTCATTTGGGTTACTATTGAACACCACGATATTGAGTTATAACGTAACAAAATCGGAAGGATAAAACTGGAATTGGGTAAAGTATACTGTTTAGTTATCTTAAATTATGTCTCGCTCTGTCTATTTCAGTGGAAGACAACAACTGGAAATGTTTGATTCACCGTGAGTCTTTGATAAGAAAAAAGGTACCCATCAAAAATATATATACATATAGTGTGTGACAGTGATACATCCTATAAACAGTTTAAATATTTATTTTAGTTTAAACCTATCGGACTGATTTATCTTAGAATCGACGACCTACCTCGACTGCTGTTCCCGAGATTAGTGCTAAATGGCACATTTCTGTTAGGCTAACCTCGTCATGCCCTAATAATAGCAACCAATGCGGAGTTCCCATATATTGGTCGCTTTTCCATTCGCCAATAGCATACGATTATGTATATCGGTCCTTTGAATGGTTCATAGCACTCCAGCGGGAAAGCCCCTGTCATAGACTTCCTGTTTTCCGAGAATGTCACGCAATAGAATCCGATTTTTTAATGAGCGGCTCTCTTTAATGAGCGGCGTTCAGACCTGTTTATATTATAAACGCACCATTATTTTTATAAAACATATAGAAGCATAAAATATTTTCATTAGTCTTTCTCATTTGATTATGGTCCTAAGTAAACTTTAAGAGTCATGCCCCTGTGAATCTTATTTTTTTATCATGCAGGGCTAGCGTGCCCATATTAAAAGTTATACTTTAATATTGATACCTATAAAAGTGTACAGCTGCATCACCTTGCACGGCAAATGATTGCTCATTAGCAAGACCAGTGAAAATCCCATCAAATAAATATTTTTGAGAGACGAAAGGTTATGTAAATTTCTTGTGTAAATTTCTCCTGCCTTTTAATAGTGGATAAATCAAAGGATACATATGTGTACCTCTCGCAAAAGAGTTGCTGCAACAAAAACACAGTGTGATTGGAGTTGATGGCATCCCTTTACATTTTTGCAGTCTCTGCCTTGCCTCTTCCCCTCTCCATGTAGGAATTTGTTTTTCTGTGTTGCTCATGCTGTACATGAATATTTTTTTTGATAATTTTTCCCTTGTATGGATTTTTTTTTGGAATTCCCCCGATATATGCGATATAATTCTATACAGTGTTTTTCTTTATAGCTTGGGGTCTGAGGTTTCTAGGTCTGAGGTTTCTGTAGACACCCATTGTGTTAACAACGTAACACAAGAAAAGCAGACATGAACAAGACTTCGCGGAGTACCGCGCGTTGCTAAAATCTCGATTAGTTACCGAAGTATTTCATAAAGTGCACACGTACCTTGGTGATATTCCGGTTCGAGAATCAGAAGGGAGTTACGGCTAGACTGTTAACCAGTTTGGAGATGTTTTCCCTCGAAGATATGGAAGCCAAAGAAAATGCAATCAAGCAATAATCAGTGAGGCCTCACAGGTTGCTATGAAGTGATGTCACAGTTTAGAAATAACATTTTGCGGTTTTGTTTTAATTACCTGCTTCCCCCCCCCCCCCCCCCCCTTTGGCTAAACTATAGAATACCCGGCCACTTCAAAAGATCACTTGAAAACTGTGCTAATGAGTAAAGCTAGCTATAGACTTTAGAATACCCTGTCACTTTTTTAGCTACCATAAAAGACTGGCACCGTGGTCCGCAGTCACGCAGTCGACTAATTAGCATATTTATCAACTTCACTGCGGGACTGCGGACCACGGTGCCACTTAGTTAGCTGCCTTATTATACATTCAATCGCTTCACTACGGCACTGCGGACCACGTGCCACTTAGTTATATGCCTTATTATAAATTCAACAACTTCACTGCGGCACTGCGGACCACGGTGCCACTTAGTTATATGCCTTATTATAAATTCAATCACTTCACTGCGGCACTGCGGACCACGGTGCCACTTAGTTATATGCCTTATTATAAATTCAATCTCACGCAGTCGACTGATTAGCATATTTATCAACTTCACTGCGGGACTGCGGACCACGGTGCCACTTAGTTATATGCTTTATTATAAATTCAATCTCTTCACTGCGGCACTGCGGACCACGGTGCCACTTAGTTAGCTGCCTTATTATAAATTCAATCGCTTCACTGCGGCACTGCGGACCACGGTGCCACTTAGTTAGCTGCCTTATTATCAATAGGGTTAGGGTTAGGGTTAGGGTTTAGGTGTTAGGTGTTAGGTGTTAGGTGTTAGGTGTTAGGTGTTAGGTGTTAGGTGTTAGGTGTTAGGTGTTAGGTGTTAGGTGTTAGGTGTTAGGTGTTAGGTGTTAGGTGTTAGGTTAGGGTTTAGGTTTAGGTTAGGGTTTAGGGTTAGGTGACCGAAGACCTTGGTTCCATCGTTTTTTAGGTCGTGCCTTCAAAAGTGACAGGGTATTCTAAAGTCGCTCCGCTAGCTAATGTCAGGATGTAGGGAAGTTAAATTTTGATTCCGGCAGCACATTATTCATATGCATTGTTTTATTTCTGATATAGCCTGCCATCCAAGTCTGTGTTCACAGCCCGGATGAATGGCATTCATGACGAGCTTCCCAAGAGGCAAGAGCATCTTAGCGTGCGACTTCCATATTAGGACACACAAAAATTACACCAAAGTTGTTATTTTCAAAATGGCGGAAGAAAGTAGGGACTTACAAAAGTACGGTCTTCAGGCGGTAGTATCGTCGTGTACCGTTTAACCAACTGCGTCATAAAATTCTCTTTGTTACCCACGTTCGCTATGAATAATTTGACACTCAGAAATTTTATACAAACATCGGAATCGACACTTATAAATTTTAGAACGATTATATGTTATCCTCACTATAAAACAAATTACCGCCTGAACCGGGATTCGAACCCGGGCCGGTTAAGAATCAACGCAATGGCTTACCCACCACCAACCCAAACCCTAACCCTAACCATTAGACCACGAGAGAATTCGCTGATAGGAGTCGTTTCTTTTACCAGATTTATATCAACTTCATTATGATGTTCATAAAATATTCTATTATAGTATAATATATACTATAATAGCGGTACGACAACCCACCGAGCGCGCGAGGTGTGATTCCCCACGGATCTCAACGGTACACGACGATACTACCCTTCAGGCAGCACAACAAGGTCCACTGTGGAAGCAAGAGCTGGGCACGAGGTGAGTTTATATCTCTTGAACGTGTCATCTGCTAAAAACCTTTTTTTAAGGAAATGTGGCGCGATTCGGGTCTCCTTTTGTAATTTTTAAAATTGTTTTGAATCTGCTTTTTCAATTTTCTGATGCATAAATTTATAATAGCAATACTCGTTGCTTACACTCGTAGCTTATACTTAAAACAACTGCTTGAATTTATGAAATTGCTTACCTTATTGTCAAACGGGGAAAGATATTGTTGCATGGGAAGAAATTAAGTTAACTGTTAAGGTATCGGACAGTTTAACTTATCGCTTCCAGTCATCTAACGAAGAGCACTATTGCCAATGTTTTTCTTCCTTCGTGATCTTTGATAGTTGTGACTAAGTTTGCATAACCCCATTCCTTTCGAATCTTACTGTTCTTCCTGAAAATCGACTGAAGATATCCGATGTTGAGAAACCTACTATCGCCTTATCGGACAAGTATAAATACCTACTATCGGACACTTGATGTTTTTTTGTACTTTGAAATCATGAAAAAAACTTTTAAAAATGTGCGGAACGAGGCTAGAGTTTGGACGCTAAGGGGAGAGGTGTTATTGGCCTGAACGTTTAAGATAATATTTTTTTAAACTTTAGGAATAACTTAATTTTGTATTTTACAATTTGTGGATGTCGAGGAGGAAAGAGGGGAGGGGGATCAGGGCTTTAACGTCCAAGTCTTATGTTTGATACACCATTAGAACATGTTTTTGCCTCGCATGTTCACGCTGAGGAAGTGTTCATTATTTACGGCTTGGGGGGGGGGGGGGGTCAGCATTTCATCTGCTTCTCTTGTTAAAACATTTATGACCCCCCTATGAATGAATTAAAACTTAGATGACCCCCTTATAAAATTGCTCAAAACTTTATTGCCCCCCCCCCCCCCCCCCCCCCCCCGCCCCCCAACAAAAAAAGATGGATGTGCAAGAAAGAATGCAAATTGCATATACATGTAATCTATTAAATTTACTATTAATGTTTCTAGATTTATGGTATTTTCCATGATACATTACCTTTGTTTAGTATATAAAACACATATACCATACATGTATTCTTCTGAAAATCTCTACCTCACCATCCTTCCTGGATGGGTACTTGAAATTGTACCATTAATTTGTACATTATATTGCATTCTAGTGCATCATATTGCATCGTTCCGTAGTCTCAAATAAATAAATGAAAAAGAGCTCAGCATTGGCATTAAACTAATCTCCTGAACACCAATATGGGGCGCCGTTTTGGACATTATTACGAACAGTATAAATAGATCCGTAACTTCAAATATTCATGGCAAACTTTTTATTGCGTGTAGTTAGATTACGTTTGTAATGCCAAACGTAAAGAAACGTGCTAAACTTTTTGTCGTATACTTAATTTTCTTGTATAACCATGGCAAACTTAAGACAAACGTGCCATACTAAACTATGACACATTCGGAACACAATACGACTATACGTGGTCTTTCTAAAATATACATGCTAAACTTTTCATTCCGTATGGTATGATGCACCGCGCGCTTCATATGCAAACACACTAGTACCTCGTGATCTTTCTTGTTCTGTGGCTGCTTCAAGTTGGCTGATCGTCCAGAGAATTTCAGAGAAGCACTAAGCAACATAGCCCGCCAAGCCAGATTGCTGCTGGCCGGAAATGCCAAGTACGCGTGCAGCAGAAAAACTCACATCAGTTGTAAGCTTTCGTGTAACAATCTGGCTTGGTGGGCGATGTTGCTTAGTGCTTCTCTGAAATTCTCTGGACGATCAGCCACTTTGATCTTGAAGCAGCCACAGAACAAGAAAGATCACGAGGCGAGATAGCCGCACGAGACCTAGGTACTAGTGTGTTTGCATGTGAAGCGCGCGGTGCATCATACCATACGGAATGAAAAGTTTAGCATGTATATTTGAGAAAGACCACGTATATTTGTATTGTGTTCCAAATGTGTCATAGTTTAGTATAGCACGTCTGTTTTAAGTTTGCCATGGTTATACAAGAAAATTAAGTGTACGAAAAAAGTTTAGCATGTTTTTTACATTTGGCATTAAAAACGTAATCTAACTACACGCAATAAAAAGTTTGCCATGAATATTTGAAGTTACGGATCTATTTATACTGTTCGTAATACTGTCCAAAACGGCGCCCCATACACCAATGCATTATCTCTCCTTTGCAGATGTGTCTTATCATGAGCTTAGAGAATAGCATCCTGCATATAAAGTAAACAAAGCAGAATATATTTTTGTAATTATGGTGAGGGCCGAATGGCTGAGCCTAAATTTTTGAGATTTTACTGTTCTCTAAAACACTGGTTTCCTGTGTTCTGGAGACTAAACACTGGCTTAGCATTACAACAGCAATTTCATTTTACATGACAGGTATGTCAAAACTTTGATGATCCCCCTAAAAATGCACTTAAAACTTTTGTTGCCCTCCCCCATGATTTAACTGACCCCCTCCCCCCCAAGCCATAAATAAAGAACACTCCCTTAGGTGCAAACTACGGTAAACATGGGACTCCGTTAAAAATACTGGTATAGAAATCGTTCAAACACTGTAATTAACCACCCCTAAACTCAGGCTTAGACCTTAGCTGTGTGGGCCGAGCCACTAGGTCTCATACCATGCACAGGCTAGAAAGGAAATTAGAAAGGAGGAAAGCAAAGTCACATGATAATTTTAATCCAATATAATGATATCTGGCCAGTGCTTTACATCCAACATCTTTTTTTTTTTAAGAAGAGGGCCACCATTTTTTTTTTTTTTTGAAATTATTTATTTCAAAACACAAAAACAAAAATACAAGTTTTATCAACAAATGACTCAATGTTTGGCGCAACTTACATGGAACAAAATTAATTTTGCACAGATGACTGACAACCTTCAACAATGGATTAGTGATGTTGGTAGGGTCAGATTACCAGGATTTCACTGTGGCAAGAAGGGGCAAAAGTTGAAAGCAAAACATGTATTACAAATGAAGAGAATGGGGTTTTCCAGTTGTCAAATTTGGAATAATTCAATTCAATATTGTATTATTATTTATGGATTGATCATTTATGCCTCTGCTAGTGGAATCTCTGTAAAAGAAAAAAATAGGGTGAATATGTGTATAGGATAAGTTGATGCCCATATAAGGTTTCCATATTGTAGATAAGGTAATACAAGATAATTATACACAATGTGGAGAGTATTGCGAGAGAAGAATTGATGGGATTTATTAATAACACCAATGGCTCTGGAAATCTTAGAAGTTATAGTCTGAATGTGAGATGTCCAGGAAAGGTTTTGATCAATTATAATACTTAGAAACTTAAAATTTTCAGTCCGTTTAATTGACTTGCCATTTATATAGACTTTGATATTATCTAGATTGACCTTTTTTCTGGTAGGATGGAAAAATAAAAAAATAAGTTTTATCAGGGTGAAGGGTTAATTTATTAGTGTTTAAAATATCAAGAAGCATATTTATGTCTTTGTGGCCAAAACATATATTTGTGTCATCAGTAAAAAGAATGAACGAGAGATATTTAAAGCAATGAAACAAGTCATTAATGTATATCATAAAGAGGAGTGGTTCCAGTATGGAGTTCTGTGGTACTCCACACCTAATAGTATTAGACGGCATGTGATGAATAGTTGGGCCTATTTAATAGACCTTATAAGCTGGATATAGAAATTGCATGAGATGGAGTTTAAAAGAATTTGCAAGAATTTTGTTCAGACTCAAAATTTATATAAATTATACTACAATTACCTGTAGAAAATGGTTTTTGAGCCTATACTGTTTCTATAAGCAACACAAAATTCTCAACATATACATGTAGAATTGACTATGTCAGCAATTTTAATATATTGCATATTGCTGATTTTATCCCTTCTCAAAGTGGACAAGTAGTTTTCTGATTTTAATACAAACCTGGTGATTGTAAACTTGAACAAAAAATAATTTCATAATTTATAGTTACCCAACAATGGTTGATGCATTGTAGTTGAGATTTCAAATAATAGGGGATAATTAAAATTATTTTAAGGACTAAAGAGCTGAACTCATCTGGGTACATTAGATGAATTGATTTTGTGTTGAAAAAAAAAAGTCCACATCTACAATTTTTTTATCAATGCGTATAAAATACAGTATATACTTTTTTAATATTCAAGACATTTAAAAATAATGATATGTAGTATATCTTTGTACACATACATGTTACAAAAAAATTGAAAATCTATAAATGTCCATTCTTTTCCTTCAGAATCGGTGTATTGGATATTCACCAAGTAACGAATTATTTCACCAAGTTTTGTGATATAATTGTTTTCCAGACAGGAGCTAAGGGCAAAAATGTACTTCCCTTGCCTTCTCTTATAATGGACACTAATTCAGAACCACACTAAGGTTGGAGTGGGTGGTTAAAAATTCAAGTTCATTACAAAGGTGTGTATTAAGTGCAACATATGTATCTTCAAGTTGCTGTGACTTCATTTTTGGGAGACATGTTGAGAATGTACCCAATCATGTGAGGGGCCATGCCTTCTTCTTGTAAATGTCCATTCTTTTCCTTCAGAATCGGTGTATTGGATATTCACCAAGTAACGAATTATTTCACCAAGTTTTGTGATATAATTGTTTTCCAGACAGGAGCTAAGGGCAAAAATGTACTTCCCTTGCCTTCTCTTATAATGGACACTAATTCAGAACCACACTAAGGTTGGAGTGGGTGGTTAAAAATTCAAGTTCATTACAAAGGTGTGTATTAAGTGCAACATATGTATCTTCAAGTTGCTGTGACTTCATTTTTGGGAGACATGTTGAGAATGTACCCAATCATGTGAGGGGCCACGCCTTCTACTTGTCCATAATTAAGGATATTGCTTTCCAAGCATAGATAACCTATAAAAAAATTATCCTGTCCAAACTATAAGGTCATTTCACATGCAATTGACATTATTCAACTACAATGGATACCAACATCATGTAAAATGAGTTTGAGTGTAAACAGAAGAGCTCACATGACATGAGTAGAATGGTGTTTAAACAAAAAAAATGAAAATATATAAATGTCCATTCTTTTCCTTCAGAATCGGTGTATTGGATATTCACGAAGTAACGAATTATTTCACCAAGTTTTGTGATATAATTGTTTTCCAGACAGGAGCTAAGGGCAAAAATGTACTTCCCTTGCCTTCTCTTATAATGGACACTAATTCAGAACCACACTAAGGTTGGAGTGGGTGGTTAAAAATTCAAGTTCATTACAAAGGTGTGCATTAAGTGCAACATATGTATCTTCAAGTTGCTGTGACTTCATTTTTGGGAGACATGTTGAGAATGTACCCAATCATGTGAGGGGCCACGCCTTCTTCTTGTCCATAATTAAGGATATTGCTTTCCAAGCATAGATAACCTATAAAAAAATATTCTGTCCAAACTATAAGGTCATTTCACATGCAATTGACATTATTCAACTACAATGGATACCAGCATCATGTAAAATGAGTTTGAGTGTAAACAGAAGAGTTCACATGACATGAGTAGAATGGTGTTTAACCCTTTCCCTACTGGACATGTTTGGCTCAGTTGGTGAAATCCTGAGTGCTAACTCAACCCTCCCCCCTCAGTTCAAGTTTGGCTAGCCCGGGTCAGTTAAATACTGCTGACTTCAATGAAATGAAATCCTTGGAATCCTGCAGTACGCGCGTTGGCAGTCTTTTACCCCTGCTCAACCTATTAAGATGTGTTTTTGTCACTTTAAGGTATCTGCACTGGCAAAAATGGTCAATATTTTACCCAATTTTGAAGAAATTGTATTTGATTTGGAATAGACAGTAAATAATCGAACATTTACATGAAGAAGGGCCACATAAAAAATATTTAGCTTGGCATAAATTTGTACACATCCCCTTTTTGCTAATTGAATTATCACTAGACCCCCTGGTGCCTCAGTATTTTATATTTTGCGTTTTATTAAGCTTACACGTTGAAATGAGTCCATTTGACCTTATAATATTGTTGAAAATGGGATTTGAAAAAATCGTGTGGTTGGAAATCCATTTTCTGGTTTTACAACGCGCGATATCAGGTATTCTTACAAATAAAAGTTAAATATTAACAACGCCGTAACAAAAATGATTTCGATGACTTCCAACCACACGATTATTCGTTACAGTTTATGAAGTCTTCATGAGTGGTTTCGTAGGAATATCAGAAAAGCATTCAGAGAAAAATGTATTTGAAATGTCCTTTCGTACGTAAGTATTCACAAACTTTCCTCTGGAACCGTCAAAATATGCTTTAAACTCCATAACTTGAGTTGTATCTTGTTGTCGGCCATCTTGGATTCAAAACCGCTGATCAGAGCCACCAAGGACTCTAAAAAGCCGTGATTTTAGTCCTCCCCCCTTTGGGAAGTTGTTTTTGTTTATCCGTTGTCAAGGCGTGCCTCACGAGCTCAAGCGTGACTTCCGGTACCTTTGTACGCATAGTCAATAATTAATCCGCTGTCCAAATGGGGGCTAAGACCTCAAGTAAAACACGATGTCGAAGTCGATTGATGGCGTTTCTTCTGAAGAGGATATAAGAAAAAGTAAAGAAAAAACAAGTCTCAGCGAATAATAAATGAAAGGAAGAAAAGGTACAGACACAAGAGGAATTGGTTCTTCCCTAGAAATGGGAAGCAGAGGCCATGCAATTGCCTTTGTCGGCCTCGTTCGGTCGCTATCGTTTGTTTCGTCGCAGAGAAACGTGCTACAACATGCATGATATTTGTGTCTTGAACAGTCCTATCATGAGTCCTCATATAGCGGAGAGTGATTTTCTGACTACATACCAAGCCTGGAAAGGAAGATAAAATTTAAGCAAGAAGATTTATTGAAACGTTGTTTTATATATTTAGTTATGCGGTTGAAATTGATATGTATGATCGAGGCACGACAATTTATTCTCACAAACTGACAAAGCTTGACTGTATATTAAAGAACTTATAAAGGATCTTATAAATATATCGGTCAAGTTATGAATGAAGTACACTTCTAATCAATTCAGCGTTGAATGTAGACCTCAGAACCGTCTTCAAGTCTTGCAACCCCAAACTTTCCGCTATCTTGGTTTTGTCAGAGATACGGGCAATTTGCCACACTCAATTAGTCTTCGCTAGTAACCGACCCAGTCTTCCGCTCGTCTATCAGCTGCAACTTCCGGTCAAAGACGTGATTGTAAAAGCGTTTTGCAACGTTCAGATTATGGGTAAGTGGAAAAAAACTATTGAAAGTGATATTAGATGCAATAAACTATAATATACCCGAAAAAGAGGAATTTTAAAGGACCTAAATTTTGCCAGTGCAGATACCTTAAAGCAACGGCTTGAGTCCAAATCACCGCTCTTGGTTGTAGGGGTAAAAGACTTATAAAAAAAACCTACCGGAGTCCCAGAGGGGGGAACCCCTTGTGGAATTTGTGTCCATTACCCAGCATGCAATTGGAGGTGGGAGCAGGTAAATGTGGTCGAGTGAAATGCAGTGTAAACATCGGCGTGGTTCACAGTCGTTTGGTGCGTTTGGTGCAAACAAACCTGCTGGTTGGAAAGATTAAACAAGGTACTGTAACGACTGAGTGGTGATTTTGTATTTGCTTTTGATTTCAAGTGCGAATGGGAAGGTTTTTTTGAGCCGATTTTCAGCTCCTCAAAATTCGCCAAAATCGAGGAAACGAACAACGATGTCCAAAACAAGTGCGTTTTTCTCCAAAGTGGGAGAGTCAAGCGATCCCTGTTATAGCTCTGACTTTGAAGTCATTCATTCCTTGAAATAATATCACAACATCGTATTTCCAGCATGTCTAGGTTTGATGCAATAATTTTCTCCAGGTACATGCTTCATATTGGGCGGTTACGGGCGGCACAGGAGGGAAAGGGTTAATGGTGATGCTACAAGAGTGTTTTTTTCTGAAATGACGCTTTGAATCTTAATTATCAAAACCTTAATTGGCATTTATTATTATTTAGTATTCTTCAGTCATCTCTTCACTAATTGGGATTGTAACAACCATGTCCACAAAGAGAAAAGAACCTCTTGATCCACTTGCAGGAGAATGACTACATACATGTATTACAAGAAGTCTATTTTGTCTGATTCCCAATTAGCAGTGTTAATTCTGGGACACGATTTGGAGATTAATTTTTGGGCTTTGACTTGCAACCTTCAAAAAAACTTTGTTTACATGGGATACTTATTCACATCAGTCTGGCTTGTTCATTTATTATGCTAATTAATAAACCCATTATCTGCCATAATTTTTTTAATGTTTTACATTAAGGGATTTTTGTGCAGAGCCGGTAAACCATTTCCAATTATTTTTTTGTAAAGTGCATGACTGCTATAAAATGCGTACACTCATGTTTTGTATATATATTGGATGTTAGACATATATATTTTGTGCTGTGTTTAAATCAAGTTTGGGAATAATGATCTCCTATGTCATCATGACAACTGTTCCCAAATTAAAAATGCAATGGGACACCTGTCCCACTTCGTTTGATTTATAGAATTAATGAACACTGAATCAGTTTACCAAATGAATCAGCATTTATCCTTTAAAACAAATGACACTTCCTTCTCCTTGTTTAACTCACAACAGACACATGCCTCACTGTACATGCAGGAGATGGTCCTGACCATATAGTCCTGACAGATATCTGCACACACAATTTATTGTACTGTCATTTCAAGCAAGCATGAGTTTCTTATGAACCCACTAACCTACAATGTACAGTTGTTGTACACCCTCAGACAAAGTTCATTGAAACCTGCACACCCAATTGTTTCAACACCAAAAATCATAGCCATAGTACACCAGACAACGTACAATAACGACTTTCCGTTTAAACGGGTAAAATAAACGACTAACAAACGGGTTTTCAAGTCGTTTACACGACTTTCTAGGCCGTGTAAACGAGTTGGAAAGCCGTGTGAACGAGTGGGAAAGCCGTGTACACGAGTTGGGAAGCCGCGTGTGCACGGGTTGGAAAGATATATAGCCGAAAAAAGCAAACTGCTTTCTAAAACGTTTACAGTGCTCTGTGACAGGTTCGCACGAAACTTCGCTTCTTCGAAATGTCGATCCTTCGAAATTTCTATGCCCGTCCAAGATCAAGTTACTTTTTCCGGCTCACTCGGTCAATTCGACAAACCTGAGTTGTAAACTTTATTCGGACTTTGAGTAACTGAACTTTACGACTCACTTTCAAACGGTACAGGAGGACAACTGCAGAGTTTACTTCAGTTCAGTCAGTATAATCAGGCTAAGAATAGAAATCTGATGCTTTGAGCCCTGAATCGAAGGCCGGAAGGCTAATAAACGAAAGGAACATTGCGTTACTAATCGCATATCCCAACTTCGGAAGTGTTCAATTTTGTAAACGTTATCCGTATATCCACAAACTGATATTCAGATCCGTCAGGCTTCCAGATCTTTGTAAAAGTCATTGCATAACGTTTTCAAGTAAATTCGGACCATGCAGTTATCGAAATGTCGTGAGCTGTAAAATAAACAAAACATTACGGCTGCGTGGCCCGCTTTAAAGCTTGACTCACTCAAGGAGCGCAAAGCAAAACACCAAATAAACTTTTGCTTCATTGTAGTTTCACATTTACGGCATATCCTTGTCTTGTTACTAGTATTAAAAGGTTTCGGCAGAAATCATTGTAAATGTTTGCGTATTAAATCTCAACTGTCTGAATTTCAACGTGCAATCAGGCAGGCGTGAACGTGTCAGTCTGATTTTTGCAGAACATGAACAGAGTTTTTAAGCAACGTTTGTCATGAAAGATGTGCAAAAACCTCTATAACTCTTACTAGAAAACTTCTACTGGGGAAATGCAATTCCTTTTCAATTAAAAAGCTTTAATGCATCGGATCAGATCAGTCAGTTCGCGTAAATGGAAAGTGCCCTTAAGCTAATTGCGCCCCCGCGGTATTTGTGTCAGAAATAAGACACGCGTCTGGCTGACAGTTTACGATTGACGTGGACTTTATACGCAAGGTATCTTACTGTACGTTTGTAAAACTGTGTTTGTTATGAATTCGAATTTGTCACGCGTTAATCTAGCCTGCTATGCAGACGTATTTTTTCACTCTCATAAATTCGAAGAAAAACGTGACGTCTGCTTACCCGAGCGCTTAATTAGCTTCCAATATGCACACCTCATTGTGTTATGGACCAATCATATTTTACCTTCCATATCCTGGAAAGTGACGTAATGTTACATTGAAAAGGATTTCAGACAATACATTTACCATCGACCAATCACAGGAGAGTGTTCACTGGCGCGCCAATTCACAAAAATTCTAACAATAGCTTTGATTGGGCATAATATAATAATAATAACTTTATTTACGTGTCAAATACATCTAGCAGAGGGGAAAAACCCACCGCTAATAGGGGACACCTACAACTAATAAAATGTTAAAAAATCTAAAAATCTAAAAACTTGAATGACAATATCTATAATAGTAATTAATGGTGACTATTTACAAGTTAAAAAAACTAACAGAAGAAACAATGCAGTTAAAGTTAAAATACATTCTAAAATAATTATGTGTTGCATAAAAAATAAAACAAACGTGCTGACGTCATGCTTGCATATTGGAAACTAATTAAGCGCTCGGGTAAGCAGACGTTACTTTTTTTCTTCGAATTTATGAGAGTGAAAAAATACGTCTGAATAGCAGGCTAGCGTTAATCCTGGTGAAAGAAAGGTTAAAATACGAAATAATGTGCGACATTCGTAGGAACAAAGAGCGAAATTCGTCGAAATACGCTTGCATTACATTTGCATGGCAATTAAACGGCCTGGCCGGGAAACGGCTTCACAACTCGTTCGCACGGCAGGGAAAAACGACTTTCAAAGCCGTGCAAACGACTTTCGAAGCCGTGCAAACGGTTTCTGACCCGTTTACACGGATAACAAACGGCTTAGCACGCTAAACGGAAAGTCGTTATTGTACGTTTTCTGGTGTAAGGTCACTTTACTTGTTTCACCCACTTTTTACATGTACCACATGCCAATATTTTGAAGCTTGAGGACTGTATGTAATGATTTGGGAGGGGCGGGAAGATACCGAATTGATAATTTTTTTTAAATGTCAATGATTATTCTAACAGAGTGCTCTTTCAAACACATTCAAAGGCTAATGGTGATGCCGGTCTTGCATCGTGGGTTCGAGTCCCACAAGCCTTGTTTGTTAGGTTGCTCTGCCTTCTCCTATTTGGCGACATATCCTGATGATAACAAATTCTTATAATTATGTCCTTCCTCAAACTGCATTTCCTTGCACAATGTGAATGCACCAACAATGCATTAACACAGTTCTCCCTACAAACAAAACATGCAACTTCGAGTTCCTTAACAGTAGCCAAATAACCACTTTCCAATTGGACTATTAAAAAATTAACCATTTGGTACCATTTGATTTGATAGTCCAATTCGAAATTTATGTGTTTTTTTTTGGGGGGGGGGGGGATGTAAGCAACTTTGTTCTGTTAAAATAAAGGGTATCGTTCATTAGTAAAGTTTAACAAGTTGCTTAGCAACAAGCATCACAGTTGTCAAAGCTGTCAAGGATTTTCATATCTGATCCAACAGGCAAACAGATAAGGATTTCACAACCATTTCATGACAACAACAAAGTATGGGTGGGTCAACTAATCTGTTGAGTGTTATTTTAGAAATTGAAAATGGTTTTGAATATAAACAATTGTCTAATTTGTCACTAAGAAGTCTGTTTACATGTAACCTTTTGACTTAGAGAAGTGTTGGACGGAAATAATTATTGAGAAGCTTAAGGGAAAATGTAACAGCTAGTTCAGATGTAGTAATTCCAAAACGGGTTAAATTGTTTCATCAGGTATTTCAAACAATTAGAAAGCAATGGTTTCCAAGGGGTGGGAGTGTTCTGTCCGAGTATCAAAAACCTGACCCTATTTTAGACCAAAATATAAGATTTTCCATACCCTTTTTCAGACCTGTACTCTATTTTATAACAAGAGCATGGTGTCCAACCATACCATACCATACCATACCATACCATACCATATATGTATTTGTGTTTGTGCATACAAAACACAGCCAAGTTCACTTTATTTTATTTTTTTAAATTACAAATATAACTATAATTATGGAGAAAAAATAATATAAAAGTAATATGATATGATACAAAACCATAATAATAATTATAATAATAAAATTGTGTTCTTATAAACATAAGTATTCCCATATGAAAAATAAAAGTAAATCAGAATAAAAAAATTAGAAATAAAATAAAGGATAGAAAAAATGTTTCATTTAGAGATATTGTGTTGGAAGATGTGTGTTTCATGTAGATGTTAATTGGATAATTTGTTAGGCAAGTAATTAGTGTGCGTTAGTAGTTTATATAGGATAACAATTATCAGGTGAGTAATTATAGTGTACATCAGTGTACATTAGGTAGTTTAACAATGTGTTTAGAGGTATGGTAGGGTAGGGGATATATTATGGTATGTTAAGAGGTACATGTCTGTTAAAAGTATGTTAAGAGGTATGTTAAAATTATGGTAGGTAGTAGTATGGTATGTTAAGAGATGTGGGAAAGAGATAATATATTGTCAATTTTTTACAGAAAATATTTTGAGATGGTGTGTTTGGAGATACAATGTAGGTGAATTTGGGGATAGTTCTGTTTAGAGGTATAGTATGGTTTAAAATAGGGTATATTTAGAGGTATGATAGGGTAGATATGTGGTATGTTATGTTATGAGGTATGGTAGGTTAAGATTATAGTGTGTTAAGCGGCATTGCAACAAGATAGTATTTCTGAGATGGTGTGTTAGGTGGTGTTTTAGGTGAATTGGGAGATAGTGTGTTATGTGAATTTTGGAGATAGTGTATTAGTAGATAGTGTTTTATGTGAATTGGAGGATGGTGTATTAGGTGAATTAGGGATAGTGTGCTAGGGAAATAAGGCGAGTAAATAAGTAGTCCTGTGGTGTGTTTAGGTGAATGATAGTTTACTACGTAAATAAGGCAAGTAAGTAGGTGGTGTGTATTAGGTGATATTTTAATTGTGTTAGTATGTTTAGAGGTATACAAGGTAAGGTATAGAAGTAAGCATAATGCATGTTTAGATGTATGGTAGGATAGGGTATGTTTAGACGTATGGTAGGTAGAGATATGATATGTTTAAGTGTGGTGTGATGAGAGGTATGGTAGGATAAGATTATGGTTTGTTAAGAGGTATGAATTTATTGGTGTATTTAGGGGCCTGTTAACATATATATATATATATATATATATATAGTTACACACACACACACACACACACACACACACACACAAGGATACAGATACATATGTGGCAGGCATATCAAATGATGGCAGGCGTATCAATTGATGGGTCAAAAATAATTGCACGAATTTCATATGGGAAGATGGAAAACTGCTGGATATAAATCATCAAATGGGAGGACGGAAGACTAGCACCCGGAAGCGAGGACGGAATCCACAAGACAAGACATGAAATCCACAAGGACATGGAATCCCCAAGACAGGACACGGAGTTCACAATGTATGATAGACATCATATGTGTACATAACTCTTTCGGAAAGAACTCCGAAACGCGAACGGCGAACAGATACCGACCATGATGAGGACTGCCAACACCCTTGCAGCACCCCAAACCCGAATGGAAATGTCTTCTTTTAAGCTTGAACGGAACCCTTAGATATCTAATGGATATAGACTATGAGGAAGTCTGCCTATTAAGAGGTCTGTCAATATTCAAATCTTGAATGGAATTTATTCAGACAATTCTGTTGGATATTGATTATGAGGAGGCCTGACAAGAACAGCATCCCAAGCTCAAATGGATTTTTTCTTGAATAAATTGTGAATAAATATTGTATTTGGAGAATCAAGATCTTATCGGGGCATTCCTTATTGTATCGTTTAATTGTATTATGCGCTTTTTCTTTTTGTGCGCGCGGTAACAGCCCTATTATAAAGTCTCCTTTCCATTTTCCGTATTTTGTTGGTTATCTCCCCTTTTCCAATTTGTTAAAAATTTTGCATAAGGCATTCAATTTTTAGATCCAGGATCTTTCCAACAGACTTGAGGTCTGTTTTGCCGGTCCCTTTTCTTCAATCTGCTGTTAGCTCCTCCACTAAATTTTCCACGACGAACCCCTGCGTGTCTATTATGCTTCTTTTTTCTTCTTCGCACATATGTTTTTTAGGTATTTATGTTTGTGTATAGTACAACCCACTACCAAATTCGTACCTTTCAATCATCGGTCTATCCAACCAGCATATAACACCTTAATAAAGTTAAGGTTAACTTACCGAATTATTATTTTTTAAGTCAACCACCCATCGAAACCATCAAAAAAGCAGTTTCGGTTATTCTTACATGTCAATTGAATCTCTTCAAAAAATCATATCTCAACCTATTTCAAAACTAATTGCATCAACCGCATACATCCTTTAATAATGTAGCTCTCCAATGCATCTTTAAATCTAAAAAAAAATATGTAAACACAAAACGTAAAGTTCAATATCAACAACCTTTGATAACGTAGCTTTCCAATGCATCTTTAAATTTGAAGAAAGAGTTAGGATCCGCGCGATAACTGTGTAAACCGGCATTGTGCAAAGTTTGTCAACGGTTGCTAGGAAACGGTATGTTCGTATCAAGTGACACTACCAAATTCGTACTCTCCCATCATCGGTCTATGCAACTAGTATATAATACCCTTAGAAACCATCAGAAAGCAGTTTCAGTCATTTTCACAGTGTGTATTGAGTCCCTTCGAAAGATAATATCTCCCTCACTTTTCAATCGATTTCAAAACTAATTGCACCAACATATCCTTTGATAATGTAGCTCTCCGATGCATCAATCTAAAAAACAGTCATTATAGCTATGTGCACACACAAAATGTAACTTTCAGTATTTTGGTGATACTGCTTTTCGAGCTTCACCGGTGTTGCTTCCAATTTTTGTATCTCAATTAATATTCAACCAATTTTAAGCACTGTTTAAAACACGAACAGCAGTGTTTTAAACGGCTTCAAAAACACTTTAAGAATGCAATGAAAGAAAGACGCACATCTCAAGGGAATAGTTACTTAATGAACCATTGAACCTTTGTATTCACAACGCCATGCAAAATATTCGAGTAATCACCGCCTGCAATTACGAACATCTCAAGAGAATGACATGAAGAAATTACCATACCATATGTTGTTTGAAGCGCATTTCGCAATGCAAGAAGAACCTGCACTTGCAGGATTTGGTGTCGTGGTTTACCTCGATAAAGTTCAAGACTTGGAAAGCAATGTGACTGACATGACGGCAGACTCCGGCACAAAATATGTAAGTTTAATGCACGTTTTTATTATTTTACGGCTTTGAGTTTGGTTTAATAATTGGAACTAAACAGTGGCTCGGTAAACAAGTTGGATAACTTCATTTTAAAAATTATCTGTGTATCTCGGTAGTCTGCTGATATTAGTAAATTTCGTGCAAAATTTATTATCTATAGGTACCTTATGTTCCGTGTACTTTTTGCTATCTTTGGGTCTTTATCAGTGACTTCTTAATTAGGATGAAACTTTATATAAAATTTCATGTTCATTAGTATTCTTTATATAAAACGTTCATCCTAATTAGCAATTCAGTGAGAAAGCTGAAACATCAATAATAGGAATTCCATTGTCTCAATCATTAACCCCGTTTCCCCCTGGGACAGAATTAAAATCCCTCCGCTGGCTTTTTAGAATGATGAGATTTTATCAGGTTTTAAGGAGCATGCACGTGACTGATTTGCTTCATCAAATTGGACAAAATGCTCATTAATTATTCATGATTTTTTAAAATTTTGTTTTCAGTACCAAACACCATGATAACAGAGCTTCCAAACGAATATTTAACCTCTACTTAAAGTTAAACCGAACAGGGATAATATGTTGTCCAAAACGTGACCAGTGGTTGCTAGGCAACAGTGCAATTTTATCACGTGATCACTAGGTATGTTGCAGCACCATCCTATCTGATGTCCTCCACCAAAATTTATTGGAAAGCAACAAATCTATAGTGTTTTAGTAGGGGTTGGGGTTAATTCTAGTTAGGTTGGGGTTAAGTTTAGGCTTAATTTAAGGTGTAAAGTTAAAATTTTCAGTGTCGCATAACATTTTTGACATTTGGAAGAAAAATTATCGCTTCCTTTCAATCAGATTTCAGATTCAGTGAATATTATATGCCCTCGGGTGTGCGTAGTAGTATTTACAATATTCTATGAGGAAGAGAAGTTCCAGGTTAGGGCGCGCAAACATTGCCGAAAATGCTGAGAATTAATAGATGGTTTGCACTCAATCCCCAGAGATTCATATGACAAAGGGCATGGCGGCCATGTTGGTCTACAAAACAAAAGAAGCTAACGAAGAATCTATTGTTAACTGTACACCAACATGGCGGCTATGACGTAACGTGCAAAGAGTCTATAAAAAAAACGATTTTTTGTTTTTAACCTGATCTTTTTAAAAATCAGTGGCCCTCAAATTTCAAGAATTTTGAAAATCGTCGACGGCACTTCTTACTATTTACTTCTTACTATTTACGATTGATTTGAACTTATCGTAATTATATCTTGCCAAATGGTAAGACGAATATGACACAGAATCAGCAATTTCATTAAGTGCACTTTGCACGTTTGGAATGTGAGGAAAGATGCTCTAGCTGAGTAGAGCTCAGAGGAGTTGGGCGTCTTACACGTTGGACCTGTACTATCAAAGGATTCATCAAATGGTTTGTCATTGGTGCCCATTGCAAAATGACGATTTTCGTCCAAAATCTTTTTTCGAAATTCTTTTCAAGATATCTCATCGCCAACTTCAGATAAAGCTAACCTTTTCCTAAGTTTAATTATTAAGTTCGAATCTAGGCCTAAATGGTCAACCAGCTGGGTATCTCTGAATATCGAAATTTAAAGCCAAAAGTCACATTTTAGAGCTGCGCATTTCTGTGAAAGACAAATGCCAGCTATGCACAATTGTAGTATATTATAGGAGATACTATACGGTGGCCCATACACGCAATGCACAACACAATATTCCAGTGCACAAAACAACATTCTTAGTGCACAAATCAGTTTGTTAGTGTATAAAACTAATCTCGGTTCACAAAAGAAAATCTCGATTCACAAAAGAAAATCTCAGTGCACAAAAGTAAATCTCAGTGCACAAAAGAAAATCTCAGTGCACAATAGCAAAAGGAGGTCTGGGTTCCAAAGAGGATATTCAGGCCTGGTTACCACTTGCACCTAGGAAGGCGGGAAAGAACACAGACTAATGAAGCCATCTTTGTCGAAGATGTTCTGTCAGTTTTGTGGAGGTGTTGTCGAGGATTCGTTTGTATTCTGTCCCTCGTGTGGCAAGATGAGGCAGACACGAACAGCCGAAATACGACCACCTAATCCCCTGCTAGGCGAACCCGCAAAGAAGAAAGTGGTTGGTATTCCGACGCAATCTCTCTTCCAGGGCCAGGAGTCGTTGCCAACCTACAAATTCTCCGCATCGAAGAATTCCACCGAACGACGCTCGTCACATTCAAAAAAGCCTGTTGAAGCGACCATCAACATCGGTTTGATGGAGTATGAAGGCGAGGTTTTGTAGCTCTTACATTTTTGGGCATTGATTTTTGGGATGGTAACATTCTTTGGGCCTTCGATATATGCTCCCTTACATATTAGATTTTAAAAGCAGTTCATGATTATAGACATTTATTCAAGAAATATAAAACATGTTTGTGATTTAGGACTATTATAAGCATGCTGGATTTGAGAGAACACAAGTGAGCATAGCCATAGGAATTCGAAGATGGCTGAGTTCCGACTTTGCACTGTTCCGATAGTGTCAAAATGAATGTTAGTGTCATATAAAACGCCATATCTTTCGATATATTTATGATAATTATCTGAATTCCGTTGATGGAATTGGATTGGTATAAATGTGCTTTCATGACAATTTTATGCATAAATTTGAAAAAGGGTTAATCTCATATTGATGTTCCTGCTTTACATTAATGACTTACCAAACTGCCTCTCTCATTCCCAGCCTCGAATGTGTGCTGACGACACTCACTTAACTTTCGCGAGTGATAATATTGATGCCATAGATCGTAATCTGAACCAGGACCTTGTTAACGTTAATGAATGGCTTATTGCGAATGAGCTCACTCTCAATAAATTGAAGACAGAATTCATGTTAATTGTATCAAGACAAAAATTAAGTACCTTTAATAACCCTCGGTCACTAGCAATTGCATGATGGGGCTCCCATAAAACCGGTTTCGAAAAGCTGTTATAGTCTATAAATCGCTTAATGGACTCGCCCCTGACTATCTTCGTTCGAAATTTGTTGACCGCAGCAGCGTTACGAATTATTCTCTAAGAGACACCGAGAGCAAACTTGCTATTCTTCTGCCCCGCATCAACTTTCTCAAAAATAGCTTTGGCTATAGTAGTGCGGTCCTATGGAATGGCCTTCCGATTGAGTTGCGGCAAGCCAGAACTCTAAGTAGATTTCGCTCTGGTTGCAGCAGTTTCTTATCTTAGCTTAACTTAATTTTAAATTAGCACACGGCACTCATGGAAAGCAGGTTATTATTTGAGCAATTATAGATCAGTTTAGAGTTTGATAATTTATTATAGTATTGTTAGTAGGACAATTTAATGGTGTAGTCATTTGCCGATATCAATTTAACATAGTAGTACAATAATTTTAACGTAATTTTATATTGTAAATTTGTTACAAAACCCTGATGAGCGTACCGTGTATAAATAAAGATTACTTATGACCTCATAACACGTGATTGGCCGGGCGTGGTCAGTTTACTAACCCTGGCCATTGTTGGTCGTATTTAACTAGTAACTTTTATTGATAAGCATTAAATGCTAGAAGCATAATAACAAAAACAACGTACTTTATTCTGTCTTTTTTTTAATACGAATTTTGTGTAATTGAAATCACTAATTGCAGTACCTTTAATTTAATCAATTAAAGATACTACAAACCTGGAATAACCACATGACTTAAATAAGAAGTTCCGGTGTAAAAGAACCACGGTCAGGCCACTGCAGTACGCCTTCAATTTTCACTCAACCTTTGTGGATTGACATCTGCCGGATGCTCCACTTGAGTGTCCCTACTGAATGCTTATCGCGCGAAATTCAAATTCAATAACCTGCTGACATTCTGTCAGCTGACACAATACTTTTGGAGGATTACCATTTGGGCAGTACTGTACATGCGCTGGGTGACATGGCCCACTTAAGTTCTTCCTCATAAAAAAAACACTCCATTTACGGCATCCACACAAACACCTTTGTGAAACCTGGTTCTGGTTTATTAACTAACAAAGCGGCATATCCGCATCACGTCAATATCAAGCTAAAGTATAATAATTACAATATGAATCTAGTAGGTCTAATATGTAAATGCAGTAAAAAGTCTGCTTAAGTTAAAAATAAAAGAAATAATTGGTATTAAAACCACTCGCCAGAGGCAATAAGGTGTTCCTTTAGAGCTATCTTAAACTTAAGATGATCTGTTATGCTTACAATATAAAATGGCAAATTATTCCATTGTTTAATAGTCCAGGGAAAGAAACTAAACTCATGGACTTTACAATTTGAGTGAGGTCTATTTAAAGAATTTGCATGGCAGCCTCTTGTAACTCTCTTTATAGGAGTTAAATATAATGTCTTATCTAGATCAATTGAGTTGTCAGTAGTATATACGATGAAACATACATAGACGAGCTACTTTGTTTTGGCTTATGATTGAAGGCCATTTTAGTTCACCTAGCATTTGGGTTACGCATCCAGGATTCCTAGAATAATCGTTACAGCATAGTCTGGTTGCAGATCTTTGAATCATATTCAATTTATACTTGTCTTTCTCAAGATAAGGGTACCAAACAGTATTTGCATATTCCAATTGGGGTCTAATGATACTAGTATATAATCTAGATTTGCATTGTTTAGATGTATGTCTAAAATTACGTCTTATGACACCCAAGGTTTGTTTGGCTTTAGTGGTTACATGTGCTATATATATACCTATAGGGGGAGATTGCAAGATGGCTATAGCTAGTTTCACAATGCTGGGTGTCAATGTGTGCTTTCAGGGAATGTGGATGGAATTCTCTGCTACAATAGTGGCACTGGACTCTCTCCATGTTACCTCTCTTAAGTGGATTCAAAGTGTCAGGTCCAATATTGGGCAGAGTCATTGTCAGCACATCAGGTCCCTGCATGTATTCATCTACAGAATGTATGACTGAGCTAAACCAGCAAACACGCATGGTTTAGGACATGTCTTAGACGTTCTTGAACAAGGTATTTGCGGATCGACTTGTGAGTTGTGCTGCAGTGGTGAGTTTAAGCCAGCTTTTCGATTAGACCACCTCGAAGTTTTCGACGCCATTTTGAAAGGTATGCAACATTTCCTGGCATGGTTACTCAGTCCCCATACAAACCTTTGTATTTCGGACATGCAGCTTTCCTTGGAAAGGGATGAATTTTCCAATTTTTCATCCTTAAATAGGGTATCCTAAATTTCCGGGAGTACCCTCCCTCCCCCATGCAGCTTCCAGGGGGGGGGGGGGGGGGGGGTTACTCCCGGAAATTTAGGATACCCTATTTAAAGATGAAAAATTGGAAAATTCATACCCTTTCCAAGGATTGTAACTGAAATATATACCCTATTTAAGGAATGCGTGAATACTATATTTGTAACAGCTTTAATGTTTTTGTTTTTCAGGTTATTGTTTCTGTAGCCTATATTAGGGACTACCAGAGTAGCGTTATTTCCAATCGCTAATTCAATATGCGAGCCGGTTGACTGATAACAATAAAAAGCGTACCCTATTTAAGAGGGTCTGAATGGGGTTAACTGTGGGTTAACATTGTTCAAGAAAGTCTAAGACATGTCATAAACCATGCGTGTTTGCTGGTTTTCGCAGGCCGTCGAATACTAATAATTATCCCTCGACATAACTAAAGAGAGAAATTAGACCACCTCGAAGTTTTCGACGCCATTTTGAAAGGTATGCAACATTTCCTGGCGTGGTTACTCAGTCCCCATACAAACCTTTGTAATTCGGACACGCTTCGTCAAAGCGCTCTGAAGAAAATTGTAATTCCGGCAAGGTGACCTAATAATTCTACAAGAACCGACACCAGAATCAAAGGTAAGTTAAGAACAAATATCATATGTGAATATAAACGCAGTAGGGTGACTTTTCCCGGATGATTTTTGATCGGACTTCTGTTCGGCACTCCAACTACGGTACAAACTGTTCAAAAACATGGCGTCGTCGTCATAAGCACGTGGTGTGAGAGCAAAATATGTTTTTCTTCTTTCTCTCAAAATCAATTTAAACTACATAAAGTTTTATTCCTACATATAATGTTTACTTTAACCCCAATTTTAATATTCAGTTCGCTATTTCAATACATTTGTGATCCGTAATTTCTCTTCTTTCCCGGTTCTTTGCAGAGTTCGATCAAAAATCATCTGGAAAAAGTCATCCTACTGGGTTTAAATATTCACAAATGATCTTCGTTATTATCTTACCTTCGATTCTGTTGTCGGTTCTTGTAGAATTATTAGGTCAGCGTGTCCGAATTACAAAGGTTTGTATGGGGACTGAGTAACCACGCCAGGAAATGTTGCATACCTTTCAAAATGGCGTCGAAAACTTGAACTGAAGACAAGCATGACCGCCTTGTCTGTATAATGACAGCTACATGATATGTACTTTACGTTTTAATTAACATTCCAAAACAAACATACCTCTCGAGTTTCGTAAATCGTGATTGAAGTTATAATTTTTCATTGAAATTATATCCTAAATTTAATCTACTATGAATATCATGCTAATCAATTGTAGACAGTCTTCAAGAGCTAGTGTCTCAAAATGAGCAACCTTTGGAAATAGGAGATCACTTGTTGACTATGCTTACGTTGTACTTAATTTACACTTTTGGTTACGCAGTTGAGTCTGGGCGCTCCCATGAGCTTTTGTAATTAAGTGAGTCCATTTTGGGATACCATGAATTACTAGGAATGTTTATGAAATAGTTGCCTATTCCCAGTTATGTTTTTATGTCTATCCAAAACAAAATGTAAAAAGTTGGTAATGTAGGCTTGTAGCCTCGACATCAAGCTCGTAGCCTCGATATCAGGATTGTAACCTTGGCCATTTCAGGACCAGGCAGTATCACACCAGCGTGCGTACCTACATTAAATTGGCATCACTGATAACTCTATCACTGAAAACATCAAAACTATGCACCCTTCACTGAAGATTCTGAATTCAAACTAATGTCCCTCCTATTCGACGTCGCTACAGAGTTAGATGGCATTAGCACTCCTCTGCTCAAGCTTATTGCTCCAAAGGTGTCTGCTAGTCTATCTAAAGTATTACATTGCAGCCTGTCTAGCGAAATCGTTCCTGACCAACTCAAGGGTGCTAGAGTCACTCCAGTGTACCAAAGTGGTGCTAAAACAGATATGAACAACTACCGACATCTATCCGTCCTATTATAGCCAAGATTACTGAAAGGCACGTGTGTACCCATTTAATTCCGCCCTTTCCATTCTTGTGAAACCACCTTATTAAGATAACAGATGAGTGGCTTGAAGCCATTGACAAAGGACAAATTCACAGGTGCGGTTTTCCTTGATTTTCGCAAGGCATTTGACGTTATTAATCACGACCTACTGTTTAACAAACTCCATGCATATGGCCTCTCGTCGCACTCTATAAATTGGTCCAAACAGGCGTCAGAGGTTATGTATCAACCAGACTCTCTCTGATCCAGTGCTGAATCAAATCCGGTGTACCTCAGCTCCATTCTCGGTCCCGTCCTATTTATCCTATTTATCAATGCTCTGCCCTATACGCTGATGATTCAACTAGTTCTATGCCTCAGCATCAACTATTACAGTCGTTAAGGAAAAACTTCAATCTGATCTTGAAACAACTGTCAAATGGACTTCTGATAATGCACCCCACTTGCAAATGTAATACCAAGTGTATGTTAATTGCCAACCATCAGAAAACATCTCGTGCTAATAACACTTCACTGAATTTAAAATTGTAAACCGAACCGGCTAGACCTCCCGTAGCCAAATTATTAATCCCAACGAATGAAGAATAAAATCCGAGGAAAAGATCCCGACTATTCATTTGCTAACAATATTGCACCATCTGTATGCACCTTTTCAACTTTCACAGAAGAAAATTATATTTGGAGCTTGTATACTTTAAGTGGTTATCCAAAATCTTGTTCACAAATTTTACTCATTTTAAGAAAACAATGTTCATCTAAATAAACCCCTGGCTTTGCTCGTTAGAAGGAACCTGTTGGGAGTACACAGAAGCAGTCATTATCGTTCACAATAACTTTACGAATGGCCTTCAATTACTAGAAATCTATTTTTAAATTTTTGCCAGTTCGAACTGTGGATCTCCCTTCGGTGAAAGTTTTAGCCGAAAGTGATAATGTAATAGGCATGCGCAGAGTTTCAATGTCTTAGATTCTTGGACATCCTGTTTGTGTCTTACGATTCTTCTGGCAAGTCGATGAGGCTTTGGGAATGAGGATGAGGAATAAAGACACGAGAGCGGCTATTGTCAGACCACTCGTATATCGCATCAAGAAAATAAAATTTAAAATCAATAACAATAATAGCAACAACGGCAATAATGGTTTATTCCACACTATTTCTTCACAAAACGTTCTTCATCTCGCTGTCGAAATCTGAACTTACACTACAAACAACTAAGATTCAATTAATTACTAAGAAACTGCCCATGATATAACTGATTTATAAAGGAAAATTTCATTTGTAAAAAAATTTCAAGTAAACCCGAAAGACTAAGAAGACAGAAACACTTGAATGTCTAATATCTCAAATAACATCAAATTACTACCTACATTGAAACTTTAAGAAATGAATAACTCATTTCCATAATATTATCTACAATCATATAATTATAATTTCAGTATATAGAGCGGTTTTCAGTCGAGTGTAGTAAAACCAAACGCAAATTACCCACAGCCAGCCAATCATAGGAGCGAGTAATCACAAGTAACTCATAAACTTGAATAAATGGCTTCCCTGTGAGCCAATGACAAACCAAAGCAAAACCAAAACACTTCCGACACTCAATTGAAATCCGCTCTAACACACCAGTGAATAGCGCTTTTCGCGCGCTCTGATTGGCTATTCAAACATGGGATATTCTTTGCTATTCACCTCCGAGAGAAGCAGCTATCACCTCGCGCGAGGTTTTGTCCATTTCACAGAAAATAAAATAACTATTTGGTGCTGGGTATTCACCTGTGTGGTATATAGTAAAACAATTATTCACCTCATTATTATTCACCACAATTAAAAATGGTGGATATTTACTTCGCCGAAGCGGCTCGGTGGATATCCACCACTATTCATCTCCACCGGTGAATAATTATTAAACATATCTTAGTGATATCATAAAATACTTAAAACCTAAATCAAGGTGTAAGAATATGTAGTGTTGATGAATGTTAGTTTAAGAAACTGCAACAGCTATGAGAGTGAATGCTTGGAATTATTCAGATGATAATGGTCCATGCTTTAGCAGGGAGCAAAACATATTGTGTAGTCACTAAGGCCTACTCCGGGTCCTAAAGTCGCCTAAGATCGCCTAAAGTCACAACATGAAATATGGCAAAATTTCCTAAGATCGCCTGAAATCGCCTAAGATCGCCTAAGATCGCCTAAGGCCACAACATGAAATATGGCAAATTTTCCTAAGATCGCCTAAGGTCACAACATGAAATATGGCAAATTTTCCTAAGATCGCCTAAGATCGCCTAAGATCGCCTAAGGCCACAACATGAAATATGCCAAATTTTCCTAAGATCGCCTAAGGTCACAACATGAAATATGGCAAATTTTCCTAAGATCGCCTAAGATCGCCTAAGATCGCCTAAGGCCACAACATGAAATATGGCAAATTTTCCTAAGATCGCCTAAGGTCACAACATGAAATATGGCAAATTTTCCTAAGATCGCCTAAGATCGCCTAAGATCGCCTAAGGCCACAACATGAAATATGCCAAATTTTCCTAAGATCGCCTAAGGTCACAACATGAAATATGGCAAATTTTCCTAAGATCGCCTAAGGTCACAACATGAAATATGGCAAATTTTCCTAAGATCGCCTAAGATCGCCTAAGATCGCCTAAGGCCACAACATGAAATATGCCAAATTTTCCTAAGATCGCCTAAGGTCACAACATGAAATATGGCAAATTTTCCTAAGATCGCCTAAGGTCACAACATGAAATATGGCAAATTTTCCTAAGATCGCCTAAGGTCACAACATGAAATATGGCAAATTTTCCTAAGATCGCCTAAGGTCACAACATGAAATATGGCAAATTTTCCTAAGATCGCCTAAGATCGCCTAAGATCGCCTAAGGCCACAACATGAAATATGCCAAATTTTCCTAAGATCGCCCAAAGTTGCCCACGATTACGGTGACTTTAGGACCCGGAGGTAGGCCTTCACTACATGAGGACGTTTTAATGTTAAAAAGCTTAGAAGCATGCACAGTACTGGAAAGTACCAGACTCTGTTAGCATAAAAAAAAATAGTAGAATCCCTAGACCCAAGGCTTTCCTGATACTAAGTAACTGGGCCTCTACTTACAGTATAAAGTTTCTTTGAAATAGGTGAAGCTGCGCTGGGAAGCGTGCAATCGTGTTTTCAGTTTTCCATACATTTGTCTTTAAAATTTCCCGCGGACTTTGACTCGTTATTACAGACAATATGTTTCGCGCCATGTTTGCACCATTTTCAAAATGTCGGACAGGCCGGGTTGTTCAAAGCCCGATTAGTGCTAATCCAGGGTTAATTTCCATGGCAACCAATATGTTCTGTGCAGAGTTAATCCAGGATTAACACTAATCGGGCTTTGAACAACCCGGCCCTGGTGTATTAGCCCCGCAGTTGTTCGAAGCGAGGGTAAGCGCTATCCCAGGGTTAAATTCGCTAACCCGAGGGTAACATTTACCTCGGGGTAAAATTGCGTTGCTCGAAGCAGTGATAACTTTAACCCAAGGATAAATAGCGCTATGAACCGGGGATAACTTTAACCCATGGTTTGGAGCTAAACAGTTAATTAAACCTGTTTTAGGTTCCACATATATTTCAAGAACTCTTTCTATTTTGCGATCGAACAACATTTGTTCAACTGTTAGGCATTTTTGACTTTGCAATTACGGATTTGTAAAATACCACAAGGTTGGATATTTAAAAGTTGTGTGATTTTCAAGAGAGGTGCGAGTCAGTAAATGAAAAGTTTTAAAAAAACATGGAAGGGTCTATCCGCTTTCAGTTTACATTTTGTAAAGTGCCTATGAACAAAACAAATATATTTTAATATCAATTCTAAACAAAGTGAATAGTAGAATGGTAAAATTTATTTTGCTTTGAATGCTGTGCCGCTGAGTTAAGGAGGTTTTTTAAAATATATATCCAAAATGCTAATTACATGACGTCAGGGGAGGTATCTGCAATCACGTCTTAGTGGTTGTGAATGGGCGTTTCTACTGACATGATATAGGAAAACAAATTTCTAACGTCATTTTATTTCAACCATGGGTATAACACTGATAATTAAAAAAAAAATGTTTAATTATAACAAAAAAAATGTATAATAATTGATGCCTCCCCTGACGTCATGTAATTAGCATTTTGGATATTAAAACCTCCTTAACTCAGCGGCACAGCATTCAAAGCAAGATATATTGTACCATTCTACTATTCACTTGATGTAGAATTGATATCTAAAATTAAATAAAAATAAGGTTTCATAGGCACTTTAACAAATTCAAGTTAGTTTTTTATGTGTCTGTAACGATTTTCATTATAACATGGCCAACATAGTTGTGGATCCACGAGGCCTCTTGAACTAACTTCAATTTGTTTTTTTACAACAACAAAACACTAACTTTTAGCTTCAAACGAGTGTGTCAAACTGCCTTCGCGGAGTCAGCGAAAAGTCCAAAACGTAAACACTTCCTGCTTTCCTGAAATACCTAACTCTAAACTGTTTGTTTCTGCTGAAGAACGTTATGCATTTAAATATCCTGAATAAGATATTATAATCACGAAATAGACTGAAGATTACATATTTAATTCAAGACAAGTTCTAAAAGATCGGTCGAACTTGTCACAAAGTCAATCATAAATTCGCCGAAAATATATTTGTTCGATTCAAGAGAAAGCTCAAATTTTGACAAATGGCACCACACAAGGAAGTTTCAGTTACCGATTATCTTTTCGCAGTGATGAAATGCTTTTAAAATCCTCATTTTTTTTAAATTTTGGATCAGGATTCACAAAATCTCTTCAAACGACCACGCGTCTGTTAAACTCTTGCATATGAAAATTAGTCAATCACATAGCGAGAAAATTAGCGGTTGTTGTAAAATGTCGTTTCAAGTTTCAGACATCGAATGTCACTCTTCACGATGGTCATGATTTTCCCGCGAATTTACCATCTCTTCGGGCAGACTGCTGATTTCCGAGATGGTTTTGCTATTTACGGTGAAGGCTATAGTTACTGTAACCACAGGCTAACCATCCTATAGTTACTGTAACCACAGGCTAACCATCCTATAGTTACTGTAACCACGTTTAAATACCTTGGCGTAGGGTTTGATAACTTTATGACTTGGAAGGCCCATACGGACTAGAGGCTACGTAAGAAAAACAGCAGCAGTAGTATATACTTGTATAAACCAACTAGTGGACTATTACAAATCCTGCATTCTGATTGGCTACCTTACTATAGGTCTATTTGTGATAGCCCATGGTAGAGAAAAACCGCGCGCATTTTCACGAAATAATAACATGTTTTCAACTTCAATTCGTTTCTTTCTATTATTTTCTACTGTCCGACTAGTTAGTTTATACTAAAACAATTAGACCTCTCGCCCTCATGGGCTACGAGTTAAATAGGCCATTCGGCTGCGCCTCATGGGCTATTGACTCGTAGCCCATTCGGGCTCCGGGTCTAATTGTTAAATATAATACTATTATTCTTCCATTTTGTGATTATTGCGATATCGCATGGAGCAGTCTACTTCAACATTACAGCGCCTCCAGAACAGATCTGCCTGTATAATCGCGTGTTACGCACGCTCCGCCGAGGCAATGGAGTATTTACGCTCCTATCACAAGGTTAAACTGTTTTTCTATCTTTATTCATTAGTTCCTGACTATTTCACTATATTTCACTATATTTTGTAATGTACATAACTATAACACCAGGCACAGTAACAAGCTATCTCTTCCGAAGGTTAAACGCAATTTTGGGAAAAACTTTTATCTTTAGTGGCGCCAAACTATATAATGATCTTTCATCAAACCTCGTCAGTGCAAATAATCTGCAAACCTTCTCAGTTCCGCTTTTTATATATTACCTAAATTAATAGTTAAGTATTAGTGCTATTTAGCGTTATTTGCATCTTATTTCTGTAATGCCATTTTTATACATGTATTTCTGTAATGTAATACACTATGCAGTGCCCCTCTGCATGCATACCAGCCTACGAGCTAAATGGGCCACCCTGTGAAAATAAAGTTTACCTACTTTACTTACTTTTACCCTTGGGATAGTCAACCTCTGCCAACCCGCGTTTCAGCAACGGAGTTTTTCCCTTCCCCAGGGTTGCGCTATCATAGGGATAAAGTTACCCTTCATTGAACAACCGTTAACCGGGTCCAGGTGTATATCACTAACCCGAGGGTATACACTGTATAGATTACAATTACAGATTTAGCGCTATCCTCTTGATAAAATTACCCTGGCTTCAAACAATCGAGTCCTGAAGAATATATTATATTCCTCTAGAAGTTGATTAGCATGTTGTATTACTCAAGGAACATGGTGCTGCTCACCAATACAGTTACAATTTGGTACCTGATGTTCTCGTTTTAAATGGGCCAACATGCAATCTCTCTCAGCATCACGCCTAGCCTTAGCTAGAATACTCTGCGCATGCTCTAGATAGCGACAGAAATGTATCGCTTCACTGGCTACATTGGCACATTTCCGAGGCGTACATCTTGAGCAATGTCACCTATTTGAGACAGCTAGTGATATTTAAACTATGAATACAATCTAGTGCTCTGCATAGCAGGCTAGTACACAAACTGTCTGCTATATTTTTCTTGAAATAACTTCTATTTGCGGGCAATTCGGAAAAATAGGTTTCGTTCAGTCAGGCAGCCGAGTTTGCAGAAGATGAATAGTTTATATCGAATGCAGTAAAGTTTGGTTTTCAGTTTCATGAATGTATGTCATGACATCTGGAGGCTGCAAATTTGTCAAACACCCTCTTCGCAAAGTCTTTACAGTTCTCATCAATCAACTCGTATTCTTTGTTCAGCTCATGCCCTTGAAATAGAAACTCCACCAAGTCCTTAATACGCCTTGCTCCCTTATCTTTAACCATCATAAGTATTGGAATATTCCTCTCATTTCTTCTGTTATGCTTATGAACATATTCCTGATATTTGCTTCTCTGAATGGTAATTTCCTTCGAATTCTTTTCAATGGACCACCACCAGGCATTTGTTTCAAATACAACAAATTGGTGATTAAACAAAAGTTGCGTTAATTGTCCATTGTTAAGTGGACATTTATAAACCCAAATATTCTCAATTACCTCGCTGTCGTCAATCACACTTGTCATTTGACGTAGCGAGTCATCATCAATAAAGTGGTACTCGCATCCTTTATCTGTATCAGCATTCGGGTCAAAATAAATCTTGCTTTTCCAGGAACCCATTTTGCTTCCCGATGTCGAGTCTAGGAACAGAGAGTTGGAATTCAAAAAAGATAGTATACTGGATTTACAATGAATTTATCAATAATAATGTGACATGTATTTTGAGTGACATATTCTGAAAGACAACTACCCATTTGATATCTGCTGTGCAGAACATAAACAGTCGCTATTAGTTATTTAAGTCAATTGTGAACAGAATTTAAATTTGAAAAAGCTACAGGCCATCAGATGAATCTAGACCGATCTAGAAGGAAACGTTGGGCTTCCTTACAAAATATGTATGTTGATCGGGATTGGGCCACTAATTTTACATCGCGGCTTTCTCTTTAAGGTCTCGATAAAGGTTTAAAATGGAAAAGTTTCATACGTTTTTTCGCATATTCTAAATCTAAAAGCCCTAATCTACATTGACGAAAGGTTATCCTGGGAGAAACATATTTGCGAAGTATCAAAGAAAATATCGTCCGGTATCGGTGCGCTTAAAAGACTCTAACTAACGGCAACTAAAATCTCTGATTGAGCCCGACTTTGACTATTGTTGTCCAATATGGGATGGTCTAAGCCAGAAATTAAGTGAAAAGCTACAAAAGCTACAAAACCGTGCCGCCAGAGTAATAACGAAATCAGATGAACTGGCCCTCCCCAAACCTAGAACTGATTACCGAAAGCGAAGTATCAGTCAGTTACAGAGAAAGCTTTTTATGGAAAAGTCTTCCAAGCTCACTAAGAAATCTTGATTCTCTTAGTAAGTTCAAAAGGAGTATCAATAAGTTTTACTCCCTATCTGACTCACACACGGCAATCATGTAAAGCAGTTATTTTAACATTTTATTTAAATAAGCCATTTTTAAGGCATACTGATGATCGGGGGAGGATTACCGTTTTTGTTTTGGTCGATATTTTCATAGTTAATAGAGTGGAATGGTTAGGAAACCCAGCGACCTTCTTTGTTATAGGTCTTTGTTAGCTTTTTTCAACCTTGAACGTGCACAAAAGACAATAGAAATTCCAATGTGTTAATCAATCAGCCAATAGAAACGCGTGAGTTCAGTCGTTGAGGGGACGCTAATGAACTATAACCGTGCACAATCTCATTTTTGTCTTACCCCTTCCAACATAAATCGCAGCGCCTTTGTTAGCCCCTTTGAAGTTTGCCGGGTTTCTTAACCATTCCACTCTATTAACTATGATATTTTTAGGACCCCTATTGCTGTACGAATTTTTTTCTGGCATCAAGCCTTTTTTTCTGGGTGATTTTGGCATTTTCATCTGGACTACTGTAGTCCTTTCTCCTTCATAAATTCTTGCTTCTCAGAACACGTTTAAGCTGGCGAAGACTCATCTTGATGGCGTGATAAGTTATTTCCATATAATTCCAGCCTAGATTAAAGTATTTCTCGACTAATGCATCCCTGTTATTTTCAATATCATTTTGAATCGCCGGTAAATATTCAGGTAAAGCCAAATTCGTTGTCGGAAGTAAGAGAAACATATAAAAGAGAAGAGCATTATCACGTAGCGTGTTCGCCGCCATGTTATCTCGCTAAGTAATGTACGTATTTTAAAATAACACTTTATCGCGCGATAATAAAGCAGTATCGCGCGATAATAAGTCAGTATCGCGCGATAATAGGTCTAGTATCGCGCGATATTGTTTCATAAAATTTGTGTTTGTGGATGGCCCTTACAGGGCTCCGTAGTATCTACATGTAGCACCACAACAACAAAAACAGATAAAACCTGCCAGAGTCATTTTAGATGCCGAACCTCGATCCTCCTCTGTGAAGTAACAGACTACGTTGGATACCATTCTATGAAGCCAAGATCGCTAAATGCGCATGCAGCACACTCTTCCTTCTTACCCGGAACACACTTCTAATGAACAGTGATGTACACTCAAGGACTACACGATATGCTGATGTTAGTTTAATTTGTCCTATTTTTAAACGTAGACTGAAGGAGGCACGACATTTACAGTATCTACATGTCAGTTATGGAATAGTCTAACTATCAATATTAGGAAACAGCCGACTATCAAGTCTTTCAGTTTAGGAATTGTTTAAGAAATATAAGTGTCTTGATCCATAATCTATGTTCTTTACGTCCCAGTAGTTATTTTAACTTTTTAATCCATATATTATATCAGTGTTAAGTTTTAATCATAATATTGGTCATTGTTTTGTTGTCAACTTTAACTTATTTAATTGTTTCGCCAATTCTTAATTTAAGCATCATTAGTTTTCAGTTCTTGTATTTTAGCTTCTAGATATTTTAAGTCAATATTATGTAATTTAGATACATCTCAATTTTTAGATTTATTATTCAGTTCCAGGTTGGCGCAGTGGTAAAACACTCGCCTCTCACCGCTGCGGTCCCGGGTTCGATTCCCGGCTCGGGCACCGTATGTGGGGAGTGTGTGAGGAGTAAAAGAAGGCCCCCACCAGCTTTAAGCTGTAATACTCAGCCTGCTTTTACAAATAAAATATTTATTATTTATCCTCAGTATCCCGAATTCTGATTGGTTGATTCACCTGCAAATAACTGCGCGCAAATAAGCGTTTGCCTGCAGATATTGTTGTGAGCATGCGTACTGCTGTTCAACAACAAATACAACATGGCCGCTCGGTTTCAGAGGAGGAAATTGCGAGCATTTTGAGTGCCAAAGGTAACAAAAACACTGAATAATAAAACAATTATTGGAACTCCGACTATCGCAAAATATGATGAATTGCCTGTGACTGGCTACCAGTTATTTGCCTCTGCCTTCGGAATCGGCAAATAACTGGTAGCTCGCCAAAGACAATTCATCATAATTTGCTCAGCCTCGTCCAATAATTGCTTAATATTGTAACCTAGTTATTGACGGCCACCAGTTTATTAGTGCTATACACTATTTAGTGTTTACCCTCAATAAATAAAGGCTTTATTTATTTATCTGTCGTCGAACTTCATCGTAGCCGGTAATTAATTCTTGGATTTCACTGGATTTGATCCCAGGCCAGGCCAGGCGGCTAGAATAAATACGGTGGTATACGGCACGGCGATGAATAGTGATTGGCGACCTTGTTCAGGAGCTCCTGCCTTGTTAAAGTGCGATCAAATTTTGACATATCAATGTTTTTGCATATTCATAAAGTAGAGTTGATATATTTATATATTATTACCAGTTCAAATTGTTTTTCGATACAACGACAGGAAGTCTTATTTTTTGAGCTCCAAATATCGAATCTAAACGTCCGCCATTACTGGAGGCCGTTCCCTTTGTTCAGCTTATTCAGCGAAAGTAATGTCATACACTTAACCGGCGCTCGCCTGCAGAACACAACGCCTGGTGGCATATTTCTACTAAAAACGTATTCACGTACATAAGAAGAAAGTTGTATTTATCTTTGCGAGGTTGGCTACTTTTTTTATGCACACTATTACGCGCCACGAGGTTGTCGTGTTAAGTGTATGACATCACTTCCGCTGAATACTGAGAACGTAATGGCGTTAGTAATATATGTAATGGCGTACAGGATTTTACCGGTAAACTCTCCTAAAATTTTGTGGTTTAATATGCCCATTTGATAATATTTTTACTATTTCGGATATTTCTAATACTGATTGACCTATTGACACTGAAAAAGTGGCAAATCGAAATGGTAAATTTTCGTCGTAGTGGCACTTTAAATGCTTGCTTAAACAGCTACTAGATTAGGTATGTTTTGTATGTGAATATTTATCAGCAGATGATCACGGCAGGGATGATTGCTGCTACAGCGAGCGAGCCTGAAACGAGCGCGTAAAACAGCAGTACTAATCTGTGTAGTGGGGCCGATTTTTGCCACATTGCCAACGCAGTGCATTGTGGTTATGCGTAAGAACACAAAAATACAGTTCGCGTGAACCATAATGCAATGTGAGGGTTTACTGACAAGTACTTGCTGCATGCTATGTACAGTAGAAATTATTACCTATCCAGACATATCAAGATATCGGGTGCATCAGAGACCGACGGCCTTCAAATAATGTAATTTCTGACGGTTGAGCGACACAGGAGCGATATAGTCAGAAATTGATATTCTGCCGGCACGGTAGAGAGGTATGGATACCAGTCTATAGCATTATGGGTAATGCTTCTAGCATATATAATGCTTCGAGCGGGAAAAGTAGTCATTCTAGGCCAGTCAGCTCCACGTTGGTTCAAATTATTTTTTTCTCTTCATCCATGTCGTCGGTTTCTAAAGAAATAGCAGATCTTATTCAGTCTACTGTATCTAAAAACAACGAAGAGCTTATATCTAGGTTCTCTTTAGTACTCGCTAGTTCAGTAGAACAGTTAAAGAGATCCAATTCAGAGGCTAATGAACTACAGATTAGGGAAATCAAAAGACTCAAATCTAATGATCACAAGGTTTTTAAGCGAAAAGGAAACGAGATTCAGTATAAGTTTAATTCCAAATTGCAAGATACGCTACAAGACGCCAGTTATCATTTAGAAGCCAAAGCTTTTCACAAAGCTAAAGAATGCCTAGCCGAAGGTACGTCTCTCCTACAAGAAAGGCAAAAACACGTGCTTTTAGCAGATAAATCGGATTTCGGTTGGAATACGGTCAGCGAATACCAGCAGACCAACATTCCCTTCACTCCCCGGTTGTACAGTTATCCTACAACGTCTAATAAGCAAGCGTTTGCCCCAGAATTGCCACGTTCTTTCAGACCAGCAAATAGCACTGTTTCAAGATCGGGCAGTTGTTTTGCCTGCGGCAGGTTTGGTCATTGGAGAGTGAATTGCCCCTCTACAAGTTTCGGTTATCAGACTGGTAAGAAATGACTGGAGGAAAATAGAGGTAAGACAAACCAGTATAGTTCTCACGACAGTGATCTGTATTTTGACTTTAACGATTCACAGAATCTGGAATCTCTTTCTCAAGATTTGGAACAAAATTTTGAGTATGAAGCCAATTTACATTGCAAATCAGTTAAAGGAAACTTAAGGAGTGCCGCAAGTGAGTGGGTTTCTATTCAAGCTAATGACTTTATTGTTAATACAATAAAGGACGGTTACAGGATTCCGTTCATTTATGCTCCACCGCCTTTTGAGCGTAAAAAAAAAACAGATCAGCGTTACTACATACTGAGTTTGTAGATGAAGCGCTTACTGAACTGTTGTTGGACAATCGTGTAGAAGAAGTTTTCTCTAAGCCGTCTATTATCAATCCTTTGTCAGTTTCAGTTCAAGCATCAGGAAAAAGAGGCTTATCCTGGATCTTAGGCACATTAACCTATACGTTTTCAAGCAAAAATTCAAGTGTGAAAATTTAATTACTTTAAAAGAGATTACTCAGAGGTTTTTTTTCTTTTTCACATTTGATTTAAAGTCCAGGTACCACCATTTTGACATTTTTCCCGAACATCGTAGGTTTCTCTCTTTTTCTTGGAACTTACACAGTAAATATCCAAGATTTTTCCAATTCACAGTGTTACCTTTTGGTCTTTCCTCAGCACCATACATATTCACTAAACTCCTCAGGCCTGCGATATCTGTGTGGAGGGCGCAAGGGATTCCTATCGTGGTATACTTAGACGACGGTATCGGCGCTGCTAGCTCTGAGAAAACCGCCGCTAATTACAGCTCCATCGTGCGATCAACACTATTGAAACTGGGGTTTATTATTAACGACGAGAAGTCGGTCTGGGTGCCTTCTACAGTAGTTTCCTGGTTAGGTTGTGTTATAGACTCAAAAACAGGGATTATATGTGCCTCTGAGAGAAGGATAAATAAGCTTCAGGCACACTTGGAAGAAATTTGTTCTCAATTTAGTAATCACGAGGTTAATCTTGCGGTGGAGGTTAAGTTCCTCGCTTCAATAGTGGGCCAAATTATTTCTCTTACTGTTTGCTGTGGAAACGTGACTAGAATTATGTCCAGATACTTACATTTTGTTATTAATGATAGAAGTAATTGGGAATCCATGATTATAGTTGATTATACAGCTCAATACGAGCTCAAGTTCTGGGAAAGAAACTTGAAATCTATTAATGGCACAACGTTTTGGGGGTTGGTTTGTATTCCCGTCAAAGTTGTTTATTCAGATGCTTCTGATTCTGGATGTGGTGCTTACGTTGAATTTGACAACAGTATTTTTCAGGCAAGGAAGTATGTGTCTGCTAAAGACGGTTATGTTAAGGATGAGCTAAACGTGCGCTTAGATGCCTTCAAGAATCTCGGTCTTTGAGTAATCTATTTGTTAGCTTTCCCTTTCTTTGTCTTTCTAGTACGGAGTTGTCTGGTGACTATCCCACAATAAACTATACTTACGAAGTATCTTGTCAGTGTAGTCAGAATATGTAATTTCTGACGGTTGAGCGACACAGGAGCGATATAGTCAGAAATTGATATTCTGCCGGCACGGTAGAGAGGTATGGATACCAGTCTATAGCATTATGGGTAATGCTTCTAGCATATATAATGCTTCGAGCGGGAAAAGTAGTCATTCTAGGCCAGTCAGCTCCACGTTGGTTCAAATAAAAAATTTTTTGGGATTAATTATTTAACTTAAGTTAATAGTGAATAGTCAGTTCTCTAACCCTCGGAGAATCCGGGTTGCTGCATTAGGTCGAGGAGTACGTTTCCGCATTTCCCCACGTTTTTTGGCCACAACCCCAGGGTGGTTTTTTCGTGGTTTAAGCGGTTTTTCGTATCTTGCAGTTTCCCATTAGTTAGGATACAATACAATATTAGTTAATTGTATTATGTAGTACGGAGTTGTCGCGTAGGGTAGGAGTTGTATGTAGTACGGAGTTGTCTGGCGACTATCCCACAATAAACTATACTTACGAAGTATCTTGTCAGTGTAGTCAGAATATTTTATTTCTATATAGTTACGTTTAGGATAGGTTTCAAATTGGTTCTTATTCCACTGTAAGACTATAGCTAGTGTTATGTCAGTAAGTAAGTCACGTTTAGTACAGGTTACGCTTTTGTACCTTTTGTGGATTTTTTTAGTCCAGGTTATTACAGTACGAACGTTATGTTAGATTAGTTTATTTAAGCTTTGTCTCGGGTCTTGGTTGATAGATCAACTCAGCAACCGATTCTTATGACTAATTGGTGATTTTATCGTATGCCACACCCAAAATCCTTTGTTGCAATTCATGTGATGGGATAAAACCCGTATCCCACTGAATTACGTATGCTAGTCGCGATAACTAGTTATCGCCACTTGCATTAGGCTCGGTTTCAGCCGTTGGGGTGTCGTTTCTCCAAAGCCTCCCCCCACTGAGTGGGGAGAGGATCGCGGGCTCACCGAAACCCCCACGGCTGGAAACCGAGCCGACACTTGCATACGTAATTCACTGATTCTTACTTTGCTATAAATAGTGGCGATAACTAGTTATTGCCACTTGCATGCATATCAATGGCTTGCGCACGCAAGCAGACAGTCACGTAAGTGTAAGTGAAATGTTTTTATTAGAGAACTTATAATGCCTGCTCCTACAAACTCAGTAAACTCGGTAAAATGTTATTTATTTCTGGGTTAAACGGCATAAGTTAAATTGGTTAATCAATGGCTACTCGTGTGATATGGCATATCAAAGTCATTGCGTACAAAAGCCTACATATCGACCGAAACCACCGGAACGGAACCACCGGAACCGTTATTAAAACTGTCGAAACCAAAAGGCCAGTACAACGTAGAATTTTGATGTTTTTTAAGATACAACTGATATTTTAGCTGGCCAAACCAGCCTTCTTCAGGTCAGGAATAGCCTGCTATGTTACTTTTTTCTTCGAATTTATGAGAGTGAAAAAATACGTCTGCATAGCAGTCTAGGTCAGGAGCCCTGTTCAGGTATAATAAGATTTACAATGGCGTGTATTTTTGAACGTAACCCCCCCACCCCTGCAAAACGTCCACCTCTTGAGGATATCTTAAGACCGCACCAAACGTCTCATGAGCAGTAAAACAGAATGTAACAGATTGTACCAGACTGTATCAAATCTCGCCTAATATAGAAAAAAATCCTCAACCAATCAGGCGCCACGTTACATGTATCATTTGACTCTGACGTCATCAGAGGCAAAGAATTCAAGATGACGGACGTCTTGAATGTGAGAGGGGAAAACCGAAGAAAAACTTCTTTACTTGGACGTTTTCAACACAAAAATAGGATCGCTTACTTATGTGGAATGCGGAAATCGATAGTTTACGGTTTACATCTAGTCTTTATCACCTAAGAACGCTCATTTTTGGCCAACAAAAGAGCTACATAACTTTAGCGTAATTATTGCTCTGGTCAGCTCAAATAACTGTTTGCGTGAATTAGTTTATTACTGTTTCTACAACAACCTTAGCGTCTTTCAAAATTTACCAAGGCAGTGAGAATGTCAAATATTGTAGTCTGTGGTTGCTGTACTGAAGGTCGGCATCTCTAACAAATCGATACGTTAGATACGTTCGACATTTTTAATAACGGTTCCGGTGGTTTCGGTCATTCCGGTGGTTCCGATGGTTCCGTTCTGGTGGTTCCGTTCCGGTATCCTGGTTTTACTACATGCCCGATCTTGTCAAGCGAGTTTGGCAGGCTTTTTAATTAATTAATATACTATATAGTCAAGCCTATTTCAACTGTATCCCAAACTCATCTTTTCCCATGCAATATCGTTGTAAGACTTCACCTAAACGTTGAAAAGGTCAGGTTTTCCTGTAAGGAAAGTACCTGCAAGATTCCACGCGATCGACAGCTCCGAAATCAAAGCATTGTAACTGTAGACGCGTTGTTCTGTGCTTTTGAGGTCTCTTGTACACACATTTATCCAACGCTGACATTTCTCACTGAATTCGCTGTAAATTAAGGTTTTGGAACAGAAAAGCTCCTGTGAGTGATCAAAAAGTCCGAGAAAAGATGAGACACCTCTGCTAGCGGTGTACCGATTGATATTTCATTCTCCGAGACACATCTCTTTGAGCGATGTATGAAGGTTTTTTTCACATCTAGAGTCACTCTTACATCTCCCCCAGCAACAATGCTTGGTATTCACTATTACTGATATCACTGGCAATCTTATTTAAGGTATTGCTTCTTTTTTTGATCGAAAAAACTACGAACTAGGTTCTAACTCGCTGAAATACTGTACATAGATGTGTGTGTTTCCGAGTCTTGTGTCAGACAATCTATTTTCAGTATTAACGCGCTGCGCTATTTCGCAAAGCGGGTAGGATTTTAGAAGACCAGCATTTAAAGCAGATGATTTTTCAGGTTCTGATACGCTCAGGATCGAATGTAGATTGTAGTAGTGACAAGTAGTGAAATTATAGTAATTTCTTAAAGGAATTAAAGGCATAATGTCAAATCTTAAGCTTCGATTGAAGCGAATTCCTCGTCAGTGGAAATTAAAATTAAAAAACCTGTTGAGCAAGCCTGCAAAAGGTCCTACTAGTAAATATTCGTGTGAATCTAAATTTTCCAAAACGATCTGGTCCAGCATTATCTTACCTAAGTAATCCAAGACTTGTAGTAGTTGCCGTGAAATCACTAGACAGTGCTTCTTCGCCGTCTCTCACAGTGACTGCTCGTCTGCAGTTTCAATTACCATTGATCCCGGAAAATAGCTTTGACCTTACCATCACATGATCGAAACTTTTGTCCATGCTCGATTCCTAGAAATTGGCTGTCAAACACGGCCCTCCAATGTCTATTCTATAGTTGTCAGCATGCATGCATGTATTTATAGCTCCTGGGGTCAACCAGCCCATGATCGAAACAATACCTTTAAATAACGTATAGGAATATTAAGCATGCATATACGTATATACGTCAAGGGAGAAGGACGTTATGATAAGCCAATCATATGCTCTACCAAATATACGCAAGTGTAGGTTGCGAAGTTAATTCTCCGAGACATATCTCTTTGAGCGATGTATGAAGTTTTTTTCACATCTAGAGTCACTCTTACATCTCCCCCAGCAACAATGCTTGGTATTCACCATTACACTGGGAATCTTATTTAAGGTATTGCTTCTTTTTTTGATCAAAAAAACTAGTTTCTAACTCGCTGAAATACTGTACATAAACAGATGTGTGTGTTTCCGAGTCTTGTGTCAGACAACGGCGTGTCTAAAACGCGGGTAACGGGTAACAGGTAACGGGTAAAAGGTAACGGAGTAACCAGTAACGGGTAACGGCTAGGTTAAGTTTATTTGTTTTAGAAAAATACAATAAAATGTCCGGTGTTAATTTAATTGTTTTTCCTGCTTTTATCACAGGAAACCCAAGCTCTGTTTGTGTTTAAAATTATAAGGGTTTGTATGAGATTTTTAACGATTTTATTTGGTTGTATCCGTTAAGCCAGAAATACTGAAATAAAATCAATGAAAACTTACCTGAAGTCTTTATCTGTTCTTCATTGGCCTCTGTATGCAATTGCAGCGAATTCTGTTGAAATTTCTCCATCTAAGAAAGAAGCTAAGGCAACTGAGGAGTCCGTCGCAGCCGCCATTCCTCGATCTCAATCACTCGAACATCACGCTCGAATTTTCAATCCAAAATCAATGCCGACCGCAACTAAACCTCAAAATAATAACACAACAGTATCTATTCCAAGAGCTTCATGCCATTTTATTGTATTTTTCTAAAACAAATAAACTTAACCTAGCCGTTACCTGTTACCTATGGGGCGCCGATGCGGACACTATTCTGTATATAAAAATATCCATGCCGTGTGCTAAGAATCTATTCTGTCTTTCGGATATACCTTCTAAGTTCAGATTATATGTTCTAAAGTCTAAACTTTTCATGTTCTGAGCGGAAAATATGAGTTCCATACTTTGAATATCGGTTCTAAACTCGGAATATTCATGCTAAACTTACTATTTGTCTTCCAAAGTGCATTTTTATCTTCTAATCATGAAAAACTTTCCTCTTTCAAAAATATACGTGCTCAACTCATAAATATTTATTCGAAATTCTGCTGAGAAAATATGTATTACGAATGGACAAAATATCCATGCCATATCAAACCAAGAATATATATAAAAAAAAAACAATGCAGTGCGGTCTATAATTTACCGCCAAAAATAGCCGCCATTTTGATTGTAATATCAGGGTTTTCTCACCTCCCTGGTTATTTAAAGTAAAATGAATGTGTTACAGAGGCCTTGCCCATCAAACATCGAGTTTTCGACCTTTCTGGCAGCTGCTGTATCTGTTCTTTTAGACGCAAAAGACACCCTGCATCAGGATCTTCATGACTCTACTCTTGATCATATGGAAACTCTGATCGATCGTCTGGACGACATTTGTACCACATTAACGGTAGTGATAGAAAACCTTGAACAAGGTGACGCCATTCTCCCAATCATTTCAGGGCTGATAGAAGATTTTATCTCTATTAGGGAACAGTTGTCGATCAATATATACAGTTTGGAGAACGATTTGGGACCCCACAATCAGTACTGTACTCCTCTATCCCACTCAGGCACTTGCAGAGGGCGTCCACGATTCACAATTTCCTCGAGTCAATTGGAGTTTTTGAGGAGTAAATTCTTTTCATGGACAAAAATTGGCAGTATTCTAAATGTTTCAGAACGAACAGTTAGAAGGCGAAAAGATGAGTTGGGTATGTTAGATGAGGAAAGTTACTCATCCATTTCTGATGAAGATCTTCAGGGTGTTATGAGAAGTATTATGCAAATAACCCCTAACATTGGTCAAGCCCGCATGATCGGAGCTTTACGTAGCAGGGGGTTGTATGTGCAGAGGTGGAAGGTCAGACAAGCGATGCAAGAAATTGATCCAATTGGAACGGTGCTCAGGTGGAATCAGGCTATTTACAGAAGAAAATATTACGTACCTTTCCCAAATGCACTCTGGCACATTGATGGACACCACAAACTGATTCGGTGGAGAATGGTTGTACATGCCTGCATTGATGGCTATAGCAGACTTATTGTATACCTACAATGTGCCGATAACAATCAGGCATCAACTGTACTGTCATTCTTTTCAGAAGGCGTTACCAAGCATGGGCTACCTTCAAGAGTCAGGAGTGACCATGGGCTAGAAAATGTGCAAGTAGCTCAGTTTATGTTACAGAACCGAGGTCTCGGCAGGGGAAGTATGCTGACAGGAAAATCTGTCCACAATGTCAGGGTGGAACGCCTGCATAGGGATGTTTACACTGGCGTTTTGTCACACTTTGTAAGACTCTTTGATCACATGGAGAAAGAAGGTATCCTCACTTCACTAAATGAAATCCACTTACTAGCCTTGCATTGTGTGTTTATTCCTAGAATAAACAAAGCTTTACAAGAATTTGTTGCCCAGTGGAACAGCCACCCTGTAAGTAGTGCTGGCAACTTGAGCCCTGAGCAGTTATTTATTGCTGGTACATTTGCAAATGCTAATTCCCCTGTCATTGATGATACTATGGATAGAGCTCTGTGTAATGGTAACTTTGAATCATTTGGAACTGGTTCAGATCATCCAAATGAACCATATGCTCCTGAACAGTACAACTATGAGGTTCATGTTCCAGAAATTCAAGTGCATTTGTCAGATGACATTAAGACTCGTCTAAAACAAGTTGTTAACCCATTACTGGATGATGGGACATTTGGTATAAGCACATTTACTTTGTGTTGTCAATTTTTAGAACAAGCAACTATTGCATAATTTGTCTACCACAGGTAACCCAAGCTTGCATTTTGTATAGTTTTATATTAATTATTATAAACAGGGGGAACAGGGAGTACATTTCTTGATTTATTTTTCCACACTACATATCCTGGGTAATTGTTTAAGAATGTGTTGACAAAATAAATCAAGAAACCTAACAAGGGAAGTATAAAGAATGTTTATTTTATTGATTTTCATTCCTAAATAGGAAAAAAATAACTGAAGACCAGCTCAGGATTCAAACTTGTACTCCCCTATTCTATTATAGTGGGTTTCAATAAATATTGTGTAGTTACAGATCTGATCGTGGGAGCAAGCAAAACTACAATGAGCCAATCGCGAGTAATTTACTTTCCAATCATGAGGAAAAGTAAAATGCAATCATGGATAACTAACCAATCAAGCTTAAAAGCAATTACCTACAATGATGTAATTACCTTTCCACACTCAATTGAAACCTGGCCCCCATTTCATGAAGCACACATAAGTTATGAGTGGTTGAAAACTGAGGAAGGGACCACAAAATTGCTGTGAACAAATGGTCAAAGTGCAAGTTCTGATGACAACTTGTAGCTTGCATGTGCTTTGTGAAATGGGGGCCAGCTCTATAGTACTACCGGTATAGAAATTGCTTGGGCTGCCTATGCGTCTGCATTGTCATTTTTCAAAGTGCTTGTACATGCCCCCAGAAATTTTTTTTTTTTTAAAGCTAGCAGTATATAAAATTAGTGAAATTTGGATCAGTTTCTTAGAAGTTTGCATATACTCATCACAAGAATGTACAATGTACCAGGGTTTTTTAAACATGAAAACAATATGTACATGCACTTCCCTGTTTATTGAATGGCTTAAAATCTTTTAAAGTGATAGAGATAGATGTGCTTCTAAAATAGAGTTTGATAAAACAAATTATACATGCTATATTGGTGTAATCATTGCATCGCAGACATGCACAGCAGAGCAAAAAAATGGGACCTATAATGGACCTTACAGGTCAAAATTATCTTCAGGTCATTTATTTTCAACCTGCATAATTTTTTTAAACCTAGGTCAATTTTTTTTCAACCACACCCTCATTACTGAATCAAATTTGTTTTATTAGTGTTGTGGAACGGTGTGAAACTAATATCTTTTTTGGGCAACCTGTGGTGGCCATTGGATTCGGAGTGCAAAAATTGTTATGGTGTGATGTCAGACAACACTCAGTGGCATTAAACTGGCAACCAACAATTTTTTTTATCTTATTTTTTTTATTGCCTTGACATGCAAGCCTTTTTGCACATGTTACAACATGGTTTTTGTTATCATTATTATTTTATAACAATTATTTGAAACTATAATTATTAATAAAATATCTCAATAATAACACACTTGCGAAAATGGCTACTGAATGGTAAATATTTCATTGTGAATTTCATATAATTTCAATAATCAAGTACAAAACGGTTAACCTAGCAATTTTGATGTTCTTTGTTGTGTTAATTATCAATGTCTATACCACCGTTCAAGTAGGTGTGTAATGTAATATATAATCATACTTTTAAACTAGTAGTATAGTCGGAGTCAGTTAAATACCACTTTTTCTTGTACAACAAAACTCAAAAGGTTGTGAATGTTATGGACGCCTTGTTTTCTTGCACAAGGGGCGTCATAAAGCGAATTCAGAAATCCACTTCATGACACCCCTTATGCAAGAAAAAAGGCGGCCATACCATTCACAATCTTTTGAGTTTTGTTGCACAAGAAAAAGTTGTATTTAACTGACTCCGACTATACTACTAGGGGTAACTAAGGGTCATTCAAAGTGTCACTAGATATTCTTGTACGTAAAATCCAACTTGATAATCCTATTAGAGATATGATTACATATAGTTATATCGACATCGATTGCTTGTACGTAAAATCCAACTTGATAATCCTATTAGAGATATAATTACATATAGTTATATCGCCGCAACAGCCTTACACATAAAATCCAAATTGGAGTATCTGTTAAAGCTATCCTAACACATAGTTATATCGAAGGGAGAATGGTGAGACCACGTAGTGAACCACTTCCACGGAGTCTAGCTCGAGAGGCAGGTGCTATTCTAGAGGAGAGAGATGGAATGCTCGAGGGGATGGAGATAGGTCGCCGTACTATTCGATGGCGCTTCTTCCAAGGTGTGGCAGGAGATTTGACTCCTAGGATCATGGAAAAGTTAGTTGCAAATGTAACCACCAGCTTTTACCTGCGCTACAGCTACACCTATCGCATTCGGAATGTCAATGACGGACGCGTGATTCTATTCTCCAAGACTGTCCCAGGTTCTCCCTGGGTGAACATCCTAGAAGATGCAGAAGAGTGGATCAATAGCAAGGAGACAGCTCGTTTGAATCCCGACAACATTAATCGACCAAATACCCAATGGGCCTTCATTCGTTGGATCTACGTGGATGTCAAAGTCGTGATCGATCGTCAGCTTTTGTTGGGAACAGGTCCACTACCCCAATGGCTTCGCCTTAAGAAAGGAATGCTTGCCCTTGATCGATATGGCGACAACCTATGTCTTTGGCGCTGCCTTGCCATGCATGAAGGAGCAAGAGTAGATAGGTGTTGCGTCAAAGCTCGAAAACTTGCCCAGAACTTCTATCGCCTGACAGCACCCACGCAAGATGTTCCCAGAACTTCCTTAGACCAGCTGGAGGAAGTCGAGTTGCACTTCGGGATTGGCATTAGGGTGTACGAACCCACGGAGGACGGCGCTTGGCATCTGACGCGACATGCAGCTCACTACAAGCATACGATGACGATTGGGATGTATGAAGAACATGCCTTCTACATCAAGAACATCGACAAGATAGGGAGTGTCTACGTATGCAACGATTGTAAGCAACGGTTCACAAAAGCCTCGAACCTTCACCGCCATGCAGATCGTTGCAGGCGTGGCGAAACGAAGATTGTTTGCCCTGGAAAAGTAATCACAGTACCACAGTCGGCATACGAAAAAGCCTTCTGGCCAGAGAGCACAGCCAGCAAAGTCGCTCTATGCTGGTTAGAACGCGAAACCAAAAGGATTGGACAACACATTCATCATGCAGCTTGTGGGCATGGTGGAGAGCATTGGATCGAAGGAGCACCGGTCGACGGCTACGAACCTTTTTCGAAAACCGTCTTCCAATTTCATGGATGCTATTTCCATGGCTGCCCGAAATGCTTCCCTAGGGAAAGGAGGCTCTATCTCAAGACCTGTGAAAGAACGGCAAAGCTACAAGGAGCTGGTTATACAGTAGTGGAAGCTTGGGGCTGCTCCACAAAGAAGAAAAACAAACCGGTCCCCACACCAACACAAACTGTCTACCCACACTTCATAGTTTACGATTTCGAAGCCTATCTCGACACGACAAAAGGAAGACAACCAACAGACCACCTGACCATCGAAAACGTTCACGTTCCCATATCAGTATCAATTGCCGACACATACAATCGAAAGTCAACCCACATCTGTCGACGCAATCCAAAAGAACTCATCGAAGCCTTTGTCGAAGAACTCCAGCTAAGAGCGAAAGTGATCCAAGAAGTCATTGCAGAACAGTTCTGCCCCAAGACACCTGAATTCTCTTTTGACACCCTACCAAAGAAACAACAAGCGAAGATCGACGAATGGATCCGCCAAGTTCCAGTAGTGGGATTCAACTCTGGCAGGTACGATCTCAATCTGATCAGGGAGCACTTCGTAGGAATCATTGCTGACACCTGTTCAAAGATCCTGGTAGCAAAGAAAGCCAATTCCACTATGTTCCTATTGACCCCAGATTTCCGTTTCCTTGATGTGATCAACTACCTTGGGCCTGGAACTTCTTATGAACGTTGGGTCGCTGCCTATGGCTGTGAGTTGCAAAAGAGTTTCTTCCCATATGAGTGGTTCGATTCTCCAGACAAGTTGGATCACATTGGATTACCAGACTATCCAGAGTGGGGTTCGAAGTTGAAAAGAGAACATCTACTATCTATGTCAGAGTTCAAAGACTGTGAGTGCACCTTTCTCGACAAAGGAATGGAAACCTTTGCAGACTGGCTACGATACTACAACGACCTAGATGTAGTTCCATTCTTAGAGGCACTCGAAAAGATGCGAGATTTCTATCACGAGAAAGGAGTAGACATGCTGAAAGATGCAGTGTCCATTCCAGGAGTCTCACTACAGTTCCTGCTTCGAGGTAGTGTAGAAAGGGGAGCTGAGATGTACGCTCCAAGTAAGGAAGCCTACCGCATGCTGAAAGACGCTGTCGTGGGAGGTCCAAGCATAGTATTCACCAGACTCCACGAAGCGGGAAAAACTAAGATTCGTAGTCATCAGGGAGGAACTAAGACTTGTCGTAAGATTCTTGGATACGATGCCAACGCCTTATATCTTTCCACGATGGAATTCGAAATGCCTTGTGGAAAAGAAAAGGTTGTGCACTATGACGATCCAGGTCCAGCCACCAAAGGATTCGTTGAATGTCTACTTGGTGGAACGTGGTTTGGATATGCAGAAGTAGACATCGAGATACCAAAGAAATTGTGGAAGGAATTTGAGGAGATGCCACCCTTCTTCTACAACAAGAAAATCCCCAAAGAAGCAATCCCTCCAGAAATGTTGGCCTACCTTGAGAAGACTGGTAGAAAGCTCAGCGAGGAAAAGAAGTTAGTTGGAAGTCTCTCTGGAAAGAAGTTGCTACTCTATGCTCCTCTTCTACTTTGGTATGTAGATCACGGCGCAGTGATCACTGCTGTCTACCGTACAATAGAATACGAACCCAAAGAAATCTTCGGTTGGTTCGTAGACCAGGTCACCGAGGCACGTCGTATGGGAGATGAAGACAAAGGTGAGGCTTTGTTGGCAGATGTGTTCAAACTACTGGGAAACAGCGCTTATGGAAAGTTGCTCGAAGACTTGGGACGCCAAACGAAGGTCACCTATACAAAAGATGAGAAGGTTGTGGACAAGGCATTGCGAAGCGTTTGGTTCGAAGACCTGGAAGAGATTGGCGAGGCATACGAACTCGAGAGTAGGAAGGACCAGATCCGAATCAAACGCCCTTTCCAAGTAGGTATCGCTGTGTACCAGCTCGCAAAGCTGCGTATGCTTGAGTTCTACTACGACTTCATCGACAAGTACATCGATCGCAATGATTTCGAGTATATACAGATGGACACAGACAGTGCCTACATTGCCATCTCTGGAAATAGTCTCGATGAAGTTGTACGACTGGAACTACGAGAGGATTTCGAAGCCGAAAGGAAGGAATGGCTAGCTTGGGACGAACGGAGTAGTCGTACGCCAGGACTCTTCAAACTCGAATTCGAAGGACAGCGAGCCATTGCCCTATGCTCGAAAGCCTACTACGTCGATACGGGTGGCAGCAAGAAGTATTCCGCTAAAGGTATGTCTAGGCGTCACAACGATATTACGTGGGATCGATTCAAAGCAGCCCTCCAGGGTGATATCGACATGGCGGAAAACCGAGGCTTCCGACTATCGCCAGAAGGCATAGCAACCTACAAACAACGGAAGCTTGGTCTATCGGCTTACTACGACAAAAGACGCGTTCTTCCCGATGGAATCCACACCGAGCCAATAGAGTACGCTGTTTAGCGTCTAGGTACAAACAGAATTCCTTTTGGTGGTAGTTCTGTATCCCTAGGAACGACTTGTAGCTCTTCACGAACGAATCCACGTTTGGGTGCGTCCTTCTCCTTCGCAAGGTAGTAAAGCACAGGCTGTCCCGAAGATACTACACTTCGCGAAATGGTGTGTATTTGCAAACTCCACACAGGATCAGTAGCTCTACGTTTTTCACCTCCTTCCAATTCTCCTGGTGCGTAAAGATATCGAACTAGAACGTCGAATGGTAGACGCTCTTCTCTCAATCCAACGGTGCGCGAATACGTAGGAGTCTTAAGATCTACTTGTTGCGCCACCACAGAATTCGAAGGCTCTTTACCAGTCAACCGAGTCACCTCACTATTCATAGCTTTGATAACCATTGGTAAACGAACTACCCATTCTCTACTACGTTCATCTGATCCTTCCGAAGTAAGTACCATCTCTTGTGCATACTGATACCCAAACAATCTCTCGGCTAGAGTTCTATTTGCTCTTTCAACAAAACTTTGCGCTCTATGATTACCAGCCTCACCTCGTTGAACTTTCGTACCATGTAGTTCTAGCGTTTCTGACATACGTCCCATGAATTCTCTACCAGGATCTACTTGCAAAGTCTTTGGCCATTCTAGTGGACTACGTTTATAGATTCGTTCGAATGCCGCAGAAACTTCACCACTATCTTTAGATGCCAAAGGTTCGGCTTCTTTGTATCGAGAAGCTACATCGATTACCACTAATGCATACTTATATAGTTTCCTTCCACGTCCAGGCCGATCGTGTGGTAGAAATATCAAATCAGCTTGGTGGACTTCATTTGGTTTCGATACAGTCCAATGTGGTCGTGGAATGTGTTTTGGTGGTGGTAGATATATTTGCCACATAGATTGCTTTTCCAACCAACTCCTAGCCACGTCTTCTGATGCTTTCGCTGCTACCGATAGCTTGCCAATTGCAGAGTGACCTTTCCAATAGCCCATAGGACCATAGAAGATATTCGCAAGTTTAGAATCCATCATACATCTATACATTCTAACCTTCAACAGATGAAAAAAAAAAAAAAGGAAGAATGAAGAAAGTCGTTGCGTGACCCTCTTCATTCTTCCTTTTTTCTTTTTTTAGTAACTTACTAGTAGCTTAGGGTAACTTACTAGTAGCTTAGGGTAACTTACTAGTAGCTTAGGGTAACTTACTAGTAGCTTAGGGTAACTTACTAGTAGCTTAGGGTAACTTACTAGTAGCTTAGGGTAACTTACTAGTAGCTTAGGGTAACTTACTAGTAGCTTAGGGTAACTTACTAGTAGCTTAGGGCAACTTACTAGTAGCTTAGTAGTAGCTTAAGTAGCTTACTAGTAGCTTAGTAGTAGTATCTATATCCATTTACTAATAGTGTATCCAACGCCTAGCATTCCACCACCAACGTAGAGCAACTCGCCAGTCTTCTGATTGTTTGAGGGTTTGTAGTAGTCAGATAAGCGGGGTTCTTTCATCTCTTTGAGACGTTTAAGCGCCTTACGTAACTTATCGGATCGCACTAAGGCTTCGTTGGTATCTCTTTGATCGTTGTGTGCTTTGCGTTCAAGACCTTCCTGCTCTTGTGCATAGTCATATAAGCTTTGACGTTTGATTCTATACGCTTTCATTTCACGTTCTAGTTTTTCGGTGGCCCTATCGTGTCTCTCTCGTTCCTTATCTACAGCATCGTCCTTTCCAAACATTCTAGCTAGTATGCCACCACCAGTAAATGCCGTCGCATTCAAAACAGCGCCGAAGATCGACATACCAATTGCTGCTAGTGCCATTATTGTTTGTTCTTTTCTTTTTCTTTCTCAAGTTGTTTCTCAAGATATTCCTTTGCGTATAAGCTACCAACTATCACGGCAGTCCACTTTGCGTAATTCACTATGGAAGAAGAAGGATCGCTAAGCATAGATTCCTTGGTAGTCTTTTTTACGATCCACCCAATACCAGCAGCGAGTCCAACGATTTTGACTGCATCGGTTGCCGTCTTCGTCAATTCCTTCTCCATCTAGATATATACTACTATGGTCTCGAGTCTTTAAGTGTTACTCCATGTCTAGTGCCGTTGGCTTTGCCGGAGCTGCAGGTTGTGTCGTTCTAACGGTGGCAACACGCTTATTACCATCTACATACTTCTTGTACGCAAAGTACGTGCCAAACAATGTAGCGCCAGTACCGATGACTGCGAGGATAGTCAGGTTTTCGATCCGACCTTTCTCTACGTCGACTTCTTTGCATGATTCGCTTTCGCGCGTCAACTCTCTCTTCTGAGATTCTCTAGCGAGCTTGTTGCTTAATGCTAGTGCCTTTCCGGCTGCGACGCGCTTTGGGTTTTTTACCTTAGTTGGTACAGTCGTTGGAGGATTCGCAGTTATCTGATCCGTCTGTCCTTCCATCTTGATTCGATATAGTGGGTATATGTGGAGGTTCAACAGTTGTTCCAGGAATGACTACGTGACCAGATATGTGGAATAGGACGCTAGCTAGAGCTACAAGGCGACCTGCTTTGAGCGATAGTAGGCCAGTCGCAGCACTGATTTCGTTGCGGACTAGAGGGTCTTCTTGTAGGTCCTTGATTAGGGCTTCTTGAGAATCTATTGGTACTAGGTAGGCAACTAGGCGGGTAGCTAGACGCGTCACGCCGTCGACTAAGCCTTTCGTTACTTGCTGAGCTAGGACGGCCTGATACCTCCTATACAAATTGTCTATTTCTTTCTCAGGAAGTCTAGAGATGTCTCCTAGAGAAAAGTTCTTACCTAAGTATTCTTTCGTTACGCCTGTTGCGGCTAAGATCGAAAGTGATTCGCGATTGTCCGACGTAACGTCTAGGTTGGTTGGTGGTGGGCCTGTTACATCCTCACCGAATATCTCGAGTACTTCTTTATCCATGATAATATGTTGTAGGTGCTGGGAGCTCTAACACTACCTCGAAAGGATGGCGGAGACAGAAGCACATGCGAGCGAACTTATGGGATCCAAGTATCATTCGTAACTCTTTACATTCTTGCGAGCCTCCATAATCCTCAAATATCCTTTTACCATCTACGGCCGATGCTGTATGGAATGCTACTACGATAGCTACGTTCTCACGGAAGGGTTTACATATGCTCGTTAGTTGTTGGGACAGCACCCAAACGGAAATCCCTATATGTCGTGCAGAAAAGGCTAAGTCCACTAGCTTGTCAGTTCGTTTCTTGACGTCCTTCGATGCGGCGCAATCATCGAGAATCAATAGAGTATTGGTACCTGACCAAAATGTTGTGCAAATACTCAAAGTAGCATCGATGGCATCCTGCGGTGGTGACATGACGAAGAAACGAGGATCTCGATTTGCAAATCCACGATAAGTTTTGTTGTGGGCATACGTAGGACAAATCAGTACTATGTAATCGAACTTACCACGAAATGATCCACGAAGTTGTTCTATGAGAAACGCAGTCTTCCCACAATTCGTCGGACCGACTATGAGTGCGTTGAACGGCACGTGCTCTACGAGAGAATCCATCAGTATAATATACTTTGCAGAGATCTGTTCAATATCGTGACCTGAGCATCCGCAAGGACATAGATGTGCATTTTCACATTTCCACTTCCCTTTGCAGTTCTATGTATGCGAATGTCGATGTCCTTTCCACTACCGGTTTGTGCCAAGCCATCACCATGAACGGTGGAATCTTTTGCTGTGCGACAATCGATTAGAATAGAGAATCTATTTTCAAAGAACTTCTTTGGAGTCATAGAAGTATTGGGTGTACCAAACCAGCTTCTTGCAGCCTCCCAGAAATCTAGAGGAAGCATGCCGCTTGGAAAGAGTCTGTTGGGAATCCCATTGACATCTACTTCTACCTTCAAGATATCTGGATTCGAGAATGCTTCACTATCTCGCGTGCCAATGGTAGGTGGATCTATGAATAGTAGAAGCAGTCCAGCAAAGGATCGGCGTGGAACATTGATGTTTTGAGATATCAAAGTATCGGACGTTTTAGCGATATCTACTGTCTTGAAGTGAACAGCGTAGTTGTATAGGAATGCAGTACCTATTTCATATTTGTGAAGTGCACTACTAGCCAGCGTTTCGTTCCTGATTGCTTCGTATTCTAGTTGGATGTTGGTAAGTTGGTACGTACCTATCTTTGTCGTATCCGATCCAATTACAACCTCGTTGGCAGACGCTAGAGTTAACTCGAACGTAATGGTACTTTCTAAGGCATGTGGATATAGAACTCCATGTTGTGTCAGAATGTCAACATCTAAGGGAATCCTATACTTAGAACCACATGCAGTTAGGAGCGCGTTGTCTGCAGCAGATGAAGTACTTGCGTCACCAGCTTTCGATCGTAGCTTATTCAAGTTCTCTGATTGAATGCCTTGTTGTATTCTAGACTCTCTCTCCTGCGTAGATAGGTATACATCGGAGTATGTTTGTAGGAGGTCTGGCCTGACAAGGTCTTCTACTGTTTCAGCTCCCATCCTACAGATTCTACGCATGACCAAACAGCGTCCAACGTTCGAAACGACTCTGTTATTCGCATGTCCACCAGATAGTACGATGTCGCCCAATAGCGCTAAGCTACCAGGTACTAGTACTACATCTTCTGCTAGCTTTGGAACTTCTACGTATAGAGTCTCACCTGGATTGGCAGATGATCGAGTGAATGTTTTCCTATACAAGTCTCGCGGAGCCTTGAGTGCATGAGGCTCTCTTCGTACTTGTGTGGGATCCAATGTTAACGAGATCATGTTGAATATAACTATATATGTAGATATGTTTAACATGGCCTCTGAGGGTAGGTATGATGAAAGAACTGATGAAGCTGAAAGAGGAAGAGACTACGACAACGCTGATACTGTCAATGAAGAAGCACGGAAATTGGCGTCAGACTCTACGAATGTGGATCCGAGTGAATCACTCAACCTGAAAACTAGACGCGACTTCGCCAAGGAAGGTGCTCGACCAAAGAATCGGGAAACCTCGTTTACCGTAGAAGATAACGATTACTTCGACGAACTCGTTGCGGAGGATGAGGATAGAATCAAACATCCGAAATTTAGCGATCGCCGCGTAGTCTTCAAAACAGGCACATCGGATGAAATGAAACAAATGCTATTCGATACTGTATGGAAACACTATGTGGATGTAGGGATTCGTGGAGGAGTCCTTGAGATAACTGGAATATGGGATGCCAATAAGGAACTGGGTAGGATCTATCTTCACGTACTTGGAAGTAAAGAGAAGCCCATACCTTTGACCACAGTGAAGGGTGAAAGATATCAAAGTATGGGTAAAGATCTCAAATTTGCCCTAGGTCCTACGGATGCAGAAAGAGAAGAACAAGTCCTCCAAGGTCAAGAAAAGGCCGCCGAACATCTCAAAGTAGAAGATAGCATACTTCAAGACCCAACGTCAACTGAGGATCAGAAGGAAGCGGCTAAGGAAGAGAAAGTACACATCCATAACGAAATAGAATTACTCGAACGTCAAGAGGGAGCCATACTAGAACGTATGTCGCTACGTGAAAGGATCAAATACATTTTCAGAAAGCATGGAATGACCGTTCTTGCAGTGGTAACTTCCGTTGGCGCTATCGTTAGTACGATAGTTTCCCTGTTGTCGAGATCCGTACCGAAACCAGTAAAGGCTGGTATCGATAAAGCAGCAGATGCAGTAAAGAAGGGATTGCAAACGACTGGGGGGTTGTTGAAAGAAATGGGAAAGAAACTTGGACAGATCCTACCTGGAATGATTGGATCGATTGCGAGTTTCATATTTACTATGGCTGGTAAAGCTCTGGGAGTACTAGCACAGAATGTTTGGTTATTCATCGTAGCAATAGTGGTGATCACGATAGAGCAATACAAACGACGTTAACGAAACAACATCCATGCAATTCCAGCTGCGGCAATGGCTGTCACTGCGAGATTAATCTCATGTTGTGGGGCAGCCTTTTGTATGGGATCTTGTTTCTTGTGCGTGACAGCCTTTAGTACAGGAACTTGTTTCTCGAGAGGCTGCACCAATTTCTTATCTGGTGGTCCTTTCATAGGAAGAGGTGAGCGTTCGTTAACTTCTGCATTGATGTCGTTAGTGCCTAGCACCATACCTTTATGAGCTTTTGGGATTGGATTCTTATAGCCATCTTTCTCACTAAGATAGTACAATAGATCGCTTGGCAGTAATCGCACGTCTACAGCTGTTGCTAGATCGAGCCTCTTATGCGTCGTCGTTATAGCAGTACGATAGTTATCATAACTTAACTTTAAGTCGTTTACGAGAATAGCTTCTTCAACCAAGCTCTTAAACTTTTCTTTGACGTTATGGCTATGTATGATGGATTCGTTCAAGTCAGCTTGAGCACCAAGCATGCAATATCCAAAAGCCTCGACAGATCTACTCAACCTACCCAATCCAGAATCTGTCAAACCCTTTCCAATTGGTGGTGTAAACCAATTGTATTGCTTTCCTTCATGTTCATCGTTCCTAATGAAGGCCACAATATTGCCCTGATCCTCCTTACCTCCTTGGTCTGCAAATAAATTATTTTTCTGAGGCCATGTGGTTGCACCTTTGTCATAGCTTCGGTCTCCATGGACGTTTACGTATCCTCTCCAACCTGGGTACAAAAGGAATATATCTCCTAGTCCATTATTCCTACCTCCGTGCCATCGGAAATCTGGTGTTCGAGATATACCGAATTCACTGCACAATTTCTCAAGAGCTGCTTTGTTATAGAGGTTATCCATTTGCTTGAAATGAGAGTCACCAGGTAAAGGAACTCCATGAGTACCACCAAGTTCACGTAGAATTCTTCGTATCGTGAAATAAACATGGAATCGTAGGAACCCCTGAATGACTGGTGGATACGTTTTGAAAATAGGATCAAACAATGACACTCCACATCCAGAAGTTGCACACCACGTTGCGAAATTCAATTGTTGAGGCCAATATTTGAAATCCGGACCATGTAACCAATGGTAGGACTCATTTGCTGTCGTATGCTTTACGACGGTCTCCTTGAATATATTTGGAACGCCAGCTTTGAACTTCTTCGTTGGGGTGGCATATATCCATAGATTAGTGAGATCAATATCTTGTGCCGGTCCAGTAGAAGGAACTGCTGTAATAGGATATTTCGCACTCCTGTCTAGGGTCAACGTAGATGGAAAACCTCTATGCACATCCCACAACGCATTATCGATGCGCTTTTGAATCGTAGTAGGTAACTTCGAGACGTCATTGCCGTAAACGACATAGCTAGAATCTCCATCTCGAAACCAAATACTCGTCGAATATTTGCCTGGACCATTCACTTCCGTAGAGGCATAGAACTTGTGAAGCTCTGCATGTGGATATCTTTTCTTGAACTTCGCTAATAGATCTGCATTCAACGTTGCGATCTTATCGTTTTCTTCTATCCAATTGTGTTTGGAAAGACCTTCGTGTTCCCGTGCGAATATTACGCTCTCGTAAACTGACTTACCACCAAGTGCTACATCTAGAGCCTTACCAGTGCGACCGAGCCACCCCATCAATTTACCACCTCCCGTCTTAGTAGGAGGACCTTCCTCCGTGAACACGCGATGAGACATTCCCCGATCGATGAAATTAACATTATCGGAAGTAGATTCGAACCAACCAAGTACGGCATTAGGAAATAGGTACTTGAACTGTCGCCATGCGTCTGTCATGTTGAAGCTATACGTATATATAGTTATACCTTCAACATATAAGATGGTTCTCTTATATATCACCACAACATCGGCTGACCATACTGTCTACTTCGACGACCCTATTCTTATACGGAACATTTCACTAGTCGAGGTCACTATTGAGAATAGTTGGTGGAACCTAGCAGAGAATGCTACGTTCAAGTGGGATGTCGAAGGTCTAGGGTTTCCGTACCGAATTTCTAAGGGAAACCATACTATGGCAAGCCTTCTACACTTCTTTACGCCTGCAGTTAGGGCTAACATTATGAGAATCGTGAAACCCCCTCATAGGAGGGCTTGGAACCTAGAAGTTAAGCAATCGATCCTACTTAGTGGAAACCTCTGTAAACTGCTGGGTATTAATCAAGATGGAAGTGCTAAGCAACTAAAAGTAGGTTCGCATGAAGTGTCCATCCAAGATGGAATCGATATAGTGTACATCTGCTGCGACGTGGTGGATTCCAGATTCTCGATTCAAGATGGAAAGCAATCTAAAGTCCTAAGTAGAATACATATCCGAGGTGATAGATTTGTGAAAACGACGTATGCCTCACTACAACCTCTAGATGTCAAAGCTCTAGGTACGATACAAAACAGTCTTCGTCTGACAATTCTCGATGAGAAAGGCAATCTGATAGACTTTCATGGTCGACCCATACTGTACGTGTTGAAGCTTGAATAAGTTATATGTATAACATACAATGGAAGGCGATTCAATTCAACCGTTTCCATCAGCACCAAGTATCTATCCACAGATTGCTAGTGACACTGGAAAGAACTTTAGACTGCAAACGATCCGAGACACGCTTTCGGACATAGAAGTTCAAGAAAGGCACTACGAAGGTGTACGCAAGAAATATGCACGTTCTCAAGGAATAGTTCATGGAATCGCAGTGGCAACTGGAGGTCTATCTGTGATCTTATCTGGATCTGGATTGGGCGCAGCGTTGACTGGGGTTGGAATAGTGATTGGTCTACCACTTGGAGTTATTGGTGGACTATGTGGATTAATTTCAGCATCTACGACCCTTGGAGCTAAGAAGTTAGGAATGAAGGTTTCTAAGCATGAAAAGACAACTATGTTGGCAAAGGCGAAAATCAATACGATTCGTGATCTAGTATCGAAGGCACTACGTGATGAAAACATATCCGACTCCGAATACAGTCTCATCCTGAACGAAGCGAATAAGTATGAGATCATGAGATCTGAAATTCGTCGCAAGGCTTCCATAGGTGAAAAAAGTCCGGATCGGGTTCGAGCCGAACTCAAGCAAGAAGTGCAAAAGGAAATGCGAGAAAAACTTGGAATGTAAGAATCAACGTTTCCTATGAAAGGAACGAACATGGCTCTCACTTTCACTTTGCCAAGTCCTACTGCTAGTTAGCCCATGTCTAGCGTAGATTGGTTCGAAGTGGGAATGGTAAGAAGACAACTCCTTGACAAAACGCTTGACCGCATTTCCAAATATGTCACATCGCTTAACGACATCCTTAAAAGACATAGACGATCCGGAGCGACGTAGCACCTCGTAACTTGCTCCAACGACTTTCGTCTTAAGCATTGATTTGGGGCCTATATTGTTTTCCATTGCTGTAGTAACGACCTCGTGGACTATTTGTTGAACGTCCCTAGGTACTCCTACAAGATCTAGTTGTAGGAAAGTCGTTGCAATGTGAGGAACTATGCGCTCAGCATCCAAGTCTACATCAATCTTATCGTCGTCACACAGAGAACGTATGAAGACCTCTCCACTATGGATGCCTTCGTTTCTTAGTTGCATGAAGCGAGCGACCTCACCTTTAGATCGGACGAATCCACATTGTATGCATGCCTGGTAGAGTAGAGCAGCTAAAATATTTTTCTTAGCATCGCTACGCTTGAGACAAACTTTCATTACTTGGGTGAATGCGTCGGCTACGATTTCTAACGCGTTCATAGGGAACGATAGATCATAACTTTGTTTGTAAATAGTGTTGTATGCTCGTAGTTCTTGCAGTAGCGTTCGTCGTTTCAGTTCTATGTCATCATCGCTTTGCTTTGGTTTTGCGCGGTCTAGATCACTTTGATACTTAAACCCGTCCGGACCTACTATACGCAGTCGAGTAGTAATAATATCGATCTTCGTTTCTTCACATGGTTCAATCTCGGAAACAAGACCACAGGTGGGACATACGAATTCCGTTCCTTGTATTTCAAAGGGACAGAGACACTCAGGACATGTTTCACTGGTGTTAATATGTTCCACTTGTGGTTTGATATTCAGGCTTCTACGAATTCCAGGACCAAACAATCTGACTAGCTCGTCCATGATACAACTATAGATGTCGTACGTTCAATAGAAAAAAAAAAAAGAGGAATGAAGAGGGCCACACAACGACCTTCTTCATTCTTCCTTTTTTCTTTTTTCGTGGCTATTCCTAAGCGTCCTTCTCGTTCCTCAAGGCAGCCAACACCTCGTTGAGCGCATGGTTGAGAGACTCTCCGAGATCTTCCACTGGTTCCAGCACTCTTGATTCAGCGGGCAATGCTACCTCCGGTTCCACCATGTTTGGCTCCTCCTTTCTTGGATCCTCTAGCTTCTTGCTGGACTTCTTAGCGCGTCTTATATAGACACCGGAAGACTTCACCTTGATGGTGAGATGGTCGCATCCTGAGCAAAGCTCGTAATCAGTACGACATCCTTTACCGCACTTCGAGCATGGTACATATGGGGCACAGCCTTTTGAGATTTGGTAGTTGTGCTGGGAACAGAACTTCGTTGTCTTCGAAATCTTCTTTGGACATTTTGAGTCCTTCCCTCTCATCAACCAATCACAAGTTATTGCGGCGTCTACATTTGAGTCCTTCTTCGACATGTTTGATCTGTATGGTGTTAATGTGTACTAAGATGACAACGAATGCTAATGTCGTGGAATAAAGAATATATACTAATACCATTCGGTGCCAATATACAGTATAATAATCATTCCTTTAACATATACTTCAAGTTTGGATTTTATGTACAAGAATGTCTAGTGACACTTTGGCTTCCTACGTGGCAGAATGAGCATCCATGTAGTTGCGTAGTACAACCCTTTCGTCCTCTGTGAGCTGGGAGTACTGCCACTTAACGAACCATTTAGTGGTATCAAGATGACCATTGTTACAGGCGTATTCTATAGCAAGATCAATGCATTCATACTCTAGGGTTATCTGAAAACGTCGCATGAGCCACTTAACGTTATTAAGATGACCATTCCTACTGGCACCTAATATAGCAAAACTGACGGCCTTATCCTCTTTGGTGAACTGGAAGTGCTTAATGAGCCACTTAGCGATACCAATATGACCATATTCAAGGGCAGCGCGTAGAACGTGATTGGCGTGTCTGTCCATCATATCGAAACGTAAGTGCTTGATGAGCCACTTAACAGCATTAAGATCACCATATTCGCTGGCGTAGAGAAGAGAAAAGCTATCGTCGCTGGGGCTTGCGGAAATACCGAAAGTTCGAGCCAATTCGTCTCGATCGTCGTCACTATGAGTAGACCTCAAACCAAAGCATAGTGCTAGTTTACGGAACACTTGGTCTACGTTTTTGTAGCGCGCAAGAGCTGCAGCATCGTGTAGGCGTTTCGATGTCCTTGAGATGCTTGCGAATGACCAAGGCTCTGCATGCTCTACGATCCTAGTCAGAATTTCTAGAGGGAGGCACGATATATAATCCATAGTGGAAGAGATCGATATAACTATATGTAATCATATCTCTAATAGGATTATCAAGTTGGATTTTACGTACAAGCAATCGATGTCGATATAACTATATGTAATCATATCTCTAATAGGATTATCAAGTTGGATTTTACGTACAAGAATATCTAGTGACACTTTGAATGACCCTTAGTTACCCCTAGTAGTATAGTTGGAGTCAGTTAAATACAACTTTTTCTTGTGCAACAAAACTCAAAAGATTGTGAATGGTATGGCCGCCTTTTTTCTTGCATAAGGGGCGTCATGAAGTGGATTTCTGAATTCGCTTTATGACGCCCCTTGTGCAAGAAAACAAGGCGTCCATAACATTCACAACCTTTTGAGTTTTGTTGTACAAGAAAAAGTGGTATTTAACTGACTCCGACTATACTACTAAACTAGTGCATATATACACTAGGTAACATACACTTGAAAAGCATATTCTAAGCTGCCAACAGCTTCAATAAACATTAACAACTTTTAATAGCACCAAGCTCAGTATAATGATTGCATGGCACAACCTAGTGAGATTTGATTTCATTATACTTATAGACATTGAGAAATGTCATCTCAGATTATGTTAAAGTACCATGATTCCCTATTTTGAAGTATATTACTGAACTCCTCAGCAAGTTCATTGTAACTGCCATAAGTGGATGGCAACTCTAACTGTGGGGAGCAGGTATGAGCAATTGGCCTTCGCTGTGCCCCATCTAGGTTTGTGAATGTGACTGCAATGTTGTCACATACAATGATATCACTACCTGTAATGAAATGGAGGAACAGTGCCAACAGGTTTCCTTCCAAAGATCTCACATACCTCTTGAAATGATCAAAGCTTTGTCTTTCAGCATCAGTTGAGGGTGCAGCTATGAATAATTTTACAACTTTCTTAGTTGTAGGCTTCTTTGCATCATAAACCTGCATCAAACTTTCAGGGTTTCTAAAATCTGCAAGCTTAGTTAGAGACTTGAGAATTGGGGCCCAACAATTGGCAATATAGCGAGGTTTTTGTATCACTTCTTGGTGGGCCAATTCTGTTATGATTAAAGTGATGTTACCCTTAGAATGGACTCTAAAGCATTTATAGTTGCTAAGAAACTCTAAGACATCATCATCGGATGGATCAAAATCACCTCCCATGCATTTGTGAAAGACCTCTCTTTCATCTGCAGCAATATACAATTCAAATGATTTCAGAAGGAAATCAGTGTTGATGCTTTCTTCACCAAAAAGAACACATGCAATAAAAGCACAGGACAATTCTAGTGGAAAGTAGTTCACCATTTTCACACCATAAACCAAAATTCTAGCAATGGATACCCACTCTTTCTTTCGGTGGTCATGCCTTACGGTTGGCACTTTTTCAATGGCCCCTACAGTTAATGAAGTAAAAAACTGTTTCCAAAATATGCAAAGTATATCTCGCAATACCCCTGTTCCCTTCCCCACCTCTTCCAATCCTCTATGATCTATAACTGATATGTCAAGACTAGTGTTCAGAATACTGTCATCCTCAAAGGCATCCATCAAGTCTTTCTTGATCGTAGATCTGTGTACAGTTATGCGGCTGATGGCAAGGTCGACCGGAGTGCTGTTGTTCCAGTCATCTGGTATTATCTCAGGAAGTGCACTGTCTGGTATCTCATCAGGAATGACATTCTCATATGCATCCTGTGCAAAATCAGCATCATTCCTTGATAAACCTGGCAATTAAGATAAAAGTTTTGGCTTATGAATATATCAAAGTGTAAAGCTTTTGGTTGTTGTATAGAAATATTGAATTTGGGATACTGCTGGACTGTAATTCCCTAGTGAAAATTAATTTCCAGCTTCTTTTTTTGGGGGGGGGGGGGGGGGGGGGGATTCTTAAGAATTCCAACTGATACAAATTGTAATACACCCTGCATAATCAAATTATACTGATACATAGTAAGCAGTGGTTTCATTAACTATACAAGTAGTAGGGCACTTTAATAATTATGCTGGTGACTATTTTTACTGGCTTTAATTTGTTTTGCTTTGGCCTTTTGCTTTAAAGGGATACCCGAGTGAAAAACACATTTGGGCTCAAAAGCATCTTTCTGATGTACTTTGCTCAGAAAATGTATTAAAATTTGATAAAACTTTTTCAGAATTGAGAACGAGCCCCTCAAAGTTGGCTCCGCGAAGACCTGGGCGCCGCCATTTTGTTGACATTAATTCCTGTGACGTTGTTTACGTCACTTTGTCCCACCGGAGTCTTGCGGCTAACTTGTAGCGACTTGTTTTCTTTGTAGAATTTTCACGCGCTCGGAATTAGAGTAGATTTTCATCGATATGGCAGAGCAATTTCGTACTAGAACAAAAATATGATGAAGGCGATATTGTGAGAGAAGTTCAGAAGTCTGGAAGTACGAAGAAAAGCATGTAGAAGGCGAGAATATCAACGAACAACAAAAGGCGATTACCGAGCTAGTGCTATAAAGATTCGCTGTGTCTGTTTTTGTATGGAACTATAGTCAGCCTTAAACACAAGACTAAAGGTAGATTATTACAATATTGATATCGGCATAGCAATCGAAACTTGTTTAATTTGACCCAGAGAGATAATCAAGATGTAGCAAGCCACATAATTTTAATTTTGTTTACCTAACTGATGTGTTGTGAAACAGCGTGCGCGCGCCAAGTTCCACCACAATTGCACAAACATGCCGGGCTTGATCGCGCCAATGCTTTCACACAATTTAATAAGGGAATGGAATTATTTTTGCAATAAAATTGCTCCAAGTGTCTCGTTCTTGTGTCATTGCATATATGCTGCTATGTTGGGCTAGTTATGATCGGTTTTTACAGGGAGGTTTTAACTTTTCAGGTGTTTCGTTTCAGTTGCACAAAACCATGCAGTCAGTACAGATCGAACCGGATAACTCGCAAATTATATAGCTCCAATAATACATAAGTTTCGAAAGCAATGCCAATATCAATATTGTCATAATCTACCTTAGTCTTGCGTTTAAGGCTGACAAGTTCCATACAAAAACACACAGCGAATCTTTACATCATAGCACAACACCAGTTTTGCACTAGCTCGGTAGTCGCCTTTTGTTGTTCGTCTGATATTCTCGCCTTCCACATGCTTTTCCTCGTCCTCCCAGTCTTCTGAACTTCTCTCACAATATCGTCTTCATCATATTTTTGTTCTAGTACGAAATTGCTCTGCCATATCGATGAAAATCTACTCTAATTCCGAGTGTATGAAAATTCTACAATGAAAACAAGTCGCTACAAGTTAGCCGCAGGACCCAGTGGGACGAAGTGACGTAAAAATCGTCACAGGAATTAATGTCAACAAAATGGCACCACCCAGGTCTTTGCGGGGCCAACTTTGAGGGGCTCGTTCTCAACTCTGAAAAAGTTTTATCAAATTTTAATAAATTTTCTGAACGAAGTACATCTGAAAGATGCTTTTGAGCCCAAATGTGTTTTTCACTCGGGTATCCCTTTAAAGGAGATGCCAGAGTATTGGCTACAGATTAAACAGGCACTGGTACCCAGGTCCCAGCTCCTATAATGACACCCCTGCATGACTAAGGGACATTTTTGCCAGGGGGGTTCTTCAAGGTAAAAAGGATAGGGGAAACCTCAAAAAAATCCAAACCGTGAAAAATTTCCAAACCCTAAAATATGCTTCATGGTCTATAAATCACCCTAAAAAATGGATTTCGCTTGACCAACCCCAAAAAAAATACCAGATCGCTGATTTCAAACCCTAAGAATACGACGATCACCCCTACCAGCCTAATATCGAAAGAACCCCCCAGCCATTTTTGCTTGTGTCCAAGTCAAACCACCTTAAAGCAGTACCTGATTCAGATTGTGTCAAGGTTTGCACAACTGGTTCATCTGGGCTTGTAGTAAGGTCAACAGTAGTGGAGAAAGCATTACTTGTTGTAGGAGGGCTTGAAACCAAAGATGTACCATATGTAGTGGATCTGAATGGTGCATTATTGTTGGAAAGTTCAAAGTCAAATGCACTCTTGGTTAACTGCCCATCATCAGCCTCATCAGCATCTTCTCCTTCATCATCAGAAGTAAGTGGTTCATAGGACCTAATGTACACTGCTCCCTGGCCTGATATTCGAATAAGTAGGTCACCATTCATCTCTGTTCCAGCAGCAAAACGTGGGCAAACCAGCTTGCCATATGAAGCCTTTGCGAATTTAAAACAAGCAATGCATATTAGAACAATTGTGAGAGAATATTAGACACTATTATACTCTTCTACATAATATTTTAAGTCCAACCATTCAACTCTTTAGGGGTTGGGATTCATGACATATGGGAATTAAGTAAACAATGGACCTGTCATGTGACACCCGACTTTTCTCAGGTCTACCTGACAAAGGATGCCAGAGCCAATCATTGAGAACCTCCTGAGCGAAGCAAAAGGTTTTCATAACAATAGTTAATTCCTAATTTATACCAAACATCTGTCTCAAATCTTTGTTGGATAGATACCTTTGACTATGTTTGACAAATACCCCACCCATGGGTGACCTTGAAGGAAAATGCCCCACCCAAGGGAGTGATACAGCCCTACCCATGCCTGGGGAGATGGGCAGGCTTGTAATTGATAGAGAATAAGCATGCACCTGCTTCAAGCTTTCTTTTTTATTGCAATCTTGTCTTATTATTCATATATTTATTTAAATATGCCACTTTACAAAGTATGGGACTCAACAAGAGTTCTAAGAAAAACTGTTCTTGCTGTATCTTGTGCCAAATTTAGTTTCAAAAGGCGAGTTATTTTGTAGTTCTTAGATCTACTGGTATATCGAATTACATCATGGTGATTCAGCGAGCGTTGAGAGACAGCAGAGCATTCCACTACGATATTAACTAGTTTCTATGCTTATCATATTCATGAGTTACAATGGAGACCTCTTCCACAGGGGGCAGGGCATTTATCCCAGGGGGGGGGGGGGGGGGGGTGGGGGGGGGGGGGGTGGGGTGGGGGGATGATCGCTCTTGGAATTGAGTTAAGTTTCATACCTTTAGAAACTGGAACTGGTTGCAAATTAATTGAGGAAACTGCTTCTCAATGTTGGACCTCAATTCGCTTTCTCCCCATTGTCTTTGGAATGCAAATTCGTGCATAACTAACCCTCTCCTCTCGAGTTCAACACGGGTATTGTGCGTTGGCACAGTTGAAGTGACTGGGCTTGGAATAAGGACCAGGTCTTTGTAAACGGGTGGCTTTATAGTAGCAGGCCTAGGTTGTCTTGCTCGCTTGGCAGGTACAGGAAACACAGTTGATTTCTTTCTCTTTGAACTTCCCGATCTCCCTCTCAAGGAAGGGAACAGATTTGCCATTTCCATCCCCATTGGCATCTCTGGTTGTGGTGCCAGTGCATTTGCAGTTCTTCCTGATCCTACTTGCACTTGCAGGTTTCTTGTTGGCAACATTGCCATTGGATTAGAAATGTCGTTTCCCTGTTCCCTCTCAGCAATTACTGGCAGTGGAAGTAATCTCCTGGACATGTCGATGTTCCGAAGTCCTGAAATACGTTCTAGTGCATCGACTATGCGTCTTCCTATATCTTCTTTTTTGTCTTCTTCAGCCATGCTTTCGTTTAACGTTGAACGCAAACGAACACAAAATGGCGGCTATTTTTGGCGGTAAATTATAGACCGCACTGCATTGTGGTTGTACAAAATATAAACATATATTTGCATATTAATTAGAATATATATTCTTGGTTTGATATGGCATGGATATTTTGTCCATTCGTAATACATATTTTCTCAGCAGAATTTCGAATAAATATTTATGAGTTGAGCACGTATATTTTTGAAAGAGGAAAGTTTTTCATGATTAGAAGATAAAAATGCACTTTGGAAGACAAATAGTAAGTTTAGCATGAATATTCCGAGTTTAGAACCGATATTCAAAGTATGGAACTCATATTTTCCGCTCAGAACATGAAAAGTTTAGACTTTAGAACATATAATCTGAACTTAGAAGGTATATCCGAAAGACAGAATAGATTCTTAGCACACGGCATGGATATTTTTATATACAGAATATTGTCCGCATCGGCGCCCCATAGTTACCCGTTAGACGTTACCCGTTACCTGTTACCCGTTACCTGTTACCTATTACCCGTTACCCGTTACCTGTCAGTACCCGTTACCCGTTACATGTTACCCGTTACCCATTACCCGTTACCCGTTACCCGTTACCTGTTACCTGTTACCTGTTACCCGTTACCTGTTACCCGTTACCTGCGTTTTAGACACGCCGGTCAGACAATCTCTTTTTAGTATTAACGCACTGTGCTATTTCGCAAACCGGGTAGGATTTTAGAAGACCAGCATTTAAAGCAGATGATTTTTCAGGTTCTGATACGCCCAGGATCGAATGTAGATTGTAGTAGTGACAAGTAGTGAAATTATAGTAATTTCTTAAAGGAATTAAAGGACATAATGTCAAATCTTAAGCTTCGATTGAAGCGAATTCCTCGTCAGTGGAAACCTGCTGAGCAAGCCTGCAAAAGGGCCTACTAGTAAATATTCGTGTGAATCTAAATTTTTCAAAACGATCTGGTCCAGCATTATCGTACCTAAGTAATCCAAGACTTGTAGTAGTTGTCGTGAAATCACGATATAGACAGTGCTTCTTCGCCGTCTCTCACAGCGACTGGCCGAAGGAGTGCTCGTCTGCAGTTTCAATTACCATCGATCCCGGAAAATAGCTTTGACCTTACCATCACATGATCGAAACTTTTGTCCATGCTCAATTCCTAGAAATTGGCTGATATTAACACCCTCCAATGTCTATAGGAGTCAGCATGCATGCATATATTTATAGCTCCTGGGGTCAACCAGCGCATGATCGAAACAATACCTTTAAATAACGTATAGGAATATTAAGCGTGCATATACGTATATACGTCAAGGGAGAAAGACGTAATTATAAGCCAATCATATGTTCTACCAAATATACGCAAGTGTAGGTTGCGAAGTTAATACTAACGTTGCTTTGATTCGAGGAAGGGGGTTAGAGGGAACTGAAAATCTAAACTAGAAATGTTGACTATGTCAACATCAATCTCCGCATTTTTCGGGGATCGAACAATCGATTGTCTATGCATGATTCTTGGAAATCGGCTGCCAAATACCTTCCAATAACTACAGGACTTTGAAATTTGAAATGTATCATGGCTACCCCAGGCTCATTATGCGTAACGGTTGATTTCCGGTGATATTTGAAATTACAGTAAATGTATGGAGTTTTAGTTCGAATGCCCGTTTGCTCTAAAATAAAATAAAATAAATCGTCAAAATAGTCTTACCTGTCTCTTGTGTGTTCCTTTTAGTTTCTGTGAAGTTTCAAGCCATTCCGTTCAATTTTGAGGGAGTTACAGTAATTTTCCTTCCCTTAGTATAATTATTGGGAAGGTAGCAAACTGTACGCCGATCAGCTGCAGAAAATCGCCTCGAATTCGCATAAAAATCCCGTACATCGCCAAAATTTCTTCAAATAACGGTTGCCCAGACACAGGTCCTTCACCACACTCAGCTTCCCTTTCACTGACTTACTCTAAGCGGAGAAAAATGGCACGAATTTGCAGTTTTCGAGTTTCTCGGATGTTCCCACCTGTCCTGCAACGGGCTCAGAACTCATACATATATATCGATGTTTTATTTATTTTTAGTGTAGAAGGCGGCTCTAATACCTTGAAATAGAGGAAAAGGTTAAATAAAATTGAGAAAAGAGAAAAAGAAGTAAAAAAAAAAAAGAGTGCGTGGTGTAGGACTCGAACTTCGGTCGTTGGATCAAAAGCGCGTGACCATTAAACCGCTTATTGAAACACCGCTTTTAAAATAAGATATATATGTATGGGTTCTGGGATGGTCGTAAAATATAGACGGGGACGCGGGGACGCGGGGACGTGGGGACGGGGACGTGGGGACGGGGACGTGAGGACGTGGGGACGTGGGGACGTGGTGACGTAAGGACGTAAGGACGTGAGGACGGGGACGTGGGGACGTGACCTTAGAAACACAGTATTTTTCACCACAAAAATAAAAAGCGAGTATTAATTATGTGTGTATTCAATGTATTGTTTTATCACAAACCGACGCCATCTTGGAAAAGCCTCGTTTCCATGCGCCCTGAGTGAGGTAAATGAGCATGGGAAGCAACCCGGGTGGAAAAAAAGATCTTCACTAAAACTAATATGGGTTGTTTACATAATAAGAGGGTAACCCTTGTATCCTTGTCATCCTAATAGTAGAATCATTCTACCGCCATTGTATTCTGCGTTCTGTTTACATGTAAAAGATCAGTTTTGTCTCGGGTACCTGAGAGGCACGATCATCCTAGCACTAGTTCAACCTTTGCACGCGTTACTTCATGTAAAGAATTCGCTAGGGACAATTCGCCTACCCGGAACAACTCTATTCTAGAGCCAAATTTTACATTGCAGGTTGCTGGAGTTGTCTAGCAATTAGTAGGCAGCATACCAGCACTATAGGATCCCCAGGACACTAGACAGCAGCAATAAAGGACACCACAGAAAAAGAATCAACGTTAATCCACCAATGACCCGTCAAAACTCTACTCGTGTACTCTATTCTTGAATGATTTTGGCGGCCGCATCATGTTGAGTTGACCTGGGCTACCTGAATCAGTTTTCTTGTAAACCCGGTCTATCTTTGAGCATAGTGCTAGGGTCAATGTAAACCGTCATGTAAACATTAGCCTCCGAAAACCGCCGATTTCTTTACGCTCACTTCGTGACTCCCTTTAAACTGGGCTATCAGATTTTCATAAAATGACTGTTTACAGTTTGAAAAATCTTGTAATTTTCTTCATATCAAGGGCGGAGTATGCCGCATATTATGTCGCTTGATGAAGCTCTATGGCCGTCCGGTCCTTCCCAGGCTCCATAATCTCACCAAGAGAGCGTGGAAACGAGGCTTTTCCAAGATGGCGTCGGTTCGTGAGGGAAAACAATTTTGATTACGTGTTTTCTAACCTAAATGACCAGCTAGTGATATAACAATGCATTGAGTACACACATAATTAGTCGCTTTTTATTTTAGCAGTCAAAAATACTGTGTTTCTAAGGTCCCTCCGTCCCCGTCCCCGCGTCCCCGTCCCCGCGTCCCCGTCCCCGCGTCCCCGTCCCCGCGTCCCCGTCCCCGCGTTCCCGCCCCCGTCTCCACGTCTCCACGTCCCCGCCTTCCCGTCCATGTTTTACGACCATCCTGAGTATTGAGCCCGTTGCAGGACAGGTGGGAACATCCGCGAAACTCGAAAACTGCAAATTCGTGCCATTTTTCTCCGGTTAGAGTAAGCCAGTGAAAGGGAAGCTGAGTGTGGTAAGGATCTGCCTTTGGGCAACCGTTATTTGAAGAAATTATGGCGATGTACGGGATTTTTATGCGAATTCGAGGCGATTTTCTGCAGCTGATCGGCGTACAGTTTGCTACCTTCCCAATAATTATACTAAGGGAATGAAAATTACTGTAACTCCCTCAATATTGAACGGAATGGCTTGAAACTTCACAGAAACTGAAAGAAATACACAAGAGACAGGAATATTTTGACGATTTATTGAATTTTATTTTAGAGCAAACGGGCATTCGAACTAAAACTCCATACATTTACTGTAATTTCAAATATCGCCGGAAATCAACCGTTACGCATAATGACCTGGGGTATCTGTGTGGCTAGGCGCAGCTCCACTTACCCCGCGTGATTTTCGCCGTTGTACATGCTCGATGATGCATAAGTACCCACGTGCTACCGGAATATACTTGTATACAAGAAACAGCTTTAGAAATTAAATATGTAGTAGTATAGTGCCAGCACTCGTCGAGTCTCCCTGCTGTAAGAATAAAAAGAGAGGAGCTTTTCCAGAACCCCTCTAGGAACCACTTTCACCTTTTCCTACTTCTCACTTTCGTTCCTAGAGGGGGTTTTGCTTTTCGTTTATCGGGCCCGGCATTTATTTGGCTTCTGGCCACATCGGGCTCTCACACAGGTCTCACTTGACTCTGGCCGCCATGTATATATATCTCTATTTCTGCTACATCGACAGACGCGCTACGACTGGTGTGGAGCAGGGAGCTTTTTACCCCACACCAGCCGGTCTACCACGTGTGGTCCGCCAGACTCGAACGCTCCCCTTTTCTCTCAAGCCCAGCGCCGAACCGTGAGGCCACATGTGCTATGTCTGGCGGCTAATGCAATCGTCGTGACCAAGAGCGTGACGTTAATTTGCATACCAGACAGTCGTTCTTTGGCGACGTATAAATATTGTTGGCTACGTTCGAAAGAAATATCAACTTTTACTCCACCAGGCTTCCTAGTTTTGCCCTCATTTCGCGTCGAAGCTCGGCTCGAATTTGTTCTGGATTTTTCCACCTCTAACCGGTTTTTTGTCGAATTTCGAGCTTCAGACTGTCGTACTTGTCAGCCTCGCTAAGGATCAAAGCGAACTCTTTGGCAGAAATAGTTCCATCGCGTAGAGCTTTCGAGATAAGGTCGCTAATAGTATTCACTTTCACCTTCCTCAACATCTAGGTTTTTTCGTGCTTAGAAACGTGTAGGCCTAGTTTCTTAGCGGCGACCGCGGTAGAGGCAGAAATTATACCGAATAGACCCCCAACGGCCCCAAGTGGAAGTCCGACAACAACACAAAAAACCTGAAAGCGAAGTCGCCAGACCGCTGGCCGACAACACAACAGAGTTTTACGAACTCCCTCGTAGTGTTTTACTTGGGTTTCGAGAGTGGCATGTGTGTCACAAACTTCTGTAGTCGAAAGCTATCTCCAGCCCCGGCTTCGACGCCAGAGAGTGAGGGGTAAATAGAGTCGCTTGCCATAGCGTTCCGCAATGCTAATGCTTTCACACCTCAAGCGTAGAGGTCGATTGCGGAAGTCTACGATGTTGCTTTTCTCATCGCGAACTGTAAGACGAAGGCTGCTCCGCATTGTCCCTAGGGCTCGGAGGGCTCGGTGTTTTTTTTTGGTGGGGGGGATACGTCGCTTTTTCGAACCTCGAACCTCGGATCTCTAAGCTAGCCTCGACTTCTGAAGGCTTTCCTGCAAGGAGTGAGAAGCCGGAATCGATGATATCGCAGTGTACATACACTGTGTGGATATCTTTAAGCACCAGTTCGTGGTTACCCACTTTGAGCGACACACCTTTCCCCTCTTCATTCCCCTTAACGCATAACAATGTGCAGACTTTTACTAAACCGGATTGGTTTTTTAACGTCTAGGGTCCACGCCCCTCTCTGTAGGGGTTTCACGAATTTCACGATGCCAGCATCAATTGCTGGTTTGAAGTATGGTTGAATGCTCGCTATATCATGGGAATGGGATGGGAACATCACACCCTCGACATCCCACCAGAACTTTTCTACCAGGTTCCACCAACTGTTCTCCAGGGTCGCCTCGACTAGCGAAATATTCTCGATCTCAAGAGGTTGGTCAAAGTAGACCGTATGGTCTGCCGTAGGGCATGTTACATTCAATATAATTGCGACCATGGCGGATTTAAAGATTGATCTTGCTAGCTTCAACACACGGCATGGATGCGCAGCTAAAGATGGTTTGCCGCGATTTCCGCCAACAGTACCCTAATACAGACCTCAAGAAGTTCTATGTTCGAGAGAATGATGACTCCGGCAAGCCACCAGCTTACAACGTGTTCTTTACAGGCCCGGACATGGACCATGCGGTGTACGGAACGGCCAGTTGGATAGACCCCACAAACAGCATCACTATAGGCGGGATAGGGATGCCATGGAAAGGGCGCTGAGCACCACAACGACCTTCCCCAAAGCCCTGCTGCCGAACCTCGGCAACAGATATCCCGTGCCTGCAATACCAGTGCAAGATGCGACTCCACTGTCCACCCGCCCTATCCTGACGAAATTACGCATACATGTGGCGCCAGGTGAGTGGTTCGCGACAGAAGTTCACGACATCTTTAAGGAGACTGTTGTCACGCATAAGACGGCAAAATAGGCAAGGAAATGGTTAGGATCTCCGTCGTACAATTATTGGCCACAGCTTAATTTCGCAGTGTGGTGCGCAACCTCGGGTTGTGGTGTGTCACTTGCCGACCCTGCATTCGAGAGCTTCCCACTTGTGATCCAAGGCTTCCTTCGATTTCACGTATATTTCACAATACGGAGGGTGTTATCCGAACATGGAGGCTTAAGAACGTCAGTACCTCTCCAAAGTGACAGCTTTCAACCAAATGGCAAATTCCTACGACAAAGCTGCTTTCGAGAATCTATGCACCGAGTTTGGGCTATCTCGCACACGACTTTCGGTGGAAGGGTGGTCGGAACCATGGTCTGGGTAACGTTAGCCCCTTCAGGATATGAGAATGTCCACAAAGATCGCCCATATAACACAAGTGCAAATGAGTATCCGAACTTAATTGGCCAGCGGTTCTCTGATGAGGGTAGAAAGTCGTACATGGGTGACCTCATAAAGTTCGTTCGCAATGATGCCGCAGGTAACGGGCAATTCAACTGGTTTGTGACAGCTGTAGGGGAGGGCCTCACGAAGCCAGGGTTGGGGAGACTTGATCATTCCGTTGAGGCCTTTGTCTATTCAGTTCTCGGGGCTCAAGTTAACATGCATTCTCCCATTGCAGGCAACAGTGGGATGGCTCAGACCACCCAGAACGAGTTTCGTAAAATGCTTGAGGAAATGATCGTGGAAAACGACCTCGCAAAAGGTGTACCGAATTACCAGTGGGCTTTAGAAAAGGCCAAGGTGAGGCTTAACTTAGCCGTGGCCCCGGAGCTATTGCTGATGCCATCCGAGCTAGTGATCAACACAGAAAGCATAGTGGGATACAACAACAAGCTGAAAACAGCGACAAGTGGCATGACCTTCGGCGTCAACAACATTAACGAAGCCACCAAAAAAGTGGGGACTGTTTATATGCAAGGCCCTCCTCCGAGGAATAATTTACCACATAGGACCTCGGCGATAACGCGTAAAAAAGAGGTCCCTCCCACCTCCCTCCCACCTCCCTCCCACCTCCCTCCCACCTCCCTCCCACCTCCCTCCCACCCCAGCGGTTTCTACCCACGAGACCAACCTGGCAGTGGCAACCATCGCAGCCGCATTGACCTCATGTTGGATGTTCCGCTAGCGGCGCTTGTATTGCTCCACCAAGAGAACCACTACACCAACGATCAAGAGCCAGGCATTCTTTGCTAAGAAGCCCACAACCTCACCTGCAGTACGGAAGACGAAGCTGGCAATAGCCCAATCATCCCTGGGAGGATCTGACCTAGCTTTTTCCCAATCGCCTTCCACCCAATTCCAACACCCTTGGCGATGGGTATTTTGTAGTGCAGCAACCACAACGCCGATAACAGTGCCCACCGCAGTCAACACCCCCAACACTGTAAACCCGTATTTTTTTAAGATGGCTTTGACTCGTTCTATGAGTGACAAAGACTCCTGGAGCTCCTCTTCCCGCTGATCAAGACCTTCCGATCGAATGGAGTCGAGGTCTTCGCGAGCCGCCTCTCTCTGGGCTTCCGTCGATGCGGGGTATTTTAAGCATTTCCTCACCTTGTGCGCGTCGTTCTTCGAGCTGTTACCGCGCTTATTCGACTTCGAGATCAGCCTCTTCTCTTGTGGCGCCAAGAACCCTTTTGAGGTCCTTCCCAATCCTCATGTATCTCTCCCGCTTAATAGTGGTCAGAGGGATAGGCTTCTCTTTGCTACCCATCACGTGGATCAAGATTCTACCACTACCATCCTCCATGGTAGATACCTCTAGCGTACCAGTTCTACCTACGTCTGGGTAAAGCCTCCTGATCTTCTGGAGCAGATCTTCACTCGTGCTTCTGGCGATTCGATCGGTGAAGACGATACCCTTCGCCATCTCGATTAACGATGTCTCAGCCTGACCCTTAGGGCGAGCACCTTCTTTGTTATAGTCACGGTGGCTCATGGGGATTTCCTCACCACCACCAGAGGCCCCGCCTGGGACAGTAGGGAAAGGGTTGTCTGTCTCATCTGGGTCTGTATTTGTGCCCCGATTCTCAGTTGGGTCTACTTCAACATCCATATTGAAGCTTATCGTCTCAGGCGTGTCACTCCAACGTGATTTCATCGAAGCTCGATCCAACACATACCTCACGGGTGATTCGCGCCCTCAAGGCGAAGCGCATGTTGTACCGCAGGAATCTCAACCCTTCAAGCACGGAGCCTGGCGAAACGCTCCGCATCGAGGTTACGACGCTAGGGAAAGAAATCGTACTGGTTCCGGGTAGCCTAGCGCTCTTGGGCACCCTAGGGCTGTCTGGGTGTCCCGCTAACAACCGCGATCTGTATCTCACCTCCAATGAACGCGAGGCCCGTGTGCGGCAGGGTATTCAGTTTCAGGACGTCAACAAGCACCGTTCGGGGGCTGGCGATAAAGACACATCGAACACAGCCGACAACGCGCTTCTGACCGCATATAGAACAAACACCACTTGACTTCGAGGCGGTCACGAAACACGGTATCCTGTACCCCTATGCCCAGGAGGACATCCTCTCCTTTGAGCTGACGCTATCGCCCGCAAAGGATGTCGTGGTGAGCTCCGACCCCACGAAGGTGGGCACGTATAAGCTTACCAACATCCAGCTGGAATATGAGGTCATTGAAAATGCAACTCTTGCTGCGGAGGCCTTGAATGCTTACTCCACAGGCACTGCCTTCTTGTATAAACACGCCACCCACTTCAAGTCCGTTACGGTAAATCGAGCAACAGACACACTGATCTCAGAGACCATACACGCCCAGCGCCGCTCCTTTACGGGGCTTCTGCTCCTATTCATTGAACCCTACGCCGCAGGGGCACGTGACAGTGAGAAATTCACCAATCCTGGGATTACTAAGATCGAGATCGACGTGAATAGTGTTGTCAACTGCTTGTTCCAAGCTGGCCAGCTATCACATGACTTCTGGGAGACCGCGAGAGGGTGGTTGTGCTGCCGGGACGGCGATTGTCTTAACGGATATGACCCCAAAGAAGTTCTATGAAAACAGATTCGCCGAACTTGTCGACTGTCGTACTGCAAAAGACTCAGACGTCCACGGCGATGGGCAAGCTCAAGTGGGTGGCGGTAAAGATATCTAGCTTCGAGTACATCGGAGTGGGGGTTCTGGCAACGTAAACATGCACATCTACTTCCTGGCGGATGCACAGTGGATGGTATTGAATAGAAGTCTACAGAGCGTAGCATACTAATGGCGGCCCTAGTGGAACACGTGCCCTTCAACGCTTTGATCGTTGGCCCCACGAACTGTGGAAAAACAGCATTCCTCGTGGAGCAGCTGCGGGGGGCGTTCCGTGGTAAGTTCGATTACATAGTTTTGATTTGCCCCACGTTCCCTTATAACAAAACCTACAGAGGCGTTGCTGTGGGAGACCCTCACTTCTATGTCGTCCAACCCCCGCAAAACGATATCGATGCTGCACTACACTTATGTGCCACCTTTTGGGCTGGAACCAACACCCTCCTTGTCTTGGATGACTGTGCGGCCTCGAAAGACGTGAAGAGGCGCTCAGACAAACTGGTCGATCTGGCATTCTCGGCGCGCCACATCGGGATCTCGGTGTGGGTGTTAACACAACAGCTGACGAGGATCTGTAAACCATTCCGCGAGAACTACGCAGTCGTCGTCACCTTCCACACCGCATCCATCGTAGATATTAAAAAGATCTTCGAGGACTTTGGTGCGGGTTTGGAACCGGATGAGAAACAGCTGTTGGTGTCGGAGCTCCGAGTCCATAGATTTGCTCGCATATGCTTTTGCTTGCGACATCCTTTCTCCACGGTGTTAGAGATTCCGGCGCCTTTGGCATACCGCGATGGAGGATTCCATAAAGGAATTGCTCGGTGAAGACGTCACAGGACCTCTACCACCTATGGATGACAGGGAAACTGAGAGTGGTAGTGCAGTTCACAAATAAGCCCACTCCATTTTGGCTGCAACAGGGACCTCGAAAGAGTATTTAGGGCACAACCTTTCGCTAGGGGACGTGGCTAGATTGTCTGAGAAGGATGTAACAAAGTATCACAATAGGTATCAAGCAGTTGTAGCACGAAGGTAACAGGCAGTCTAGTTGATGGTGCTTTGCGTCTAGCAACTCGCGCAGTCGCGTACCTAGTTCCAATAGACGACCAACAAATACTGCTAGAAGACCTATAAGACGACCATTTAGTTCGCAACGAGATATCTACTGTGGCTGGCTTGTTGTCTCTACGTGCAGGTCGCTTTGTAGCACTAGCAAGTGCTACGTTCCACGTAGTAAAACACATAGTCCCCCCTCAAACCATCGCAGTAGAACCGTTACAGTCAGTGGAGATACAAGATGTCGGAGCAAATGGAAATCCACACACAATCGGACCGCATTACGGCAGATACTCCGACGACCCAACCGGTAAAGACGAAGGATCCTAAGCGCGTTGATGCAGGCAAGGCACTGGCTGCATCGAACAATCGAGCTCGTGAGGCCCTTGTCCGCGACGAGGCGCGTGAATAGACCGAGATGGTAGAGGTGGAGGTCGATGAAAGCACCCGCTGGCCGGAGTTATCCGCCACTATGGTGCTAACCGCCATTGGCGTGGGGGCAACACTGTTGGGCTTGTATTGGCAAAGCAAGCGCATGGTGCAGCCTGCAAGCGCAGAGCATGCTGGACGTTGTGCGGTGGCCCCACCACAACCACCTACCGATGGAGATATGTCCATGATGTGAGTGTTCACACGGTCTATTGAACGAAAGGCCACCACCCCTGTATCTTAACAAAGGAATGGACAGGTCTACAAAACTCAGACTACACGCCATAGCTTCTTTTGGTATCGGTATGGTTGCTGGTTCGATGATTCTGAAGGGCATCAAGCAAGATTTCGACTATCTTGATTGGGAAGCACTATTCAAGGTATAACTCAACGTGGACTACGAAGTGGAAATAGCAAGACGTAAAGCGGATCGCAGAGCGGAACGCAGAGCGGAATTCGAAGCGGAACTCGAAGCGGGACTCGAAGCGGAACTCAAAGAGGAAGTAACGAAATGCGAAGCGAACCACTCTTGGGTGGTTCGCAGAGCGGAACTCGAAGCGAAACTCGAAGCGGACCTAGCAGAACGTAAAGCAAGATGTAGAGCGAAACGTATAGCGGAACTCGATGAGGAACTCGATGATGAATTCGACAATAAAGACGGTTGTGGCGTTTAACGGCCTATTGAAAGAAAGGCCATGAAAGAAAGGCTACCACCCCCTGTATCTTAACAAAGGAATGGACAATAAGCTTGTGAAAGCTGCATTTAGATGCGGCAACTTTAGTTGGTATTGCCACTGGTATTGGTTGGGTGGGGAAGAAAGTTGTGAAGGAGCCTATGACCAACGACCCCTCGACAAGCATTGTGAACTACGTGAAGTGGACTGCGGTATTGGCTGGGGCAATTGCCGCAAAGGAGTACCTTGAGGACAGAAACATTATTCCTAAGCCTCTATAGATGGCCACCATTACCGTGATGATTGGTGGCGCGCTTTTAAATGCTACAGCGTTTGTTGGTGGCTCCTACCTCGCTAAGGCGATTTCTAGTGGAGGGCCCGATGCGATCGCTGCAGAGCACAAAAGACACGACAAGGCCCTCGAGAAATACCAAGCCGACCGACCGAAGCTAGCGGATTGGGTGCAAGAGCAGGAGAGCCTGCGGCATCACGCCCAAGAAGATCTTAATGACACGAACCGCGCGTTTGAGCTCTACAACGAAGCACACGTTGGGTTACACCGCATACCCCATCTCCAGGATCCACAGTTCTCTAACTACTACCGACCCTCATCTGCACAAAAACGGATGAGCTGGTTTATGCTCAGGGGTGTTAAGGCATGGGTCTCCAATATGGCCGCCACAAATCAAGAGGGGGTGGTCTATCTCTTTGTGCTTGTGAGATATATTCTTGACACTTTGACATATTTGATAAAGTCACAACCTTAACACATTTTTGTGACAGTTTCCATGGAAACGTGTAATGTGACCTTTGAACTTTAATTTTAAGGAAAATTGGGAAAAGCCTCCTGGAGGTCGGTAAAAGTTGTTGATATAATAGATATTTTCATGCCAATGAATCAATGTTAGGGCACACTTCGGTGATCCAATTTGAAAAGTTGGTTATCATTGGAATGTCTGTTAATTCGGTGGAAATTTGAGGATATCAAATTTCACAATTGCCTTAAATTGACTTCTCCTTAAAATAACCAACTTTTCAAATTGGAGCAGGAACGTGTGCACTAACCTTGATTCACTTGCATGAAAATATCCACTATATTAACAACTTTTACCGACCTCCAGGAGGCTTTTCCCAATTTTCCTTAAAATTAGAGTTCAAAGGTCACATAACACGTTTCCATGGAAACTTCCACAACAAGGTATCAAGGTTGTGACTTTATGGAATCTGTAAAAGTGCAAAGACTATATCTAACAAGCACAAAGAGATAGACCACCCCCTCTTGATTTGCGGCGGCCATATTGAAATAGTTTGAGACCCATGCCTTAATACCCCTGAGTGTAGGCGGTGGCATGCTTGCCCTGGGGTATGCTGCAAGTCGGTGGCTGAAAACGTTTTTTTCCTGTTGGAGGCTGATTTTGCTGGAATATATCGCTAATGGATGCTAAGCTAAGCTTGCAGTACTACAGCCCTCAGGGGTACTGGAATGGTTTCACGGCTGTGGGAAAACTCGCAGTAGCTGCACACGTTTCTGAAGAGGCGGCTAGGAGTTGGTTGGAGAAACAGGCTCTGTGGCAGATATACTTATCGCCACCTCGCTATGTTCCAAGACCGCACTATGCTGTCTCCAAGCCGAATGATGTTCATCAGGCTGACTTACCTTTTCTACCGCACGACACCTATAGGCGTCGAACGTATAAGTATGCTTTGGTGGTAGTAGATGCCGCTAGCCGTTTCAAAGACGCTGAAACCCTTCGAAGCAAGGACAGTGGAGAGGTTGCGGCTGCGTTTGACCGCATCTACGACCGAACTTTGTCTTGGCCGAAGCTCCTCCAAGTGGACCCAGGGCGTGAGTTCATGGGTCAGGTCTCTACCCTTGTCTCAAGGTATGGCACGGAAATTCACCGTAGTGAGCTGGAAACCACCGAGCGCAAAGCATTGTCGAGCGGGCCAACCGCACTCTGGCTGAAAGATTGTTTGGTTACCAGTCCGCACAGGAAATGTTGCTGGAAGCCGCAGCGGAACGCTCGAGGGAATGGGTCGAGAGGCTACCCGCTGTGCTCCAAGCTATGATCAGCGAGGTGACCCGGTTAATCGGAAAAGCCCTTACCAAAGTCGTAGGGGATATTTCACCTCCATCATACCAAAGGCCTGTGGGCTTCGCGGAAGAGCGGCTACCGTTTAATGCGTTGGTGCGGTATCTGTACGCCCCTGGTGAGCTAGAAGATGAGCTATTTGGACTCCGTGGGCGCGCCTAAGCGAGGATTCGTCCGGGAAGAGCTACTTTTGGTGCCCCCCGATACGAAGCTTCCACCGAAGGGGATCCTAGGAGTTCGTCGACGAGTTTATCTCCTCTGGAAAGGGTGTCTTTACATAATAGGGTGTCAATCCCGTTTACCGCGATCCAGCGCTTAATGTCAAATGGTGAGAGAAAGATCTTGTTTGTATGGATACCGTACATCCTATGCTTTTCGCTTCGAAGCATATCCATCCCGTGGTAGAACACTTTTTTTATCTAGCAGGCACTCTTTGTATTGCTCATGACGGATGCGGTGTTTCACAACGGCTTTGCGCACCCCTATGGCTTTCCGGATCTCCTTGTCATCTGCTTTCAAGATTGAGTAGAGCTTTGACCGTAGGCCGACGTACTCTGCGATGGGGGTGCCCCCGCATTCGTCTTTCATTTTGCCGAGGACCTTCTTGTTCTCTGTACTATGCAGTAGGTGGTCCTTGTTGTAGTTGCTGGTATCGTATAGATGTTTTCAGGTACCGATATCTGTATAGACATCCTCCGTCTCGATATGCAGCAGGAGACTGTCAGTGTCTGTGTAGAAAAGGTTACAGCGCTGCCCATACTGCTTCTGGAGCTCGCCGTAGTAGAAATCATACGTCAAATGCTTCAAGAGGTAGAGGATCGACATCTCAACGTATACCGCGCGGTTCAGCAGCAGTCTGCTTTTGTAGTTGTTTACTGCGGCTAGGTCGTTGTCGAAGATCATGGAACGGGCATAGCTGGGTTTGTTCAAGAGACGCTGCAGTCTGACCCCCTCTGAAGAGCGCACCAGCTTGACGTCTACACGCTTGCGCATGTTCTCCATGGTCTTGCCGAAGACAGAGTTGTTCATGAACTTGTAGAGGTCCTGCTCGAATGTGCTCTTTGTCTGTTTTCGTAGCTCCGTGTTCATTCGGATGTACGGCTCCATCCATGGGCTCTGATCGACGCGAATTGCTCTGTGGATCGTTTTCAAACGCATGCCCAGAGAGAGGTATAGCTGTAGGCTGCTGAGTGAAGCACGTAGCGCTCTTTATCGCGGAGGTTAGGCAAGAGCTTCTCCGCTTTCAAGGGTCCATTGCCCTTGTAGGGCTTCTCGAAGAGGTTCGTTTGATACTCTGAGAACCAGGCTTTGTCCACCTGCATTCTCTCGGGAGCTAGTGGATAGCTGTTGTGCGCGTCATGAAGTTCTCGAGGGTATTCGAGGTCAACCTCGAGGATGTAACCTTTATCCGCATCGTTCGCGAGGTTGGCGATCTGCCGTTCCGTTGGTGTGCACCACTCGAACCCTCCTGTTGGTAGGTGTTGACTCATGGCCCAGCCATAGAGGTTGTTGGCGTCGAGGCAGAGTATGTGGCTCTTCGGTTTCTCGGTGTCGAAGTCAGGCACTATTGGGTTGTTTGCTTTGGCGTACCGCTGGAACACCATGGATATTCCACCACGCAGGCCATTCTCAATGAAGAGGTAGTCGGTTAGTAGTTCGAGCTCCACACCTGTCTTCTTTAACAGCGCATCGCATGAGAGCCCAGGGCTCGTATAGTAGTGAGCTGGGTCCAAGCTGTAGTTGTTCATGCAGGTCGCACGAAAGCCCTCAAACACATCTGCGAAGAGAAGCACGTCAGTTCGGAAGTAAAGGTCGTGGTAGTCCCCCAACGTCTAGCAACCAAATACCTTCCAAATCTCTAGTGCGTGCTTGTAGTCCTCATCGGATATGTCCTCTAGGGATAGCTTACTATAGAACACGCTTTTCGGTGGAAGAGAAGTCTCTGCGAACCTCTCCCAAGTGTCCATGTACTCGTATGGGTAGACGCCTTTGCCCAGCAGCAGCTTGTTTTTGTCTGGGTTGGGCTCGTGCTTCGTCGTCTGCTGTAAGGTCTCTGGGGCTTTACTTGGGTTTTTCTGTCATATGCAGTGGGTGGACCTTTTGGGCTCTAATCTTCACCTCCTCCTCTTGTGTGCATTGTAGGAAGCGTTCGATTGTATCCGTGCCTCGGTAGAGCACAGGTGGCTCGCTGTGGCCGTCACAACGTACAACGATGTAGGGAATGTGCTCCTCTGTCTTTTGCGTGTTGCTCTTTTCAGGGTCTAGGGCGGGCCCTTCGATCTTGGTGGTTAAAGCCTCGAGGTCGGCGTAAATGACGTAGGGAACTTTGAGCTCCTTGTGGAAGTTCTGTAAGGAGAGTTTGTTGTTCTCCTCGGTAGGCATGTCAATACGGATGGCCCGACCGTTGACGCCATTGCACTCTGGGATGTGCCTATCGAGGAGAGCCTCGGTGGTGTATCCATGTAGGCACTGCTCGCAGAAGTGCTGCCTATGTCCATGCTTTGTCTGATCGAATAGGAGGCGGTTGAAATCCTTGATCCAGCAGTAGTGTTGCAGGCCACTCTTTGGGCACTCTTCAAGCAAGAGGCTAACACGCGACGAGAAGGCTCCTTTGATATGTGGTGCACAACCAAGCACCGTTCCTCTTGGGACCATCCATATACACTGATAGAGATTCGGGTCTGCTTCTCCACGCGCAGTATTTCAGAGATGGGGGTTGGCGAGCTTATCACATCGAGTTCAACCCATCATCTTCTCGGTACTTCGTTGTCCTCTGGGGGTCCTTTGCGACTGGGAACAGTACTGCGCGTAGTGACCAACGTAGACAGTTGTCGTCTTTGTTTTTTACATTGATCACGGCTTTCTTCTTCGCGACTTCTGCCGGTAGTGGTATATACGAACCCCCACAGAGTGGTTGGTAGCGAGCTATGTTGAGCATATAACGTTGACTCTATCAACAACCCAGTTCGAACCTCGAGATATCCACTTCTCGATGCCGTTGTAGATTTGCGCATGTGCTTCTACTAGTTCCTTGTGAATCTCGCTGGTGTTGGTTAAGACGGCTTGTGAGCTCCGGAACGTAGCTGTCTCGTAAACCGGGCCATCGGGTTTGTCAAGTCGGAGCGTTGTGTTCAAACCCAATAGCCCAGGGTGTTTGGAAGAATTTAAGACCTTCGGGCTCCTTCTTCTGGTAATCCTGAACTGCTCTGACTTTCTTCAGGCGGGGGGCCGGCACAGGCCTCTCCCTTATAGCCTTTGGGTTCGTCCGGCGTGGAGCTGCCACGGGCCTCTCCCTTATAGCCTTTGGGAGCTAATTCGCCGTGGAGCTGGCACGGGCCTCTCCCTTGGAGCATTGAGGGGCCTCGTCCAGAGTGGAGCCAGCTTTAGCCATGCCCTCTTACGCGTCGTGGGGGCTGTTTTTAGTCTCTTGCTCCCTACAGTTGGGGTGGTGGTTGCGGGGTCTGTAGGCCCATTTAGGTATCCAGTGCCTCATCACTGATGCGTCCAGATTCGTTGAGGGATATTAGTCGATCTAGATGATCCATCTCTACCGGTATACCTAATGTCAGACGTTTCTCTAAATAGTCGTTTGGACCCTCAACACCTGACCGGTATAACTAATGTCAGACGTTTCTTTATATTGTCGTTTGGACCCTCAATACCTGACCGGTATACCTAATGCCAGACGTTTATCTAAATAGTCGTTTGGACCCTCAACAATTCACTCAATACCTGGGGGTAAACCCTCTTTGCACGCCGTTCCTTGTATAGCAGCTTCCCATGGACGTTACCGTTCCTACATGGTCGACAAAGTATGGTCTCAGACCATGTCCCGACGCTACAACCTCTACAGGGCCTCGGAATCGTCCCACCTTTGCTGATACGATAGTTATGCAGTTTTCAGAACTCACCAACACAGTTTCGGTCACAAGTATGTAGCTCACCAATCATTAGCCAGGTACGACTGTTATAGTCACGCATTTTCAACCGGTATACCTAATGTCAAACGTTTCTCTAAATGGAGATATCGTGGGGGAGGTTCCCATATATGAAACGGTCTGCACAGCCGGGGTAGATTTATAATCGCCGACTCGCTGGAGGGTGGCGAGCTACCCTAATGGTCCCCCGGGAAAGAGTGCTGGCGGGCCCGCTGGGGGTGGGGGCGGGCTATCCTAAGGGGCGTCGAGGGACCTTTTAGGGAGCGTTCGGGTTGTGTGGGACCCGAGGTAGATTAATAATTGCCAATTATTTGTCTACGTGAACGCACCGCGAGGTAGATTTATAATTGCCAATTATTTGTCTACGTGAACGCTTATGTGCTTGCTCAACTCACGAAAACCAGCTGGAGAGCTCGGCGGGGCCGGCGGCGCCCCCCCAGGACCTTCGCTGCGCCAGAACCGGCACTTTATATACTACTTCAGTAAATCGCTAAAAATCTACAATTATCCTGGATATAATTTTATTTTCTATATTTAATGAACACCATCCCCGCAGCAAGACTGGAGATGACGGGCTGATTGCCAAATAAGGTTTTGAAAATTCTGAAAGGTGTATTTTTGCTCTTACGAGCTGAATACTCCTAGCCTATAGCTAACCAGTGGAACAGAAGTCACGCTGGTGTTACAGGTGTTAAGAGCAGATTTCGTATGAGTGGAACCAACTACGGCAATGACTACGGCACAATTATTGTACGGCATGCCGTGACATTGAAATGGTTTCCCTATAATGTTTTAATAAAAAAAACAGTTGAAATAATCTATTTGTACCCAGGCCTATCGTGGAGCTGTCATTTGGAATAGCCTAAACTCAGCCGTCAATTAAGTCGTTCAAAGCTGCTTTAAAGTAGTACCTACTAAACCTGCTTTATTATATATTTACATGAAGTTTTTATTAATTTAATTTAATTTAATTAGAAATTAACGTAGTTCGGTAGTTACTGTCATTCACAATTGTAATTTATCATCTTAGCATGGGTGTTTTAAATTTTTAATCTTATATAATAATACGCTAAGTGTGTGTGTGTGTGTGTGTGTAACGCTCTTTCCCAGGCTCCCCCGATCGATATCCTAATATGGAGTACGCGCGCGCGTCCGAAAATGGCGGCAAAAAGTGACGGCCACAGGTATCCCAACGTAGACGACGAATCATGCGAAAAGTTGCTCTCTGTCTTGGTCTTGGTTGCATTTGAGGAAATAATGTTAAAAAGAAATGAGTTTTCTCAAGTTCTACACTTAGTTGGGCGAGCATGCCATCGAGTTTACGGGAATCTGTTTTAGGGAAAACCTAGGCGAGCAAGCCATCGAGTTAAAGGAATGTTTTAGGGAAAATCTATCGCCAGGCGAAGCGGCCGAAGTCAAACGACCGAACGAGGTAAGACCAGGTATTCAAACACAGTTAGAAATGTTGTCGGTAGAAAAGGCTGTTCATTTTTTAATCTTACAACTCTATTGTGTGTCTAAGAGCAAGATAGTTTGTCCATGTCTGTTCTTTGTAGTTTCCTGTGTTGTTAGATATAAAAACCAACTGTTTCCTCGCCAAACTATCGTAGGCTCTTCAGACCACAAACTCACTACAACCAGACATTCAAATAACTTGGCTTTTGATAACAAATTATTAATTCTGTTTTCCTGCTTCGATCAATGCTCTTTCGGCGACCATATTTATTTTCGTTACACGAATTCATGACTCAAGCTGCCTGTCACCGTCAGTTTTGGCACTTTCTCGACAATAACAGGTATAATTGTGTTCATCGGTTTGAGAAATTATTGCCTTTTTTATCAAAATACAACTTTGAAAACATTATCACGCTAAAAATCTCCAGTACACAATCTGGCACCATTGCATTGTGTCAGGAGTCTGTCAGCTGGTTAGACTATGTTACTATATCATATTTGTTGATTTCATGTAAGTTCCGCGGGTCCCTGCTAGTGTATAGATAATAGTGTATAGGTATTATACACGGCTCTCTGGAAGAGCATTGATTGTAAATGATGGGATACCGTGTTTAAATAAAGCTGATGATGATGATCATGATGATATCCTGCTCATCCAAGAAAATTACAGAGACACGGTTACGGCACGGTTACAGTACGGTTACAGTACGGTTACAGTACGGTTACAGTACGGTTACAGTACGGTTACAGTACGGTTACAGTACGGTTACAGTACGGTTACAGTACGGTTACAGTACGGCTACGGACATGCGGTAGTTTGTCCACTCATACGAAATATGCTCTATAGTATTAAAGTGCAATTAGCATGCCAACGAAACCTTGTACATTGAGAAAATGGAAACAATTATGATGATTGTGTCGGTTGTACCCACTAGCTAACGCTCAAACATGCATACATAGTCAAGAAATAAAGGATATAAATTGCCTGCCTAAAACGGCTCGCCGCAGATAAAACACAAAGCCACCGTTCATTGGTTTAATATGCATTGTTTCAATTTCAGGTGATGCTTATCTTTTTCTTTAATGTTTAGCCTAAAATTGATAGATTGAAAAGCTACCAAATTTATAAATACTAACACGTTCACTATTGATTGCGGTGGGGTATCCGACGTTTCTTATCCGCGCGGTCTTTAATTTCTTTTCTTTATTTTTGGAAGATTTTATCTCTGCACGAGGACTTTTTCCATGGCATATTATCAGTTTGTGTTTGTTTGTTTGTTTGCTATTGATTTTATTGTATGAAATAAAAAAATTAGCCGTCTCAGGAATAAGCAAGTTGGTTTAATTGTACAAATATTTTGGTATTTAAACAAAGATAATTTGATAAGAAAACAAAGGATTTCGTAAGATTTAATGCTAAACTTGCTTCACGGATCAAGAGCTGCAATCTCTATTTTGACAATGTTGCGCACGCAGTTAGAACAATGGCTATCTGTTTTAAATAACAAAAGGCTGGTGAACCAGACCGAGTCTTAGCAGCTCGCGTCTATTGTTCTACTGATGCGTGCGCAACATCGTCAGAATGGCCTATTGTTTATTGCTAATTAAGTTGAATAACTCCAATTCCCCAGACTCATTATCTTCTGACACATGCATGAGTGATAAGTGGGATTATTATACATTTTACTCACTATCTCGATTAACACGCAGCTAATTCTCGATAGCTGGCTAAAGCACTAAGCGCGCATGCGTACAACATTATCTGTATGTAATGACGTCACTGCTATTATCTGTAGGTAATGACGTCACTCTGCTATTATCTTATGCAGTCTTCATTGAATCATGTCAAGATTCGCCTCTCTTACTCAAGTTGAATTAGAAAAACTAGTCGATGACAAAGATGCCAAGATAACCCTAGGACATTCCCGTTTGCTTGGAAACAAAATGAAAACTCTCTCCCAAGAAGTGAAACTTTCAAAAACGTATACTAATTTCCTCCAATTTTTAAAACTATTAAAACTACGATTTGCACTGCAGTTCTAAATGTCGTTATAAAATCAAATCGTATGTTCGGAACGTTATTAATCCTGCCTGTTTCGTACCTATTGTTTTTGACTGTTCCTAATGGTTGGAAGAGAATTCGTTCATAAAAATGGAATGCAACTAAAACTTTTTACTACTTTTGTTTCAGAATATTCATAATGATCACCCAGTGGTTTCGTAGTCTAAACACAGACAAATCCCATGTGAGGGAGGCTCAATGCCGCAGAACAATGGATTTTATCGTACTTAATGTTCTTTAGTCTCTATATAGCCTAGCTAAACAAATATACAAGCTTGTGCTACTTGGAACTTTGAATCAGATAAGATTCAGATTCAGATTCATTTTATTTTGCACAATTTTTTCCTTTAAAAAAATAAAATTTACAAATATGTAGGAAAAAGGAATGATAATATAAGCTATTAAATTTAATGAGCTAGGTTAAATGTACGTAGTGGTCAAAGTAGCCGCTAGGCTTTCGAGTTGATCACTACCATAGGTATAATAGTCGAGGAAAAAACAAAGAAGAATTATATAAATAGGAAAAAGTGCAGAGGAGAAATTGAGGAAAAAGATTCCAGAGGAATTATACAAAAGAAATAAGAAAAAGAGCAGAGGAAATGGGTATTGGTAATACGAAAGGAAATATTGCTATAATTAGTTTACATATAAACAATTTCATGAATATAATAATCCTAATGCTAATGTTTCTCAAGTTTCATAATTTCTTGAATATAATAATCCTAATACTAATGTTGATACTTATGTTAATTATTCTAATGCTAATACTCGTACTAATTCTAATACTAAGTACTGTAACAATATTAATACTGTAAATAATACGAGCAGAGGAAAAGGGTGCTAATAATACGAAAGGAAATATTGCTATAATTAGTTTACATGTAAATAATTTCATAAATATAATAATAATCTTAATGTTAATGTTTCTCAAGTTTCATAATTTCATGAATATAATAATATAATGCTAATGTTGATACTTATGTTAATTCTAATACTAATACTAATTCTAGTACTATTACTAAGTACTATAACAATACTAACGCTGTAAATAAGTTTCTCAAGAATGTAGTAGTCATATATGCCAACTTTATGAAAATAATATTAATATTATAGCTGGCTGTCAAGTAGGAACAGTTTGTATTCTTTTTTAAAGCCACTATGTGATAAGTTTTTAATTTTCAGAGGGATTTTTCCCCATATTCTTGATGCAAGGGTCTTGAATCTTGATAAGCCATAGTTTGTCCTAGAAGCTGGTCTGTATAGATTCTTATTTAAAGCATATCTAGTATTATAGTTATGGATTTCTGAAACAGATGGGATTAATTCAGCAAAGGCTAAGGGAATATCTGTTTTAACATACCTTATTATAGGAAATTAACAATGCACGTTGACAACGCGAAAAAAATTAACGTTACACTAAATTAACGCGAATTTTTCAAAAGTTAGGTTTACATGCATTAAATTAACGCGAATTTTTCGATAAGCATCTTGCTTTATTTACTGCGATTTTCATAATTCTGCAAACTCGCACTTTACATTTCTGAACGCCAAACTACGTTTTGGCTTCCGTCAATAAAACCTTCCAAGACAAGTGCACGGATGTTTCTAAGTTTTTTTTAAAGCCGAAAATTTGGGTTTGAAGCCTAACTAGACCCTATCAATTCAAAAGATCTTTCAAAGCCTCACGGTGAAATCACCAAGAGCTGCTCACTCGTTTGATTGACGGAAACCAAACCGCAATAGTGACTCTGAAGAGCCAATAGAGGAGTCATGAACTAATAAGGTTTTGAAATGAAATAAAGGTGCTTTAAAATAACAATGTTGTAAAATAGCGTGCATTAAATTTACATCGACATTAATTAAGATACATTAAATTAACGCGAATTTTGTAAAATCGCGTTAATAAAGTGCATTGTTAATTTCCTATAATAAGGTATTTAATTTTATGAATAAGAGTAGAGATTTTAAGGTTAAAGGCATTCTCAATATTAAGTATATCAAGGAGCTTATAATATAGAGCAGCACTCTCTCTTTTTTTAGCAAAAAATATAGTGCGGATACATTTATTTTGTTTTGTTTTAATTACTTGTAACCGAGATTGACAAGCAGTGCCCCAGCTCATCAGGCCGTAATTGATATATGGATATATCAGGGTATAGTAAAGTTGTTTAAAGTGCCCCTACGATCAAATTTTGACATATCAATTTTTTCTCATATTCGTAAAGTAGAGTGGCTATATTATTACCAGTTCAAACCGTTTTTCGATACGACGACGGGAAGTCTTATTTTTTGAACGCCGAATCTTGAATTTTACATCCGCCATTACGCGAACCCGTTCCTGTGGGCGAGGAATGCCTGGTCATTTTTTAGCGTACGTGACGTCATACACTTAAGGTTATCGTTTACCTTCAGGGTACTGTTCCGGATAAAATTAAGTAGCGTCTCGAATATTCGTCGTATTTAGATAAATTATACCTCATTTAAAGTCTATAAAATTGGCTACAACTATATACCTAAGGTTTGTAATTTTTATAAAAGTGCGATTTTTAAATAAACTTCTTTTCCGAACAAGCGAGTTGGTTTCCAAGAGCTCCAACTCCACGGCAATTTAATGAATTTAAGATCTGTTTGCTTTTCTGGACTCCCACAGACCTTGTTTACGAAACTTGTGTCGGCGATTGTGGAAATTCGAAGCCGTTCTGAAGATATTTTGGTCTTCGTGAAACTGCTAACGCGAATCCAAGTATAGATGCGGGAATCGCTCTCAGCGCCTCTCTTTTAAAAATAAAAGAAATCGCCGACATGGGTTTTTCAGCTGATATAAATTGCGAACAATCTGTGAAAATTTGAAGTAATTCGCACAAATTCGCGTCGAGTTGGAGCTTTTTTCAAACTATGTTTAGAACGAAAATAGAAAGTCAAGAAAACGCTCTGAAATTAGCCGGCCGGCGAGACTGATTCTTTCAACCAGTGACTGGGAAATGTCACAGTCAAAACTTCCCACAACAACACGTGTGGCTATACTTTTCCCATACAAACCTTCACGCGAACTAACATATGTAGTAAGAAAGTGTACCATTTTTCCGCTTTGAAAAGCAAACAAAACGTTTTGAATAGAGTTTGTGCATTGTACATGACTGTAGCAATTTAACGAACCACAAAGCTGGCATTTCGCTACATGAATAATTCAAGCCTTTAGTTGAGTACCAAGAATACGGTTTGTAATTCTCTTCAAGCCTCATGCAAGGATGGTTTGTGTACGTTTTGAGGACAGAAGCTTCTCCATAATTGTTTGTATCACATGGAATAGCCGGTAAGACCGTACTAGTGTAGATTGACCGAAAAATAAGCCGCTGCGGCTACGTTTGCTGAGAACATAGTTTATCATAAATAACTCATATTGCTGTTTCCTATAAAAAGATAAACCTATCGATGTAGTATGCCTTTTAATTTACTGCTAATTTTATTTTCAAGACAATAAACCACAGAAGAAACCACCAATATTATTTCATGAAGTACCTTGTTTCAGTTGTTTGTGTGTCAAACAGAAACGGGGGGGGGGGGGGGGGGGGGAGTTTGGTTCTGTGATAGCCACTGTAAAAGCTGCAGATCAGTCAGTTTCAATATATTTTTTTAGTCTCTATTAAATTCTTATAATTCACGATTTCATGTTAGACAAGAGAGCGATTTAATTTTATAGCAATTACATTGTATTTTAGAATGTAGATTCGCCGGAAAATCTATTGCCGGGACACAGATAATTCTCGATCTCTCTCATATACGGCTTTCGAGATTCTCTCTGAATTTCTAACGAGACCTGAAACAACCATGGGGGCTGATCAAAGCCAGGTCCCGGCTAATCCACAGATCGAATTAGAATTTAGCGTGTCGGTTTTTGCGGAGGGAGGAAAACCGGCTAACCCGGAGAAAAGCCCTCGAACCAAGGGCGAGATACCAACAAACTCAACTCACATATGCCATGTGGCGCCGCGTCTGGGTTCTTTGCAAGTTTTATTGTCCGTTTTTCATTCACGAACATTCAGGATCCTCTACAGGAAACCAGAGAAACCCTATATTGTATTCTTTGCCATTCACTGTTCTGGCTTCAGCATAAAAGTACAGGAGTATTAAAGTTATCGTCGAGTTCTTGGTGAGTCATTTCTTGTACTTTTTGTAGTTGTGTTGTATCACACTGTGAATGGGTATATAAAAAATGTGGACATTTGCTATTGCTTTTCTCAACTTCAATGTCCATTGTGTTTTGGCGTAGGATAAAGTTAAATAAAGGGAATAAAACCAAGGCTGCCAGCCACACAATATCTTCCATCTCATCGCCTATTTTTAGCTTTCTCTGAAACTTTCTCGCTGATTCTGCCATGTTTGTATTATGTAAACAACGTACGAGTCCTCACAGTGACGTCACGCAGCTCATTTGGCCGCGCGGCAAATGGGACAGTTTTTAGCATAAAGTAGTCCATTGGAATGGCGAAAAAGAGACCTTTCCGAAGGCGGAACTGAAAAATAAATATACTCTTGATAATCAGAAAAGAATGAACTTTATTATTCTGCAATAAATTAGAGATGCAAAATTTGGTTTCATAAACACATAAGTGTGCTAATAGGTACATAGTATCTAAGTTTATTTAAAATACCTATATTCTTTGCAAGTTTATTTTTAACATGTTTTATTTGTGCATTCCATTGTAAATGGTTGTCAATAAAAACACCTAAATACCTAGTCCTAGTCCTCTGTTGTCATATCCCCGAGACAAAAAGAACGATGCGAAATCTTGCGAACAGTAATTTTATGCAACATATGAAACTTATCCCATACAAGCGTGAACATTTGCTCTTGCTAGTGTCCAGCTTGTTTTACAATCTCGATTAATACTGACTCGCGAATATGGTACTGACCAGGGCCCGGTTCCTGAAAGCCCGATATGCGCTAATCCAGTGTTAATTACCATGACAACTAATATGTTTTGTTGAGAGTTAATCCAGGATTAGCGCTAATCGGGCTTTCAGGAACCGGGCCCAGGCGAGTGCGGACAGCTTATTTCCGTATTCTGCATGCGTAATGTAGTCGTTGAAAGAAATAAAGCAGACGACTGTCAACACAGAGGTCAACCCGTATGCAATATAACATTTATTGACGAGTCTCCATTCGGTGAAAGTTTTAGCCGAAAGTGATAATGTAATAGGCATGCGCAGAGTTTCAATGTCTTAGATTCTAGGACATCCGGTTTGTGTCTTCCGATTCTTCTGGCAAGTCGATGAGGCTTTGGGAATGAGGATGAGAACTGAAAGACATGAGAGCGGCTATTGTCAGACCACTCGTATAATCGCATCAAGAAAATAAAATATTACAAACAATAATAGCAACAAAGGCAATAATGGGATATTCTTTGCTATTCACCTCCGAGAGAAGCAGCGATCACCTCGCGCGAGGTTTTGTCCATTTCACAGAAAATAAAATAACTATTTGGTGCTGGGTATTCACCTGTGTGGTATATAGTAACACAATTATTCACCTCAGTGAAAAATGGTGGATATTTACTTCGCCGAAGCGGCTCGATGAATATCCACCACTATTCACCTCCACCGCGGTGAATAATTATTAAACATATCTTAGTGATATCATAGAATACTTAAAACCTAAATCAAGGTGTAAGAATATGTTGATGAATGTCAGTTTAAGAAACTGCAATAGCTATGAGAGTGAATGCTTGGAATTATTCAGATGATAAAACCCGCGTACCGTTGATCGCGATGGTCCATGCTTTAGCAGGGAGCAAACATATTGTGTAGTCACTACATGAGGAAGTTTTAATGTTTAAAAAGCTTAGAAGCACAATACTGGAAAGTACCAGACTCTGCTAGCATTAAAAAAACTAGTAGAATCCTTAGACCTAAGGCTTTCCTAATGCTAGTAAGTAACTGGGCCTCTACTTACAGTATAAAGTTTTATGAGTGGTTTTGAAATAGAACAGTTCGCGGTTAATTACGACATTTTGAAAGGGGTGTAAATTTTCCCGCGGACTTTGACTCGTTATTACAGACAAATGTATGGAAAACTGAAAACACGATTGCACACTTCCCAGCGCAGCTACATCCCTCAAATTTCGATCAGTTAATCTTTTACCTGGTATCTTAAGTTTGCAAACAGTGAATATTTTAGCAATTCGATTTTACGGTAATTATTTGGCATCGTATTCCCGACAAACACTGCATTTCGCGCCGTGCTTGCACCAATTTAAAAATGTCGGACTGGTCTATTACCCTCGGTTGTTCGAAGCAAGGGTAAGTGCTATTCGCTAACCCGGGTGTAACATTTACCCTGGGGTAAAATTGCGTTGCTCGAAGCAGTCATAACTTTAACCCTAGGATAAATAGCGTTAATCCCGGACCGGGATAACTTTAACCCATGGTTTGGAGCAGGGTTAAATCCTTACCCCACTGAAATACAATCAGGAATAATATCAAACAAACTGTACCAAGTCAATCCTAAACAGTTAATTAAACCTGTTTTAGGATTCACAAATATTTGGCAATAATACACTTCCATGCAAAGGAAATCGTGAGTTAAAGTTTCGTTTTGTTTAAATTGTTCATAGTTTACATTGTGGTTGAATAAATTAAGCTGCTTTTCTTCGGCGAAATTCTTGGACAGAAAAGATGAAAGTTTTCGCTGAGTTTTTCTTTCAAGAAGCGATCGAACAACATTTGTTCAACTGTTAGGCATTTCTGACTTTGCAATTACGGATTTGTAAAATACCACAAGGTTGGATATTTAAAAGTTGTGTGATTTTCAAGAGAGGTTTGAGTCAGTAAATGAAAAGTTAAAAAAAAAACATGGAAGGGTCTATTGGCTTTCAGTTTAACAAATTCAAGTTAGTTTTTTGTGTCTGTCCTAATATTGACAGCGAGTTTCATTATAACATGGCCAAAATAGTTGTGGATCCACGAGGCGTCTTGAACTCATTGTTGAACTAACTTCAATTTGTTTTTTAACTCGTGGATGCGCGCATGCGCAGGAACGAGTTTTTGCGTGAGGTGGGCGAATGATGGCTAGCTAGCCGTTAGCAAAAAATCAATCAATATAAAATCGTATGCTGTTCGGAATACGAGCGAGGAAGCCTCGGGGACGAGTTTGAGGCACTGTGAGCTGTCGGACGAGTGGCATTCATAGCTGCAGAAGTGTTTTACACGGAGACTACACACTGTGATGGCGGAAAAATCAACTTTATGAAATGATGGACTTGTTTACAAGGTTCTGTATTGCACAAAAGGTTTGGTTTTCCGGGAATATTTGGCCACTTGACTCGCAAACATGTCTCACGCCGAAGTCTAGCGTTGAACGGTTCTTGAAGGGGATGAGTATCGAAGGCAGAATAAAATACTGGTGAGTGTAATAAATCACAAATATAAATGTATAGTTTAAAATTGTACCTCAATTCTAAAGTAGAATTAGATATTTGTTCGAGTGTGTGTTCTTCGTGACATTTTATGGCTGCTTTCCGAGATCATTCCGATCCGAAGTACACACGTGTAAGATCACAATGAAATGAGACCTTTCCCACGGTAATTACAAGATGTCGATCACTTTATATTTTACTGGGCCTTCTGCCAACGAAATGAGACCTTTCTCGCGGTAATTAGGCGTTACAATCTCGAGATGTCGATCAGTTTATATTTTACTGGGCGTTCTGCCAACTCAGGGAAGGCCCAGGAAAGAACATATAGTTTTCCCCCCTAAATTTTGAAATATAGAAGCTCTGAAATGCCATTTTCAGCTATTTCAGATAGGTTACATGCGTAAAACGTATGTAAAACTCCCCAAATGGTTAAGCGGGTATTTTCTAATCTTAAGTTTCTATTATTCTTCACTAGGTAATTTTTTTTGGGGAGGGGGGTGTTTTTTTGTGTGTGTGGTTTTTTTTTTGGGGGGGGGGGGGTGGGGTAGATACCCCGCTTGTCTCCCTGCATGTTAGCTACGGCCAGGGGCCCGTTTAATTTCTCGAAAGCCCCGATAACTTGATAACATACCGAGCCCGGTAAGCAATACGTCTTTAGCATTTTTAACGGGGTCCGGTAATTAAATTATCGGGGCTTTCGAGAAACGGGCCCCTGCAATCAGTTTTTTTAAATGGATCAGCCATCTCATTTGTTCTGAAGAGCGCGAAAGCTTTACTTCAGCTCTGAAATTTGGATGATATCTAGGTACAGGTAACTTTCATTACCTATCCTGAAAGTTGTCACATCATCAACAGTATCACTGTTACACCAAATAGCATGAAAGTTAAATGGCAATATGAACTTAACTACTAACCACAAAGTTAAAGATTACATGGCTCCTGTTCATTCCAAGCATAATGGACCAGTGTTGTATACTTTTCATATGAAGGCTTTTCTTAGCAATGCACTAACTTCGTCACTACATCCACGAGTTCACCATTGGGTGCCTATGTTTACAACAACAAAACACTTAATTTTTAGCTTCAAACGAGTGTGTCAAACTGCCTCGGCGAAAAGTCCAAAACGTAAACACTTCTTGCTTTCCCGAAATACCTAGTAAGCTACTCTAAACTGTTTGTTTCTGCTGAAGAACGTTATGCATTTAAATATCCTGAATAAGAGATTTTAATCACGAAACAGACTGAAGGTTAAATATATAATTCAAGAGAAGTTCTAAAAGATCGGTCGAACTTGTCACAAAGTCAATCATAAATTCGCCGAAAATATATTTGTTCGATTCAAGAGAAAGCTCAAATTTTGACAAATGGCACCACACAAGGTAAGTTTGAGTCACCGATTAACTTTTCCCAGTCATGAAATGATTTTAAAATCCTCATTTTTTTTAAATTTTGGATCAGGATTCACAAAATCTCTTCAAACGACTGCGCGTCTGTTAAAATATTGCATATGAAAATTAGCCAATCACATAGCGAGAAAATTAGCGGTTGTTGTAAAATTTCGTTTCAGGTTTCAGACATCGAATGTCACTCTTCACGATGGTCATGATTTTCCCGCGAATTTACCATCTCTTCGGGCAGACTGCTGATTTCTGGGATGGTTTTGCTGTTTACGGTGAAGGCTATAGTTACTGTAACCACTTTTAAATACTTTGGCGTAGTGTTTGTACTTGGAAGGCCCATACGGACTAGAGGCTTCGTAAGAAAAACAGCAGCAGTAGTATATACTTGTTTAGTATAAACCAACTAGTGGACTATTACAACTCCTGCATTCTGATTGGCTACCTTACTATAGGTCTATTTGTGATTGCCCATGGTAGAGAAAAACCGCGCGCATTTTCACGAAATAATAACATATTTTCAACTTCAATTTGTTTCTTTCTATTATTTTCTACTGTCCGACTAGTTAGTTTATACTAAAACAGTTAGACCTCTCGCCCTCATGGGCTACGAGTTAAATAGCCCATTCGGCTGCGTCTCATGGGCTATTGACTCGTAGCCCATTTGGACTCCGGGTCTAATTGTTAAATATAATACGATTATTCTTCCAATTTGTGATTATTGCGATATCGCATGGAGCAGTCTACTTCAACATTACAGCGCCTCCTGAACAGATCTGCCTGTATAATCGCGTGTTACGCACGCTCCGCCGAGGCAATGGAGTATTTACGCTCCTATCACAAGGTTAAACTGTTTTTTCTATCTTTATTCATTAGTTCCGGACTATTTCCTATCATATTTCACTATATTTTGTAATGTACATAACAATAACACCAGGCACAGTAACAGGCTATCTCTTCCGAAGGTTAAACGCAATTTTTTGGGAAAACTCTTATCTTTAGTGGCGCCAAACTATATAATGATCTTTCATCAAACCTCGTCAGTGCAAATAACCTGCAAACCTTCTTTTATAAATTACCTAAATTAATAGTTGAGTTAAATGTTAGTGCTATTTAGCGTTATTTGCATCTGTTATTTCTGTAATGTCATTTTTATACATGTATTTCTGTAATGTAATACACTATGGAGGGCCCCTCTGGATACCAGCATACGAGCTAAATGGGCCACCCTGTGAAAATAAAGTACATGTATACCTACTTTACTTACTTTTACCCTTGGGATAGTCAACCTCTGCCAACCCGCGTTTCAGCAACGGAATTGTTCCCTTCCCCAGGCCTAGGGTTGCGCTATCATAGGGAATTGAACAACCGGGTCCAGGTGTATATCACTAACCCGAGGGTATACACTGTATAGATTACAATTACAGATTTAGCGCTATCCTCTTGATAAAATTACCCTGGCTTCAAACAACCGAGTCCTGAAGAATATATATATTATATTCCTCTAGAAAGTTGATTAGCATGTTATAGAACTCAAGGAACATGGTGCTGCTCACCAATACAGATACAATTTGGTACTTGATGTTCTCGTTTTAAATGGGCCAACATGCAATCTCTCTCAGCATCACGCTCAGAATACTCTGCACATGCTCTAGATAGCGACAGAAATGTATCGCTTCACTGGCTACATTGGCACTGACCAAGGTTTAAGTTGTAAACTGACAGTATTTCCGAGGCGTACATCTTGAGCATTGCCACCTATTTGGGAGAGCCGACGAAGAAAGTGAGATCGACTGATCGTGAAGTTTACCATTAGACAATCTCATTTCCAGAGCCTGCGATCTTTTGGCCAGCGCCAAGATACGAGAGCTCTGGCACACAGCGGTCAAACGTCTGCGCATGCGTCAAAAGTCTTGCAACAACAACATATTCCGTTCTCGTTCCCAGTGCCTCCTCAACTAACTGAAAAATCGGAGTCTCTGGTAAGACACGAAACCGGATGTCCTAGATTCTAGGACATTGAAACTGCGCACGCTCTTAGCATTCTCAGTAATGGCGGACTTCATCGAAGCTATTCAGTTCGCACTTACAAAGCTAAATACAGTTTTCTTTAAAAAGTAAGCAGTTGGAAGCTATTCGTGTAATTAGTTTAGATAAGGACTGATTCTGTGTCCTTCAGACCGGTTATGGGAAGTCGTTTATTTACCAAAGTTTACCGTTTGTGTTTGATGCACTTCCAGTTCAAGGATCATCCAACTCAATCGGTGGTCGTTGTATATCCCCTGAACGCAATTACCGAGGAGCAAATTTCTAAACTTAGGGCGAAAGGACTTCAGTGTGCTGTGTTGAGGATTGCTGAGGACTTTGAAGTTACGGTAATTTGAAACGCAATTTGTGAACAAGATTTTGAATAACTACTTAAAGTATACGTGCTCCAAGTAGGAGTCTCTCCTTCTGGTCCTCAGTGGTCGAATGTTATCAAGACATTAGAAATATGGGTTTAGAAATCAAAGTGACAGGTCACTATTTATGAAGGAAGGGGGAAATAGGGATGGGTCATGTGCATTTTCTTTAGTCAATAAGGGGTGGGTCATGTTATTCTGAGTAGTAAAGAAGGGGGGGATTGTGATGCAAAATGTTATTACCACCAACAGAGAAAACAACCCGAAGTGGACGCAGAACGGGACACTGGTCCACACGATACAAAGGTTATGTGCAGTACTAAACTTAGTTGACTATCAACACTATCGTAGATTTACATCTTCCAACAGTGTCCCACAGGTAAGATCACTACGTGCTATTGCTTACGACATGGTCTCTTAGTGCCAGCCCTGCTCCACATGCCCAATACCTATTACCGGTAGAATGGTTCTCCGGAACGATGTGTGTGTGTTGAGGGATCCCCCCTCTCATGGACTTTGAGAGGGGGGTCGCTTGTCATTTTTAATAATAATAATTTTTCTCCCGCCTCCCTCCTTCATAAATAATGACCGGTCCCTAAGTGTGTTCTGACTGCATATATACCATTAAACTAGTAAACACTTGTTTATTAATTATGGCCTCTACATAACTATTTTTACAAAGAAAATATAACTAAATTGCAGTTTTAATTTTGACAAATAGATTCTGACTATCAGGTTTTTCATCACCAACAGTCTTTTAAGTGCCATTATAATTACATTAAGTTCACTGCCCATAACTTCTAAATATAAAAAGTGACAGCATTTATAAGAAAAGGATACTTTGCAGTAAATCTGGTAGATCTGCTATTTAATATAGACATAGACATTTTATGGTATGGTGGATGGACCATCCTGCACTGATACAAACCCTCTTTCTATGAATATGGATAGCTTTTGATTATCATGCTAACTAGATACAAGGCACTAACTAAGCTGACTCCACTCCAGCCTCAATATCACAAAAGGCTTGGTTGCCTTTCAAAATGGTGGTCCCAGAACAATAAATAGGATTATTGTATGAACACAACTGAATATACCCTGTGTTAACTTAAACTATCTTGGGATTCTCCTTCCTTGAATAAGTATAACGACTGGGAAACTTTATGGGGCGTGGGTGAATATATTGAATGGGCTCTTTATAATAAATAGTTTGGTCAGGGGAGCTCTTGAAAGTGACTGGAGTTACAAGAGGGGCTTGGGATTGTTCAGGGGTGGGGGTGGAGATGCTTAAAAAGCTGATGAGATGGAAAGGGGATACAACAATTGTACACTCCCAATGTCAATAACTTCATCACCCTCCCTTCCTCCTCCCCATAATATATGGCTAAAATAATATGTTGCCTAGTAACTTCTCAGTCAGTTTATGACTATAACTTGGTCACCCCCCCCCCCCCCCCCCCCCCCGAAACTTGATATTTTGCTCTGTGCCATCCCTGGTTCAATGTAGACTCCCAACCTGTGCTTGATGTAGGCCAGGGAATTTAAGGGAAACTGTCTCAACTACTATAACCACAGCTTTGATGCCATTTTGCCACGCCCAAGATATTTTTAAAGTTGTAGGATTCGGTATAATTAGTGGTAAACCATAAAAACCTTCGATTCGTAGCCCTCGATCCCCCAAAAATACCCCGAGAAATACGAATATACTTTACTAAAGTTACTAAACTTTTGAGAATGCAGTAAGGTACAACACGCTCACTTTGGTTTTAGTGAAGATCATTTTATTTTTTCGTATGCAACAGGATACAACGTGATAATAAAGTAAGGTACAACAACCTGAGAAATACGAATAGAAGTTACTAAAGTTTTGGTAGTAAAGTAAGGTACGACTCACTCGCTTTGATGAGAAGGAAAGACTTGGTAGAAAAAGATTTAGGCGGGAAAAAGATTTAGGCGGGAAGAAACTTGTTTGGTCGGGACAACGAGCCAACCCAAATCATTACCCTGAGGAATAAGGATACTTTAGTAAAACAGAAAGACTATGGACTCAGACGGGTAAAAAACTAATTAACCCACACAGCGAACCACTATTGCTAGATCCTAATAGGCAAAATACGAAGTTGAATGAAAGAATGGAGAATGGAATAGAAGTTACTAAAGTTTTGGTAGTAAAGTAATGTACGACTCACTCGCTTTGATGAGAAGGAAAGACTTTGACGGGGAAAACATTTAGGCGGGAAGAAACTTGTTTGATCGGGACAACGAGCCAACCCAAATCATTACCCTGAGCTAGGAATACGGATACTTTAGTAAAAAGAAAACTTAGACGGGTAAAAAATTAATTAACCCACACAGCGAACCACTATTGCTAGATCCTAATAGGCAAAACACGAAGTTGAAAAAACCCAGTCAGAGGTTGATAACGTGGACAACTATTGCGAATGGAAAGCGAATTAAGTCTAAGTCTACAATAAAATACACGAAGTCATGTAAACAGTTACTTTCATTTATTATATTTTAAAAATCAATGGTCGAGTCCTGCAAAGAATGGAGAAAACGATGATTAGATGGATAAAGTAGAGTCTGTTTAGTATAGAGGGTAGCAAAATGACTCTGTGGTTTCTCTACTTGTGTTTCTCTGATGAAATGTTCTTACGCTTTTAACGTCCTTAAACGGTAAGCAAGGGGTAACGATCTAAGAAGGGTAGTCATGGCCACGGTTAAGTCGGTAATGTCTGCTGAATCACTCCTAACTATGTAAACCAAACATGCATCACGCTATTTCTTTATCCTGACTAAAGTGAAAGAGATACGTTTTTTACTCTAAGATTAAGAACAAGACTTACCGGTTATTTTGTAGTGCAACATGGTTCACTGAAAAAGAAGAAGAACGATTAAAAGTAGTGAGGGATGAAAACTTACCAGCACGATGGTACATAGGGCATAGCCCTGTATCCAGGGCAAACTTGGCACAGCTCATGCAAGAACTGTGCCCACATTCGGTGATAGTGCATAGCGGGATTGCAGTTCGATGACATGCTTGACAAGGTTTGGCTAGTAATTAGGAAGATTAAGGAAAAAAACATCGATGAGTTGGTCATAATTTGTAACTGTGTCACGTATCATCTTTTTTCTCTTACCCGTGCTCGACATGATGGCGAATGAAGAAAGTTTTGCGTCACTTTATTATATACTAAATTCTTTTCATAGAATGGTCTTTTGTTCGTGTACTTTGAATGAGTTACCGAGAGTCGTATCATTTACTCTAGCTCTATGTTAACAATGGTTTCTATGTTCGAACCTCCAAGTAATGGAGGTATTTTGTTTGAATTATGTTAACCCCGGTGTGGGTTTATTTATTTAGTTAAGAATACGACATGGCTTTACAATAGCATTCTTTTCAAGAACTGATTTGATCACGCAATAGTTACTCATGATATCTTTAATTCTACGTACATGTTATCATGCCCTGATAAGTCAGTATAATGGGTCGCTTAATCATTGTGAAACTTATTGTGGATTAATTCGGAGAAGCGATTAAAACCCTGGTCGAAAAAGTTATCAAAACCTTGTTCAAAGTGTTTGCTTTGCTTTGCTTCTCGACTTCCATCAAGAGATCTTTGCGGCAGAACTCGAGAACGTATTTAGCGCCAATTTTAGTTTAACTATTTGTATGTGTGGACTAAAAAACTCGACGGTAAAGTACAGCCGAACCAACGTTTATGATATACCAATGTTAAATACCTCGAGGTATTCGAACCTAAATTAAGTTTGTGTTATTGCGGAACATATGAGTTCGAAGTTAATAATCTTGTACGACATATTTAACAAAAGAGAACCAATATTTACCCTATAGAAGACACGTTTTAAACTGAATACTGAAATTGTGAAACGAGACCTAAGTGAAAAAGTTGAAAAATAATGTATATTAGGAACGACGTTACTGTTCTAAGTACTACATGCATGGAACTTTTGTTTGAATGAAATACGAGATACTTGAGGTGGAACGACTGTTCGATTGCATAAGTTCTCATGGATTAATAAAATAACCAGAACGTATGTGATTATGCATGCTGTTCCATTCGAAGTGACCGCAATAAACTTTTCATTTTACGAGCGTTTTTTCTCTTGTAATAATTTCATTTATCTCGGGACCGTTTTATGGCAGTCAGATGTTTACGACAAGTTCATTATCCTATTAAGGCGGTGGCGTGAAAGGAATCCACTCAAACCGTAAGTCGTTCTGCAACTGCCTTTGCACAAACAGACAATGAGATCGTGTTGTCATTTCAACTGGAACGAATATTGAACCGTTCAACTCACCGACTCGACATACAATAAGGTCGTTTATTATTTCAACTGGAACCGCTAAAATCAAATCCATTCAACTCACCCGACAATAAGACTACCAGCATTCACTTTCTGTGGTGGTACTATGGTCGATAGATTACAGTTGATGGACTCTTGGCCATTGTATATAGAATACGGTACAAAACTAGAACAAGACCGAACTATCAATTAGACTAAGAAACAAAAACATGCACGATAAACGAGTAAATTACAGAGTAGAGTCACTTCTATGACCGTAGACTGACTAACCATGTCGATAAACTGTAAAAATCTACGTAACCATCACGAAGTCCACAGCGGGCTCGCATATATACAATTGGTCACTTAAATATTCACAGAAGTACCATACGGTTCACCACATAAAGTAAACAAGCAGTTACATAAGCAAAATGGCGCAGTGACTAAAAATAGAAATGGTTGCTTTAAAAATGTTACCAAGAGTAATTAGAAAATAAAGCGAAAATAAAAAGAGAATGACACCACTTTCATTTCCTTGAAATTAGTCAAACAGCAACGGAGGTTTCATATTCTTACCCAAATATTTTATTAAGAAAGGTATGAATGAAGAGGTCTATATTGATACGCTCTTGAGAATCATGGTTGGCGAAAGTCAGTAACCACATGTTTTTTTTTCACATAGCGTTCCAGTACACATAGAAACTCATACAGTTTCGCAACCAGTTTTGTAAAAGTCGTACGATATAGTTAACGAAAGAGAACCAATATTTATGCTATGCCGAAAACACGTTCTAAACTGAATACTAAAATTGTCAAATGAGACCTAAGTGAAAAAGTTGAAAAATAATGTATGGTAGGAACGAAGTTACTGTTCTAAGTACTACATGCATGGAACTTTTGTTTGAATGAAATACGAGATACTTGAGGTGGAACATGTTCGATTGCATAAGTTCTCATGGGTTAATAAAATAACCAGAACGTATGTGATTATGCATGTTGTTCCATTCGAAGTGACCGCAATAAACTTTTCATTTTACGAGCGTTTTTTCTCTTGTAATAATTCCATTTATCTCGGGACCGTTTTATGGCAGTCAGATGTTTACGACAAGTTCATTATCCTATTAAGGCGGTGGCGTGAAAGGAATCCACTCAAACCGTAAGTTGTTCTGCAAATATTTCCTTTGCACAAACATTCAATGAGATCGTGTTGTCATTTCAACTGGAACTAATATCAAATCCGTTCAACTCACCGACTCGACATACATCTTATTACGAAGGTATGAATCAAAAGTAATGAGTATAGTTGAGAAAGTACAACGAAATATTCCTCTTAACCGTTTAAACCTATCAACAGTATGGTTGTATAATATGTGGGTCCAACTGAAGTATTTTGATCATAGCGTCAACCAGCTTTGTGTAAACAGCAATTTTTCTCCATCAGTTTTCTTTTTCTTTCTACCATCACATGTTTATCTCGGTCTGTTTCAGTTTCAAATCATCAACACAAATACGTGAAGTCTTTATTATCTAAATCTGAGTGTTTTCTCAAAACAATAGGGTATATTGTTTTATATTCACGATAACCTTTTATTCTCTCGATGAGGTAAGGAAAGGAGTAGAACACAGGGTTGAAGTCAAACATAGCTTTTATTTAACATATTTATGTTCCCTGAGTTGGGATATTTTGTTGTTGGTGTTGTTAATACAAGGATAGAAAGTTCGATTTACTCTGTCATGTATGGTTTACTTGCTTTTCAATTGTAAGGGATGCATCCCGCAATACCTTAAGTTCTTTCCCATAGACAGGGAAAATATCTAGTTCATCAAACATCTTTGCCTTGCACAAAGTTTTTGCATCTATCTTTCCTTTAGGAAGTAATGCACAAAGGTGTTGGATCTTGTCCTGATCCTCAGTATTTAGATCGTACAGAACCGCCGACATCAATTTTAACATCTCGTAAAAACCCCAGTGAACTTCTAAATAATCTAGGCAAAGTTGAAAGTGATTTCTGAACACGTCGTAGAACCCTCCATCTACTAGATCATACGGTAAATAAGAAAAATGCAATCCAGAGTCATGAGGTAAGAGTACAGGACTCTTCTCTTCAAGCTCTATTCTTTCCCCATAGCTAGTGTTCCGCTGGTATCGTTCATGTTTCAGGATTCCATTAGATACACACTCTAAGAAAAGGTCTGCCAGAACTTGATATTCATCAGTCTTCCATCCGCGCATGAATGTAGTTAACTCTGGCTCAGCATCAGGTTTGTAGGATCGATCGCTCCACTTCCCTTTAAGGATAGTTTCTATATTTTTATCCCACGTAGAAACATCTATACCGCGAAGTCGCATCATGCGCTCTCCCCATGGGGTTAAGCGTTGAACCCAGTGATCACAGGAAGCTACACCATACAGTTTAGGAAGTTTTCTTTCCCTCTCTACCATTCTGCATTGTCTCAAACTCCTCCTGCAGTTCTTGGAAATGGTGTCCCTACTTAGGAAAAAGGTCTAAATGCTGGAATAGTTTTACGGAAACGGGTTGGTCTTTCGGAATCAATAGCCGCATATAATTTATCTTCTCAGCGTTGGATGTGGTCAAGTCTGTTAAAATACTCTTAATTCTAGAGAAGAATCACAAGTTAGCAAAATATCTTCTTTCTTCTCAGGCCAACAGTACTCCCTTAACTTGTGATTCTTCTCTAGAATTTTATTACTTACCCAAGCACATTATTGAAGGGAGATTTTACCACAAGAACACAACTGGTGACGGATTCGAAAAAATAAAAGTTTTTGACGAGTTCCCTAATGTGTGTAGAATCATTAAGAGTATTTTAACAGACTTGACCACATCCAACGCTGAGAAGATAAATTATATGCGGCTATTGATTCCGAAAGACCAACCCGTTTCCGTAAAACTATTCCAGCATTTAGACCTTTTTCCTAAGTAGGGACACCATTTCCAAGAACTGCAGGAGGAATTTGAGACAATGCAGAATGGTAGAGAGGGAAAGAAAACTTCCTAAACTGTATGGTGTAGCTTCCTGTGATCACTGGGTTCAACGCTTAACCCCATGGGGAGAGCGCATGATGCGACTTCGCGGTATAGATGTTTCTACGTGGGATAAAAATATAGAAACTATCCTTAAAGGGAAGTGGAGCGATCGATCCTACAAACCTGATGCTGAGCCAGAGTTAACTACATTCATGCGCGGATGGAAGACTGATGAATATCAAGTTCTGGCAGACCTTTTCTTAGAGTGTGTATCTAATGGAATCCTGAAACATGAACGATACCAGCGGAACACTAGCTATGGGGAAAGAATAGAGCTTGAAGAGAAGAGTCCTGTACTCTTACCTCATGACTCTGGATTGCATTTTTCTTATTTACCGTATGATCTAGTAGATGGAGGGTTCTACGACGTGTTCAGAAATCACTTTCAACTTTGCCTAGATTATTTAGAAGTTCACTGGGGTTTTTACGAGATGTTAAAATTGATGTCGGCGGTTCTGTACGATCTAAATACTGAGGATCAGGACAAGATCCAACACCTTTGTGCATTACTTCCTAAAGGAAAGATAGATGCAAAAACTTTGTGCAAGGCAAAGATGTTTGATGAACTAGATATTTTCCCTGTCTATGGGAAAGAACTTAAGGTATTGCGGGATGCATCCCTTACAATTGAAAAGCAAGTAAACCATACATGACAGAGTAAATCGAACTTTCTATCCTTGTATTAACAACACCAACAACAAAATATCCCAACTCAGGGAACATAAATATGTTAAATAAAAGCTATGTTTGACTTCAACCCTGTGTTCTACTCCTTTCCTTACCTCATCGAGAGAATAAAAGGTTATCGTGAATATAAAACAATATACCCTATTGTTTTGAGAAAACACTCAGATTTAGATAATAAAGACTTCACGTATTTGTGTTGATGATTTGAAACTGAAACAGACCGAGATAAACATGTGATGGTAGAAAGAAAAAGAAAACTGATGGAGAAAAATTGCTGTTTACACAAAGCTGGTTGACGCTATGATCAAAATACTTCAGTTGGACCCACATATTATACAACCATACTGTTGATAGGTTTAAACGGTTAAGAGGAATATTTCGTTGTACTTTCTCAACTACTCATTACTTTTGATTCATACCTTCGTAATAAGATGTATGTCGAGTCGGTGAGTTGAACGGATTTGATATTAGTTCCAGTTGAAATGACAACACGATCTCATTGAATGTTTGTGCAAAGGAAATATTTGCAGAACAACTTACGGTTTGAGTGGATTCCTTTCACGCCACCGCCTTAATAGGATAATGAACTTGTCGTAAACATCTGACTGCCATAAAACGGTCCCGAGATAAATGGAATTATTACAAGAGAAAAAACGCTCGTAAAATGAAAAGTTTATTGCGGTCACTTCGAATGGAACAACATGCATAATCACATACGTTCTGGTTATTTTATTAACCCATGAGAACTTATGCAATCGAACATGTTCCACCTCAAGTATCTCGTATTTCATTCAAACAAAAGTTCCATGCATGTAGTACTTAGAACAGTAACTTCGTTCCTACCATACATTATTTTTCAACTTTTTCACTTAGGTCTCATTTGACAATTTTAGTATTCAGTTTAGAACGTGTTTTCGGCATAGCATAAATATTGGTTCTCTTTCGTTAACTATATCGTACGACTTTTACAAAACTGGTTGCGAAACTGTATGAGTTTCTATGTGTACTGGAACGCTATGTGAAAAAAAAACATGTGGTTACTGACTTTCGCCAACCATGATTCTCAAGAGCGTATCAATATAGACCTCTTCATTCATACCTTTCTTAATAAAATATTTGGGTAAGAATATGAAACCTCCGTTGCTGTTTGACTAATTTCAAGGAAATGAAAGTGGTGTCATTCTCTTTTTATTTTCGCTTTATTTTCTAATTACTCTTGGTAACATTTTTAAAGCAACCATTTCTATTTTTAGTCACTGCGCCATTTTGCTTATGTAACTGCTTGTTTACTTTATGTGGTGAACCGTATGGTACTTCTGTGAATATTTAAGTGACCAATTGTATATATGCGAGCCCGCTGTGGACTTCGTGATGGTTACGTAGATTTTTACAGTTTATCGACATGGTTAGTCAGTCTACGGTCATAGAAGTGACTCTACTCTGTAATTTACTCGTTTATCGTGCATGTTTTTGTTTCTTAGTCTAATTGATAGTTCGGTCTTGTTCTAGTTTTGTACCGTATTCTATATACAATGGCCAAGAGTCCATCAACTGTAATCTATCGACCATAGTACCACCACAGAAAGTGAATGCTGGTAGTCTTATTGTCGGGTGAGTTGAATGGATTTGATTTTAGCGGTTCCAGTTGAAATAATAAACGACCTTATTGTATGTCGAGTCGGTGAGTTGAACGGTTCAATATTCGTTCCAGTTGAAATGACAACACGATCTCATTGTCTGTTTGTGCAAAGGCAGTTGCAGAACGACTTACGGTTTGAGTGGATTCCTTTCACGCCACCGCCTTAATAGGATAATGAACTTGTCGTAAACATCTGACTGCCATAAAACGGTCCCGAGATAAATGAAATTATTACAAGAGAAAAAACGCTCGTAAAATGAAAAGTTTATTGCGGTCACTTCGAATGGAACAGCATGCATAATCACATACGTTCTGGTTATTTTATTAATCCATGAGAACTTATGCAATCGAACAGTCGTTCCACCTCAAGTATCTCGTATTTCATTCAAACAAAAGTTCCATGCATGTAGTACTTAGAACAGTAACGTCGTTCCTAATATACATTATTTTTCAACTTTTTCACTTAGGTCTCGTTTCACAATTTCAGTATTCAGTTTAAAACGTGTCTTCTATAGGGTAAATATTGGTTCTCTTTTGTTAAATATGTCGTACAAGATTATTAACTTCGAACTCATATGTTCCGCAATAACACAAACTTAATTTAGGTTCGAATACCTCGAGGTGTTTAACATTGGTATATCATAAACGTTGGTTCGGCTGTACTTTACCGTCGAGTTTTTTAGTCCACACATACAAATAGTTAAACTAAAATTGGCGCTAAATACGTTCTCGAGTTCTGCCGCAAAGATCTCTTGATGGAAGTCGAGAAGCAAAGCAAAGCAAACACTTTGAACAAGGTTTTGATAACTTTTTCGACCAGGGTTTTAATCGCTTCTCCGAATTAATCCACAATAAGTTTCACAATGATTAAGCGACCCATTATACTGACTTATCAGGGCATGATAACATGTACGTAGAATTAAAGATATCATGAGTAACTATTGCGTGATCAAATCAGTTCTTGAAAAGAATGCTATTGTAAAGCCATGTCGTATTCTTAACTAAATAAATAAACCCACACCGGGGTTAACATAATTCAAACAAAATACCTCCATTACTTGGAGGTTCGAACATAGAAACCATTGTTAACATAGAGCTAGAGTAAATGATACGACTCTCGGTAACTCATTCAAAGTACACGAACAAAAGACCATTCTATGAAAAGAATTTAGTATATAATAAAGTGACGCAAAACTTTCTTCATTCGCCATCATGTCGAGCACGGGTAAGAGAAAAAAGATGATACGTGACACAGTTACAAATTATGACCAACTCATCGATGTTTTTTTCCTTAATCTTCCTAATTACTAGCCAAACCTTGTCAAGCATGTCATCGAACTGCAATCCCGCTATGCACTATCACCGAATGTGGGCACAGTTCTTGCATGAGCTGTGCCAAGTTTGCCCTGGATACAGGGCTATGCCCTATGTACCATCGTGCTGGTAAGTTTTCATCCCTCACTACTTTTAATCGTTCTTCTTCTTTTTCAGTGAACCATGTTGCACTACAAAATAACCGGTAAGTCTTGTTCTTAATCTTAGAGTAAAAAACGTATCTCTTTCACTTTAGTCAGGATAAAGAAATAGCGTGATGCATGTTTGGTTTACATAGTTAGGAGTGATTCAGCAGACATTACCGACTTAACCGTGGCCATGACTACCCTTCTTAGATCGTTACCCCTTGCTTACCGTTTAAGGACGTTAAAAGCGTAAGAACATTTCATCAGAGAAACACAAGTAGAGAAACCACAGAGTCATTTTGCTACCCTCTATACTAAACAGACTCTACTTTATCCATCTAATCATCGTTTTCTCCATTCTTTGCAGGACTCGACCATTGATTTTTAAAATATAATAAATGAAAGTAACTGTTTACATGACTTCGTGTATTTTATTGTAGACTTAGACTTAATTCGCTTTCCATTCGCAATAGTTGTCCACGTTATCAACCTCTGACTGGGTTTTTTCAACTTCGTGTTTTGCCTATTAGGATCTAGCAATAGTGGTTCGCTGTGTGGGTTAATTAATTTTTTACCCGTCTAAGTTTTCTTTTTACTAAAGTATCCGTATTCCTAGCTCAGGGTAATGATTTGGGTTGGCTCGTTGTCCCGATCAAACAAGTTTCTTCCCGCCTAAATGTTTTCCCCGTCAAAGTCTTTCCTTCTCATCAAAGCGAGTGAGTCGTACATTACTTTACTACCAAAACTTTAGTAACTTCTATTCCATTCTCCATTCTTTCATTCAACTTCGTATTTTGCCTATTTAGGATCTAGCAATAGTGGTTCGCTGTGTGGGTTAATTAGTTTTTTACCCGTCTGAGTCCATAGTCTTTCTGTTTTACTAAAGTATCCTTATTCCTCAGGGTAATGATTTGGGTTGGCTCGTTGTCCCGATAAACAAGTTTCTTCCCGCCTAAATCTTTTTCCCGCCTAAATCTTTTTCTACCAAGTCTTTCCTTCTCATCAAAGCGAGTGAGTCGTACCTTACTTTACTACCAAAACTTTAGTAACTTCTATTCGTATTTCTCAGGTTGTTGTACCTTACTTTATTATCACGTTGTATCCTGTTGCATACGAAAAAATAAAATGATCTTCACTAAAACCAAAGTGAGCGTGTTGTACCTTACTGCATTCTCAAAAGTTTAGTAACTTTAGTAAAGTATATTCGTATTTCTCGGGGTATTTTTGGGGGATCGAGGGCTACGAATCGAAGGTTTTTATGGTTTACCACTAATTATACCGAATCCTACAACTTTAAAAATATCTTGGGCGTGGCAAAATGGCATCAAAGCTGTGGTTATAGTAGTGTCTCATATTTGGCCAATTTCATGTATCAATTCAACTGGCTTGTTTGTCACACTAAGACAACTGTTTACTACTGGTCCTCAATATTGCTATAAGACTTGCTTTGTACTATAAATCACTGGTACATAAAATCCATCATCAGTAAACAGGAGAGGTTGGGTTGATCATTAGCTGCAATGAGGTATGAAACATAGATTAATTGACACAGATTACAAGACAATTTTATAGTTTAATATAATTAAAAAAAAACACTGGATCTACCTGTTTTGTTGTGCCTTTCAATGTCATCCAGCTACACAACTTTGAATCTCTTGTTGTTTCACAGACTTTTCAAACACTTTTTAAATTATTTATACTCTTTAACTGATCGTTATATCCCTTTATAATATAAATTATGGGATCATCCTAAGAACGTGCGATTTGATTGGATGCTCAGCGTGCTTGATTTTGTTATAAATGCACGCTCAAGAAAAAATCAAGCACGCCGTGAATCCAATCAAAACAAAACGTATCGGTGATTGTTTTTCGCGAGTTTACATAGCTAACGGCGATAATTTCATAGACTGGGAAGAAAGCATGTCCGACTTTAAGGTGTGTTGAAGAAGAGGAAAATAAAAGTCGCTTCCCAAAACTAAAAGAAAGTGATCGGCGAGAGAATTTAGCATCGGCTTCGTACTCTAAAGCGACCACAAAATGGGATGCTAAAACGTTTGAAGTTGAGAAAAGCAATGCCCACATTCTAATACAGTGTTACTCATTGAGAGCTTGATATAAAAAATGATTGTAATTAAGAAAAAATGTGGTTTTTCTAACAGCCTGGTGAGAGAAAAGTGACAACACAACAACATGACATGAGTCATGAGTCATGACTCACCAATAACTCGACGATACCTGAAATAAGCCTGCTTTATGCTGAAACCTGAACAGTGAATTGCGAAGAATACAATGGGATTTCTCTGGTTCCATGTAGAAATTCGTTTGAGAGGTTCCTGAATGAAAACTTGCAGAGAACCCAGAACTGGCAGAATTTCAAAAGAGTAGATTATCATTCATGTGTATAGGCTATAGCGGCCATGCCAACGAAGAGAGCCTCAAAAGCTACGCAACACGGCCATCAGAGCAGCAGTTACAACACTGTTCCTTGGGATAAAGAAAATATCCTTCTTCAGATCACAGAATCAGTAATCAGTGTCAACTATACAGTTGTTGTAGAAAATAGTCGGCAATCCTCAACTCACGTGTCCAACTCTACTGCCGCTAATTCGCTAACGCTTTCTCTATGAATGCTTTTCCATCAGGCATTTTCAACGCCTTGCACTATCACAATGTGCAGATACGATAACCCTCTCCTGTGCTGACCAGAAATTGTAAAACGAAAGCACTTTGTTTCCTGCAACAGTTTTGACCAGATGACAATATTACAACCCATTTCATTTGCCGGCTCTTGCAGTTTCTGTCTTTCACTTTTATCGATTGACACGTTCTATTCTTAGCAGATTACTTCATCCAATAAGAAACGAGCTTTCAGATCGTCAATGTTAAACTGTCACAATTGAACCAATCAGCGACGAAAAAAGTTGTAAACAAGTCAAGTACATTAAAATGGGGTTTTCGCTGTCGTCAGGTTGCTTTTCCAGGTTAGATGTTTACGCGGGTTCTAAAGATAGCTTTATTTTATTTCCTTCGTCTACATTGAATTTTATATTATAAAACAAACAAGAGCCCATCTGGGCTTTCACTCGGGCCACATGAGATTGAAGATGAAATTACACTTTCATTTGAAATCCTCTAGTAATAACAGAAGGGAAGAATTATTAGCTGAATTTAGCAGTCTTTAGGAGTGGCCGGTAGCGCGGTGACATTCATTCTCTGCTCCCCTAGTATATATATGTAATTTAATATTTTTGTTTTTCTCGTGTATGTAAATTAAAGAAGTTGACCTCTACTTATTCATGTTCATGTTACGCACGCTTATAGCGGAGCGCGGTAATTACGTCACAAGTCTAGACCCCCCGCCAAGACTCAAACCGCTTTTCTTGTATCAACTTACGAGAATTGACTAGCACTTCAGTTCGTCCTCTGTCTATTCTACCAGAAATGACTGCTTTCCTGGACCATATTTTGAAAGAGAACCTGATGATTATACTGTCGAACAGCTTAAACTTTGGCTGAAATACAGAGGATTGAAACAAAGCGACAAACGTCGATCTTGTCAAGCGAGTTTTGCATCTTCGCTGGCCAACCAACGAGACAAAATTGCTTACTATATAGACTGTCAAGTCCTATTTAAACTGTATCCCAAACTCATCTTTTCCCATGCAATATCGTTGTAAGACTTCACCTAAACATTGAAAAGTTACAAAGGTCAGGTTTTCCTGTATTAAGGCAAAAACAAAAGAATGTAGCCGCGTGCCGTGTGCAATTTTCTTCTTCAATAAAACTCATCGGAGACCAAAGCTGTTATGGCTGGAAGAGCATATACATTAAAACTATGAACTGATATCATCCTAAAATTCGGCAATCTTGCTTATGTTGGTGTGCTCTTTCAAACCATTATATTATTGTTTGCATTTATCGAGTTTTCAAATTTAATACCTGCAGTTCCGAAAGAAATTAACTTCATTTGTGCTCAGAAAATAAATCAAAGCTGTGTAGATGTACTGTCGGACGAGGCTTTGCTTCCAAAATTTATTTAGAATCCACTGATAAATTCAAGTAAACTTAATGGTTGAACAGTAGTTCCTTCTCATTGTTTACTGGTGGATACATAGTCAGGGTTTCAGTAATTTATAGCCACTTACGTTTCATTGCCAGACCTAGTCTCGTTGTTCTGTGCTTTTAAGGTCTCCAACGCTGACATTTCTCACTGAATTTGCTGTAAAGGTTTTGGAACAGAAAAGCTCCTCCTGTGAGTGATCAAAAAGGCCGAGAAAAGATGAGAAACCTCTACTAGCGGTGTACCGATCGATGCTTCATTCTCCGAGACATATCTCTTTGAGCGCCGGATTTATGAAGGTTTTTCACATCTAGAGTCACTCTTACATCTCCCCCAGCAACAATGCTTGGTAGTCACCATTACTGATATGACTGGGAATCTTACTGAAGCAGCTGAAGTCATTGAATCTTTTTTTTATCGAAACAAATACGAATTCGGGCCTAATTTGTTCTGCAGGTTCAGAGTACTAATAGATGAGTGTCTCAAATGTATGTTTATATTTGTCCCATATTATAAGTTGTATCCTGTCTACCTATGATGGAGCTATCACTATATTTCTCTACTGTTCTTTCTACCCTGCGGCTCTTTGATCGCGTCCATATCGGTATTTGTTGGACTAAAGATTATTAACTGAAATGCCCGTTTTGTTTATCTCTATTTAAAAGCTTTTACCCTCCTTCCCAAAACTGCTCATTATATTACAGAACTATAAAGGGAACTGTTGGAAGCCTTTAATTTCTCGAACCAAAACCTCGGCCGTGAGAGGAGTCTTGTTTACCGTGAGAGTTGAATAACTGCTTCGGTCATCATAAATTATTCTGTGCTGAGTGTTTATTACCTACGAAACGTACCTCAAACAAGAGCGCCAGTTGAAATATCCTGAGCCTGTTGGAAGGCTTTCGCACGAGTGAAGTTAAATAAAACATTAAACTGCTTACATTTGAGAGATGGGGCCCCAAATTTGAGAGAAAATTCCTCACACCGTCGTCCACCATCTTGATTTACTGTATTAAATTATGTAAATAAATTAACCTGGCGATTGTTGCGTGACCAGCACAGTGCAATCTGATTGGTGTGAATTTGACCTTTAACGCATGCGCAGAAATTTTGCTACATGAAACAAATAAATAAAAAAAATAAAAATAACGGCTTGCAGATTTAGAGTAATGAAAAATGGTTCTCCTTGTTATATAACAAAATAATGCACTTTCGAGGTCTTGAAAAGCTGCTAAATGCACTCGCGTTCCGCTCGTGCATCCGCAGTTTTTAAAGACCTCGAGCTTGCATTATTCTGTTTCATAATATAGATACGATAGTACGCGCGCTCTGATTGGCTAAGAAGCCATGTTTTATCAGAGTATATAACATGGTTAGCCGTGTTATATAGTTTTCAACTGGCGGTTTCCTTTCATCGGGCGCCTAAATCTATATTATAAAACAGATAAAGAAGCCTTAAATCCATGTTTTATACTATCATAAAACATGGCTAAGGCTTCTTTATTTGTTAATTATACAATAACCCAGAGGAAACTCGCGCGCTGATTGGCTGAAAGCCGTGTTTATATGAGAGTCCATAGGCATAGACATGGAAATTTGCTGGCACGCGATTGTGAATGAAATCAAAATGGCAAACGACAGGAAAGAATGTCTTCACCAAACGTTGACTTTCAATAATATGATTGTAATCAGCAAAACCGACAGATATATTTAACAAAAATACAGCCAACCGACGAAGTTATCAAATTTGCTAACCATCCCGGCCAATATATTTTTATTTGTGGTCCAACAAACAAAAGTCAAAACCACTTTTCGTTTAACTTATTTCGTACGGTAAAACTAAAACATACAAACGGCTAACAAGTCTAGTTTTTAAACAATCTCCTTATAGACGAATAGAGTGAAGAATCGAGCTAGAAACTATAGTATACGAGAGGGAAAAGCAAGGCAGCACTCTTTCAATTTTTTTTCTCTGGCTTTTTTTATCCCAAACGATATAAAACTAAAAGGACATATACGTATACGCTTAATGTTCAAGTCCGACATTTTCTCGGCGACGAAGTCACGAAATGATGAGCCTTCATATAAGGCCAATTGTTATTATTCACCCTGCTTGGTTTTAGATAATTCAGATAAGGTTTTTAGCTTTCTCCTTGCAATTTTATGAACAACTACACGAATTTTGCAAACTCACGTGCGACAGTTGTGAAGTTCATATTTTGTTGATTTTTTCACAGAACAAAACTGATGAGCTTTTCCCTCTTACCTTGCACTCTTAGCCTCATCTCGTCGGAAGGAAGGTTCCAACAGCTAGATCTTTCCATTGAGTTTGGCGAAAATAAAAGTTCATTCAATGAGTGAAGCAGATGTTTTAAAAATAGAGCCACACACTGACACAGAGGGCACAGAGCATTCCTTCGTTTTCTCAGTTCTGCCTTGGGGGATTTCCCGCGCTGTGCAAGCTCACCGTCGGTCGGTGTCTGACGACTGTTACAGTTAGGAGAATTGATCTTCTGATCGTGCGTGCGTAAGATTTTCCTTTCATGTTTTCCCTGTTCGTTATTTTATAAAAGCAATATAACATGCTTTCCATGTCTTTGTTCTCTTATATAAACACTTGGGATACGTTGGGAGAACAAAGAAAAACTTGAAAATCACGAGCCGCTAGGCGAGTGATTTTCAAGTTTTTCTTTGTTCTCCCAACGTATCCCGCGTGTTTATATAAGAGAACAAAGACATGGAAAGCGTGTTATATGGAGAACCATCTTTTATTTGTTAAATAAAGTTACACCTGATCGATCTCTGAAATATTTACCAGATTAATTAGAACTGCGAGAGGAAAATTGCCACTAGGTAAATTGCTGATTTAGTGATTGAAATTAGTTTTGAATACCTGACTTTATACTCTGGGCAGATGCGGAAAAAAACAATAATGGGTGAAAACTAGAATAAAACGTGTGTACATCTTTTTTGTGAAGTGAAAACAAGAATAAAACGTGTCAGTTATCTTTGCATAAAGACAAATAAGTATTTACTATTAGGCCTACATCCCGGGCCTACATGTAGTCGGATGAATAATAACTATCATTCAGCCTTGAGCAGAAGAAAACTGAGAAAATCCACTTAAGCACAATGATAACAGCAACATATATTATAATATACCGGTTCTATTTTATACACATATAACTCCCCCGCCCTGGCATTTCTGGGGCACTTGACATTTTTGAATTCAGAGCATTGCAAGTGCCCCATTGGGTCAGTCCCATGGGGTCAGCTAAGCTATGCAAATGTGGGTTTCTGGAAAACCCGAATAGCGAATAGCGAATACCGAATAGCGCGAATAGTGCGAATAGTCGCGAATAGTCGCGAATAGTGGCGAATAGTAAATATAAGTTAAAGATTAATAATTACAGAACGTAAGTCCTTCAACGAGTAGGAACCTAGACGAACCTGACGAGAGAATCACACTGTCAACACTCGCCATTTTGTTTTCCTCGTGTAACTCAGTTCCATGGATGGGTTACCTGTGGCACTCGAAAGCGAGGCCAATCGATGCTTTGCCGAAATGTTGGAGAACATTATAAAACAGCAAACGTTATCTACATATGTCATCGTGCACCTGACAGACGTAGTTGGGTTTCACCAAAGACCGCCTTTGAATTCCTCGTGCTGTAGCTATTTCTTTTTAGTTCTTTCTTCTTTTTTGCGCCGATTTTTTTTCGGATAGCGTACACTTTCAGCTTGCCTGTTTGTTGCCCATTTCAGACCACGTGACCTTTCCCTTTCCCTTGAGTACGCATTAAATGCGCTTTTGTTTCAGTTCTGTATCCCAAGAGGAAATGTACCAATTTCTATAATTGGAAAACAAAGTACTGAATCCTCTGGAGAAATATCACGTGGTCTGAAATGGGGCAACAAACAGGCAAGCTGAAAGGGTCTATTAGAATTCCTCAATTTAATAGACCAGTTGCTCCGTGGATTTTTCTCCGGGTCCTCCGGTTTCCCTCCCTCCACAAAAACCAACACGCTAAATTCCAATTTCATCTATGGATTAGCCGGGTCCTGGCTTTCATCAGCCCCTATTGCATCAATCAGCGGCTTCCCCCTGGGACCGACCCCCGGGGACCCTGGGGGATTTGTCCAAACGCCCATTCAAACCTCATCTAATCCCCCTGGGTATGGGGCAGGAGAATTTTGACAAATCCCCTCCCTCTGGGGCAAATATAATGGGTCCCTGTAATATACGTTAACAAATATCAGTTACATATCACCTATAGATCTTTGCTATCACACAAATGATGGCAGTTGCTCGCCCCTCTTCTTGCTAATCTTTACACAGGGGCCATGGTACCAGATGAAGCAGATGGGCCCTCGTTTGTCACACTGGATCATGAAACTATAGAAGATCACAATGACCTTTTAATGTATATAATGTTACACGTTGAGGCTTTTCTCTTCCCTTGTCGGTGCTCTACGCGTTAAAAACTGGCATATTAAATTAAAAGGGCGCCAGTTCAAACCAAAGTCAAAGACCTCGTGAGCGGAAATGGCTCGGAGAACATCCAGGAATAACGGCTTGGGTAAACCGCTGACCTGATATTACAAATCCCCAGGGTCCGTCCCCTGGGTTAAACCACCGGTAGCAAAAGTGTTGTTTTCCCCCACACCCTCGGGCAACATGGAGCTGACAAATCGTGACAAATGCCCCTGAGTTCCCGTGGGTTCCCCGGGGGTCGGCCCCAGGGGGAAGCCGCTGATTGATGCATATGGTTGTTTCAGGTCCCGTTATAGAAATTCAGAGAGTTTGCGGTTCAGATTCCGACATTTTTAAAGGGGTGCAAACATGGCGCGAAATACAGTGTTTGTATGTGAATCCGGTGACAAAAAAAATCAGTAAAATCGAATTTCTGAAATATTCACTGTTTGGTAAAAGACTATTTTAAAACTTATTAAAATTTGATGGATGTAGCTGCGCTGGAAAGCGTGCAATCGTGTTTCAGTTTACAATACATTTGTCTGTAACAACGAGTTAAAGTCCACGGGAAAATTGACAGAGAAATGTATGGAAAACTGAAAACACGCTATCCGAAAAAAACTATTATACGAAGAAATGTCTACAAACTCGAAGCATTTGGCGATCGCTGACCTAAACCGGAGGCCACAGGGAACCCAACTAGGTCTGTCAGGTGCACGATGACGTATGTAGAAAACGTTTGCTGTTTTATTATTTTCTTCAACATTTCGGCAAAGTTGCCTTCTAGCGTTCCCTGCTAGAGACTTCTTCATGCGCCGTGATCAGCCTCGCTTTCGAGTGCCACAGGAAACCCATCCATGGAACTGAGTTCACATGAGGAAAACAAAATGGCGAGTGTTGACAATGGCGAGTGTTGACAGTTGATTTTCTCGTGAGGTTCGTCTAGGTTCGTACTCGTTGAAGGACTTACGTTCTGTAAGTATTAATCTTTAACTTATATTTACTATTCGCCACTATTCGCTATTCGGGTTTTCCAGAAACCCTGCAAATGCCCCTCTGTGGGTCTTTGGAACAAGTATAAATCTGTTATGCACCTATCAATGTCAACCCCCAGGGGGGGGAGGCCGGGCAGATGTGGGGTATTTGACTTTTGGGGAGAATTTTTGGTCAAAATCCCCACCCTGGGGACTAAATTCTGGGTCAAAACGGATCAAATCCCCCACCCTTGTATGAAATTGATTTACACAAATCCAAGGAGTATTTGGAATGATCTATAGTAAATAGGAATGAAGCATTGAAGTATTAAATTAATTTATATTTTTAATGTGAACTGGACGGCCGGGCTGGACGGTAAACCTACCTTTTAGACGAATCCAAGATGGCCGACAAACATTTAGTACCAGTCCCTGTCTTCCAAAAGTCAAATGTCCCCACCCTGGAGTCCAGTCTCCTGTTCAAATTCCCCAGGGTGGAGACACCAAGAACGGTGAAATGCCCCACATCTGCCCGGCCTCCCCCCCCTGGGGGTTGACATTGATAGGTGCATAATATACAGGGTTGCCACTAACCTGGGTATCATGGGGAGGGGAAGACCTGATACTCAGGTTAGGTTGTCACAAGTCAGGGAAAAGTCAGGGAAAAATATATGTTTTTCAAGGTCTGGGAAAAGTCAGGGAATTTTGCATCTGGTCAGAGAAATTCTAAATTTCTTGTCAAAGTCAGGAAAAGTCAGGGAATTTATATTTAGGTTTCCACGATGGCCTCTGATCTCATGCCTCAAAGTGTCGACGAGGGGAGGCTACAGGTTTTGGATGAGGGAATATCAAACAGTCTTATTATGGTCAGTGAAAATTGTTTTCTGGTCAGGGAAAAGTTGGAAATTTTTGTATTCTTGATGGGTGGCAACCATGTTATAAACACTTACTATCTTTGCTGGCAAATGCCCCACCCTGGGACAGAAACTCAGTCAATGCCCCACATACAAAAATGTATGCCTGGGAAGATGGGCAGGTTTGGAATCGATAGAGCCATTACCAGTGATAAATTATTTTCTTTATACCTTTAGATGCCAATCATAATTACTGGAAACCAATGCAAGTATTTGATCATCAAACAAGGACGTTTTGATCACTTCAACAGATGTATAGGCTGCTTCGCTTCCCTACCATTCAGCCTCAGTGATGAAGGGACATTTTTGTGTTTAAAGTTCTTCTCACAATTTATTTTCCTGCCCCTTTGCACTTGCACTGTGGTGGAAATGGATATATTACATCACCTTTAGGGTTTTTCTTCCTACAATCTCACAAGTAAAAATATCACCAATTGGTGTGTCAAATGCTGTAATGCAAGAGAAAACCCCAATGAAAACTCCTCACAAATTAAAGCCTACTAAAAGCAAGCCAAGTATTTTTCAGCCACCCTCAGACCTCAGGATGTCCTTTGGCTTTCTACCAGTGGCCTATTTGACCAAAATTAGAGCAGTTTCCATTCAAAATCCTACAAGAGAAATTGCTGCACTGGCCATCGGCAAAGCCACAGAATCTTCCCAGATGGCATTCTGGGGAAATCTTGAGCCATTGACTTTATGGTTTGGCAGTTTGTAAATGAACAAGGCTAGCCAAACTTGGACTGAGGGGGGCTAGTTGAGTTAGTACTATGTATTTAACCCAAATTGACAATGGGTTGAAATAGGGGGATTTTTGTCCATTACCCACAATGCATTTTGGGATTGGTGCTGCAAAATTGTAAAGAGAAATGCAGTGTCAGAATGCCACATGTGGGTTCACAGTCACTTGATGTAGTGGGATAGATTAACATGGTAGTGGGATATATTAAATTGTATGCTTTTAATAGATTTTAATTGCAAACTGGAAGAGTTTTTTAAACCTATTTTTAGGGTATTGTACTTGGTAAAATTCAAAGAAATGAAAAACAAAAATTGAAAGTGTGTTTTTCCAAAGATTGGAGTCAATCAATCAATGGGAGTATCTGCCAATGAAATAATATTTGCATTATCAGAATTCCAGCATGTCTAGATTTGATGCAATATTTTTGGAGGAATTAAGTTCCTGGTTTTTATTGGGATGGTTACAAGTGCTGACTAGGAGTCAATGAGTTAATACACATTATCTGACTTAGTAGGTTCAAATATTCAAACATTTGTGCAGCAGAAACAAATATATATGTGTACATTCAGACTTCACACTAACAGGGCAGCTTGTGAACATACATGTACATGTGTGGTCCAGTAGATTGTAACCCAGGGGCACACTTACATGTACTTATGATATATATTGTGTGTCAGATTTCCTACTTTAGAGTTTAGGGTATAGCTTATGTGTAAAACTGTGGAATTCTGAGTTATAGACAGCTCAAAATAATCAATCAGGTTGAAAATGGGTTCATTTTCACAACAACTTGGAAATCCAGGGTTTGGAGCGAACTTGTGTAAAACTGCCAGGGTCCAGTTTAGGACTCCATGGCCATGGCTGCACATGCATTGTACCTACTATATATAAGTCCCCCCCCCCCCCCTGGATTGTAACAGAACTAGGAAAGAACATCTCCCTCTTATACTTGCTACACCTCACTATCCCCAGGGACAGATCTATGGGAGGGCAAGGTAATTTGGAGGATGCACCCCCTTTTGAGATTCAAGTGGTCACAAAATTCAGAAAACGCCACTTCAGAGACCTGATTTTAAAAAAATACTGGGGGCCTCTGGTTAGCAATTTAACCCCAGGGTAGTGCTTACCCTTACTTCGAACAACCAGGCCCTGGGTGGTACATTTTGATTAACAACTAAACAAGCATGTTTCACCACCCTTGAGAATTTGACTGAAATTTCCTATCGATAGGTACATTACATTCTTTAGGATTTAAATGAATAAAATATATTTGATACAACATAAGCTTATACTAAAGTGAAGGAAGCACAAAATAATTAAGCTTATTAAAACTACACCTGATTGTAAATTTATGTAAACGGAATAACTTATAGTTATATTTGAATATTATTTATCGAACTCATTAATAATTCATGAAGCAAAAACAAAGGAAATCACCGACCGATAAGTGATCTTTAAATCTGATACAGATTTCGTCCTGATTTACATAAACTTTGGCTTCGATTTTCTGGGCCAAAATAAGTCGTATCGCAAAACAAAACAAAAAATCAACCAAAGGCAAAGTCACAAAATAAATCAACGTTTCAATTATATCCGCTATCGATATCCCGGCGATGTTACACCGCGAAATATTCAACGATAACTATACCACATCAATAAAACAACATTTATTAAATACAATACAAAAGTCAATGCAATATTCTTTATTTATGTACCGATCAATTCGAAACATCAACATCCCCCCCCCCCCCGCCGGGCAACCCCCGGGCATTTGAATTTTTGGAGTTTGGATTGTTCAAATTCCCGTCCCCCGGGCCAAAAATGTTGTTCAAATGCCCTACCCTATCGTCGTATTAGGCGATCAATTGCCCCTACCCGCGGGACTTAGTATTAGTTGTGACACCGCATTTTGTTTTTAACAGACAGTTTAAATATTCGTAAGCAATGTACATTGATATTTTAATACCTTCAAATTTGGAGTCCCTTTGTTTTTAAGCCAGTCGCTTACAAAAGTAAGAGTTTCATACCGAGAACCTCGGTTCTCGGTATGGAAACTGACTTATATCACATTTGGCGAGGTCTTCTCAAATAGACAGGAGGTTTAAAACTGAGTTATAAACCTGAGATTAATGATTTAATTAGTCTATTGTTGAACGAGTTTATACCAGAGTTTCACCCCTATGAAGAACAAAGAAAACCGTGTCAAGTGTGATATAAGCAGAATTTTGTCCCTTTTTGAAGTCGTCTAAAGTGACCTACGGAGCCCTGTAAGGGCCATCCACAAACACAAATGTTATGAAAGAATATCGCGCGATACTGCTTTACCATCGTGCGATAAAGTGTTACTATCGATTTATCGCGCGATACTGATTTATTATCACGCGACAGTGTTTAATATCGCGCGATAATGTTATTTTAAAATACGTACATTACTTAGCTAGACAAAATGGCGGCGAACACGCTATGTGATCATGACTTTATACGTTTCTTTTACTTCCGACAACGAATTTGGCTTTACCCGAACACTTACCGGCGATTCAAAATGATATTGAAAATAACAGGGATGCATTAGTCGAGAAATACTAGCCATCTAAATGCCATATGAAGTTAGGCCCTGGTGCAAAATAATGCCCGCCCTTTAATCTGTGTGTCGCTACCGTCTTACAACTCCTTCATCAAAGCGTATCGAACAGTTTCCTTGCTAATTTAATACCAGCGAATCTTTGTTCCAATAACAAGTGGTGCATTTGCCTGTAGCCTAGACAGCTCCCTCTTCCCTGGAGTTCCATTTCTATGGCGTCAATTATTTCATCTGGACTACTGTAGTCCTTTCTCCTTCGTAAATTCTTGCTTCTCAGAACACGTTTAAGCTGGCGAAGACCAAGAGACCATCACCTAAGAGAACCGATCCCCCATACTAGCCTCTCTCCCCATGATAGTCTGCGCCGATTTATTTTTAGCTTGCATAAATTAGTTGGACTATTTTTACCATTCTATCCGATTGGTTGTGGGTGTCACGTGTCCGAATGCCCCGGCGGGCGGCGAGAGCAGAAGAATGCATTCAGTGTTTTACTCAGTAATCAAAGCATTCACAATTTTCTACTTTCACGACAGTTACTCTACAGATTCATATTGATTACGGTGTTGCAAAAGCATGTCCGATTATTTACGATATTATAGGTTCTATTTCTTTAGCGAATTGTAAGCGTCTGTTTACGATGTCTCTATCAATTCCAAGCCCGCCCATCCCCCCCCCCCCCCGGGAAAGATGGGGCATTTGACAACCTATCTGTGCCTGGGGTGGGGCATTTGTGTTTCGTCAGCCCGGGCCCAGGGCATTTGTCAAATAAATATCCCACCCCTCCCCTGTGTTTGATTTTGTTTTGCTCAACTGATCAACACGTGCTTGCTTCATCGATCAACATGGCGGCGGAAAAGTCATCCGTGAACATGACGTTAGGAATTTCCTAGTTTCGGGGTGAAGTTTGCGGTTTGTTGGGAACTCGCTAGTGAATGTGGGATTTGGGGGCACTTACGAAAGTGTTTGAAGGTGAGTACTGCATTACTTTAATAAAGAAAAGCGGTGAAATGTGGCTTTGAAACGGCGAAGAAATTTGGCGCGTTCTCTATACTTGCCCCGGGGTGGGGCATTTGCATAACTTAGCTGGCCCCACGGTGGGGCATTTGCAACGTTCTGATTCCAAAATGACAAAATCCCCACAAATGCCCGGGGGGGGGGGGGGGGGGGGCATGGGCGGGCTTGGAATTGATAGAGACATAATTCCAAACTCAGTCAGTCAGTGTTTCAGATTAACTGGATTTATAATTTCGCAAAATTGTGGTCAAAAGTCGATGCGTGCTTGCTTGCTATAAACTGAACGTTTCTACAATTATTAGCCTGATGAAATAGAGCAAATAAACCGGTCAGTTCCCTAGGTATGTTATCTAGCCATACATGAATATGAACTACAGGGAACGAGTATTTATAAGGTAAGCGAAGTTTCAATAACAATGATACGGGATTGTTAATTTATTCTAATTTTTGGAAGACTTTCCATGCTCGCCGATCCGGCTACAAACTGAATGGAATACGACTTTATTTCCTTTGATAGTTTCACGAAATTCAGGTCACTCTAGTTTCTTTCCACGGCTTCCAGGTCACATCCGAATTTCTTACGGGTCTGGCTTAATAGACTTAATACAGCCTACAGTTTCCCAGTCAAATCCAATCGGCAATATTTTTAACGGGTTTTCAAATTACACTCCGTAGCTTATATTAATTAAATTCAAAGTTCATTTTATCGAGTCTTCAAGTCAGATCAGGTCAGATCCGTCCCATACCAGGCCGGGTAGTAAGTTTATGGAGCAACACCAAGAGACCTAATTCAGAGCCATAATTCAGAGTTTTGAAGCTTCGAATCTATCGCCTCTCTTTCTTTGTTGTTCATTTCTATACTCCGCAAATGCCGGCACAAAAAAACGTAAAACACATGATATGTATAAAACACGCAAAGACTCCGTGGAGTGTGACAGTTAGGCTTTAGCACATTCTGCCGGCAGAATTTCGAGCATAATAGGCCTCAGGAGCAGAAAACGTAATTGGGGCATAATCCGGGCAGAATAGGCCATTTTGCATATTTTGGGGCCTGGGAACAAGGAAAAGTGGGGACGAGAGGGAGCTGGGTACGAGCAAAACAAAGATGGCGGCAGAACAAACAGAAATCATTGACCATGACGAAGAGGGACAAGAAAGACAGTTGGTTACCAATGCTTTAACTTATTACTCGGGCTGCCTGTGGCAGCACGAGTCTTAAAATGCAAGTCGTTATTTTTGTTGGGTGTCGCAAAATTTCTGCGCATGCGTTAAAGGTGAAATTCACACCAATCAGATTTCACTGTGCTGATCACGCAACAATCGCCAGGTTAATTTATTTACATAATTTAATACAGTAAAGCAAGATGGTTTATATCACGAAATGAGTTATGGTGATCTGATTGGTAACCCGCGAGGAACTTTCTCTCTAATTTGGAGTCTCATCTCTCAAATGTAAGCCAGTTTAATGTTTTATTTAACTTCACTCGTGCGAAAGCCTTCCAACAAGCTCAGGATATTTCAACTGGCGCTATTGTCGGAGCCGAAGGACCGCGTTTTTTACCCAGATGGCCAGTGATTTTATTATACGACACGTACGACGACCTGAAGCCAGTGTAGGGGCCATGATCCGGAAAGCTAAAATTCGAAGAAATAGATATTGGAATCTATAAGCCATCGGCTCGCTGTGCTGCATTTAAAACATCCGAGGAGAACATCTTATTTTGGGTGAAGGCACTTCAAGACCAATATTATGAGTCTCTTAAAAACTGTCAGAGATTTAAATTTACCGTAAGTTGGATCAGAGACTATTGAGATCAAGTTATTTCGTTCCAGCGAGGATATTCAGTGACCTAGCGGAAACGGTACAAGCTGTCAAAGGATTTTACTTATAATCATCCACGTCTACTTAACAACAGGAATAGTTACGTGCCAAGGCATGGGCAAAGATAGAGTTTCCATAACATGAACATGTTCAACACTTTATGATATACTAAGAAAACAAAACAAATTACAGAGCCTGCAAGTTCACAAGTCAATGAAAAACCCCAAGTGCCTGTAGTTTTGGATCAACATATCCTTGAAACTCCAAAAGCAACATACACATGAGTCAAAATCAAACCGGAAGAGACAGAATTCTTGAGATTCTTCACGAGGATAAAAATATTTGTTAGCCCGCAATAAGAACTCTCTCGCTGCTTTAATGACTGATTTGTAACATGGAGGCTGACCTAACTGATACATCAAAACACGAATCAAGAAATCAAACTCAGTCATTTGGAAGCCAAATTAGTACAGCAAGATAATATATACAAGACCGAAATCAAGATGCTGTCATCACGAACATATTATTGAACTAGAAGTTGAAAATGGCGAGTTGGAAGCGGATATAATATAGCTGAGATCCGACTTTAAAACTTAAAAAAAAAAATCAAGAATACAAAAAAGAAGACAATGAAAGACCAAGGTCTGCAGTGTTCCGAGACTACCCAACCTACTGAAGCTGATCAGTTTGTTCAAGAGCCATCTTTCTTACATGACAACCCGATCCCTATTCATCAGAATACATTTTCTGTGCTAAATGACGAGAGTTTACAATCACCTGACCGACAACCCACTACTAAAGAAAGGGACCATGAAGTACGATAGTACGGTTAATTCTCGGGTTCAAAACAATGAATATATGCCTGCTCAAATGCAGTGTGTTAAACGAATAAGTAGTGTTTAAATTAAAAGGTCAACATACGAGAAAAACAAAACTATTAAATTACATATATACTAGGGGAGCAGAGAATGAAAGTCACCGCGCTACCAGCCACTCCTAAAGATTGCTAAATTCAGCTAATAATTCTTCCCTTTGGTTATTACTAAGAGGATTTCAAATGAAAGTGTACTTCATCTTCAATCTCATGTGGCCCGAGTGAAAGCCCAGATGGGCTCTTGTCTTAACTTTATTGCAAGCTCCGAAAAAGTCCGACCTATAGCTCGTAAACGTAAAATTAGTACTAATCCATGAAAAAAATGGAATAATCGGCTTGTACACGCTAAAACTGCAACTGCCCCAAATTTTCAGAAGCATAAATCCGAGCATAATAGTACTTTTGGAGCATAATTTCGAGCAGAATAGTCTTTTTTTCGGGCAATTCTTTCGAGCAGAATAGCCTTTTTTTCGAGCAGAATGTGCTAAAGCCTAGTGACAGTGCCGGATGCCTGGTGGACAACAGCAAACGGTTTCTTTAATTAACTTCGTTAAATACAAATCATTAAATTGTACTTAAAACTAATTATATTACAAAATCATAATATTTAACGTGACAAACTCGACCGAATGCAATCGTACAAGGCTCCGAGGGCTAAAGCCAAAACAAACAAAAAAACTTAAGTTTGGATTACTATGTGCTGTCCAACAAGCGAGAGGCAGACAATAAGAGATTCTGCCCTTATAAATATATATATATAAGGTATGCATATTCAATGCTAGAAATACAAAGGAAGACTAATGAGTTATCACTTAAAGTGACAAAATAGTTACGAGCCGAAACGAAGACACTTTCCGACTACACGTTGTTACGTCGGAAAGCATCTATTCATGAGATGGAGCGATGAAAATCCGTGAGGAGCTGGAACCGAATCTTAAAATAGCATCGTGACGTCCACTGAGCCAAAAATAGATTGGCGCAGACTATCATAGGGTACGGAGATCAGTTCTCTTATGTGATGGTCTCTTGCGAAGACTCATAATAATAATAATAATAACTTTTATTTAAACACGATAAATATTTAAAGCACAAGTGCTTGTGGGGTCGTGTACAACAGAAGAATGTAAAATAACTTAATATATCAATTGGTTCTAAAATATATGTTGCCTAAAAATCAATATTTAACAATAATATTTATATATGAGGAATCTGCTAAATAACTAAAGTATATATTGACTATAAATGAATCTAAATCAATGTTTAAAATTAATGAATAATAACATTACTATATACGAAATCCTACTCATCTTGATGGCGTTATAAATTAAAAGAAAAGCAAGGATTTCCATATATTTCAAGCCTTGATTAAATTACTCAGTCGACTAATGCATCCCTGTTATTTTCACTAGCATTTTGAATCGCCGGTAAGTATTCAGGTAAAGCCAAATTCGTTGTCGGACGTAAGTGAAACATATAAAAGAGAAGGGCATTACCATGTAGCGTGTTCGCCGCCATGTTGTCTTGCTAAGTCATGTACGTATTTTAAAATAACACATTATCACGCGATATTAAAACACTGTCGCGCGTAATAAAACAGTATCGCGTGATAGTAAAATAGTATCGTACGATAGTAAAACGGTATCGCGCGATAATAAAGCAGTACCACGCGATAGTCTTTCATAAAATGTGTGTTTGTTGATGGCCCTTACAGGGCTCCGTAGTGACCTTCCCGCTCCAATTCCGCCATGATTTCGATCGAGGAAACCATGCAGCACATAACAGACAGACAGACTGACAGACTTAACATGAAATCGAGACAACTTGTTCAAATCTCCCCCCCCCCCCCCCCCTCCCTTCCGGTGTCAACTTCCCCACCCCAAGGATAGCTGCCGATGTCAAATTCCCTACTCTCCGGGCACGAAAACGAGTCAAATGCCCGGTGGTTGCCCGAGGGGGTGGGGGATGTTGATGTTTCGAATTGATCGGTACATTACAGAGGGAAGACACACATTAAACCCTACATAGTTATTTAACATGCGGCCCTCAATTCAACCGATTCAAGAAAATTACACGTCCAGGACACGAAAAGGACTGCCCGTGGAGCAATTAATCTACTCGTTCGGACCAACACCGTGTACATTTTTAAAAGTTTTGATAACATGTTTCTCAGCAAACTCCACTACATTGAGACTTAGCACCTGCTCGTGAATTTTGGAACACGGCAGTTTAAATCACACCTTTTTTGTCTCTGAGGGAATCTAGTATCGATTGGCAAAAAGGTACCTTTAGCAGTTCCACTGTCGTTAGGATCGTTTTCTCTTTTTTCCCCACGAGACAGACACAGACAGAGCAATAGATTTTTCTCAGCCGTCGGCCAATTTTTATCAATTTAGTAAGCCAGCGCTCTATTACCACAGCGGTTGCTTTCTCTGCGCCTATTCATAGTACATTAGATACACGGCGCATGCTCAGTAAACGACCTTTCACGCATGCGCTCTCAAACCGGAAGCATAAAATCCTGCTTCCGGTTATGGATTATCCCAGAGCTCCACACAGCGATCAAACGTCTGCGCGTGCGTATTACGGTCAGACTTGTGGGCGGCCGCGCGAATTTCCCGCTAAAATTTACCTTAAGACATAATTATTACAGTGAACTTCTACCCCCAAAAGTTAAGAAAAATACGTGAAAGTTAGGCTTTTTATTTTCACAGTCGACGGGAAATTGAACAAACTTCAAACTGTGAGTTTACCAAAATTTTTCGTAATTTAGAGACCGGTCATTATTTAATTAAGGGGAGTACCGGGTTGGATTAAAATCGTACGGGATATGAAAAATTCAGGTCAAAACTCATACGGGGTTTGAATTGTTTTGGAAAAATATCCGACGGGGTTCGAAAAAAAAAATCTGAAAAAAATGTTTTAATCCAATAATGACCGGTCCCTTACCAAAAAAGTTCTCAATGTTTGAAAACGGGTGTGTGAACAGTGACGGCCGCCGGCTCGGTTTGAATGCTGCATTCTCGTTCCCAGTGCCTCCTCAACTAACTGAAAAATCGGAGGCTCTGGTAAGACACAGGTAAGGCTCTAATTTGATTGGCTAGCCAAATCGGCTGCGCGATGAAGAAAAATAAAACAGTTGCTGCGCATAGCGCTTTCTTCCGGTTTTACGAAAACAATCTCTTCCAGTAGAGCGGATTTCAATTGGGTGTCGGAAGTGTTTTGGTTTTGCGTTTACTAAGCTCTCCTATTGGCTGAGAAAGTAAACCAACCAATCAGAATCCAAAATAAAACCAAACGCAAATTGGTTTTGGTTTTGCTTTGGTTTGTCATTGGCTCACAGGGAAGCCATTTATGAGTTACTTGTGATTACTCGCTCCTATGATTGGCTGGCTGTGGGTAATTTGCGTTTGGTTTCACTACACTCAACTGAAAACTGCTCTATAAACCGATTCTCCGGTATGAGAATAAGTATTTTGTAGTAGTAGAAGTTATGTGTTTAAAAATATGACTGAACAGAAGAACGATTTTATTCAAAAGTCAAGAGATAAGTTTTTCTTTGCCTACTAGCGGAACGAAACTGATAACACACACTAATGGAGCCAAGGTACGTTGCCTTTGATGCATATGGCCAACCGAACGTTTGCTGATTAATAACTCTCCCGAGACAGCAAATCACTTTGCAAACGATCCATTGCAAAAGCAAAGGGAACTAGGAGTTGAATTGCTAACACGTAAGTGCCAGCCAACATAAAAATCCACTTACGGCAATTCGAACAGTAACCGCTAATATTAAATGTGCAGTTCTGTAAATTACTAAATATTTTTTATGTGAAATAAATTGAAATTATTATATATTTTTCAAGCACTAGCCCACTCTGTAATTCATCCAAGTCTTGTGCTCTTCATGATCGCGAGGGCAGTTGAATTTCGTCAAAAATTCTCCCGAACATCTGACCTGACACATCGTTCTTAAAGCCTTCAGAATGTGTCTCTTCTTGATTTTTTATCCAGACAGTTCAACACGATGATTACTTACTTGACTGCAGCAACGACGAGAATGACAACCTTGATTTTGAGCGATTTTTTCACCACTTTTTAGGCCGGTCTTATGGCCGATCGAACGAAGCAACTCCATGCCGTTGTTGTGAATTTACTTCCGGTGAGATATGCTAGCCAATCAATTGCCCTATATCATTATGACGTCAAATCAAAACAATCTATTGTTTAAACGCTAAGGATCACGGTCGTGGGAGGGGGACAAAACAGCAACAACACAAAGGAAATCGCTATCAAATGCATTTTGTAGAACGTAGAATAGCGGTACGGTAAATATTGTGGGATAAACATTGATACAGCTGATATCTGGAAACCAGACAATTCGAAGTTAAATTTTCCTCAGCAGAGCAGATTTAGTTCAAAATTCTATTGTTCATGTCGATTCTGTCCCCCTCATAAACAAGCCGTGACGTCATAATGATATAGGTTGATGGCCCGTGTACGCCGCACAAGATACGTCACAGCTATGCTATACGTCACATCTACACAGAGGAACAGTGTTCCACTGTGTTCCACTGTTCCTCTACCTCTGTGCCTAGTGTTCCACTGTTCCTCTGTGCCTAGTGTTCCACTGTTCCTCTTTGTAGCTGTGACGTAGTAGCATAGCTGTGACGTAGTAGCATAGCTGTGACGTATCTTGTGCGGCGTACACGGGCCATTCTTGGCGCTGGCCAAAAGATCGAGATTGACCAGTAGACAAAAAAGAGAGATGAAATATACAACAAGCGAAGAAATCTAAAGTCGAAGAAAACGAAAGACCTACCATCGGTCGCCCAACAACCGGAGTCCTAGACGATTAGTCAAGGCCACGATACACATTACACTCGTTCTCAATAAACGTGCAGGTTCGAAACGAAACTCCTGACTTCGAAGTCGTTTCTGGTGGATGTCAATCAAACGGTTTCCATGGAGTTTGAAGTGAACCGCTGTGCGAGTAAATTCGGGTAACTAGCATTTTATAAACATGGCAAAGTAAAATCCCAAACTCGCTTAGATGGAGAGTAATCATGCTTCGAGCCAAGTGCTTGCAAAATAGGGAAATCGCATAAACTTTATGCGTGAGCGAGCGGTTTGTGTATAAGATCAACAGATTATCCAAAACACGTTGTTGTTGGACGTGAATATCGTCCGAGGAGAAAGTCAAAGCATCGGTTAGGTACGCATGAATCAATCTGATTGTTTATATAGCTTTCAAAGGTCTTGGAAAAATAATTATAGTTATTTTTATTCATCCAGTTGCAGATATGCTTCTTATAAGAGGTTTCATCGAGCAATACCCCCGAGCTCTACCTCGACGAGCTACAAGCATGGATACAGCATTCGACAGGGCAAATATTTTTGAAACTTTCAGGACATGGATTTATCGGCAATGCCCTCCACTCTCGACTGACATTTCGGTACCTGTGTCGCCTCAAATTACTTACGATTTCGTTGTCCTCCTGCATTATTTGCGTTTCCTCCACATCTGGGAGTTGTATGGCGACGTTTTCGTTGTATTGAGATTCTGCTTCATCTCGTTCAGCAAATTCTCTAACCTAATTTTCAAACATTTCGACTATAAAAGCCCTCGTGTCCGTCTTGGAGAATTGCTGACCGAAGCATGCAGACCAGTGTTGCCATATAAATATAGTTGAGTGACATCCACCAAATTGACGTTTTCCGTTGGAAATTGCACGTGTTATTGAGAACGAGTGTAATGAGTCCCTCACACCTTACAGGAAGCGCCTCTTCGGTACCCTGGTTCCAGAGGTTTTCTAGAGAACAGAAAGAGACAACAGAAGAGCCGCAAAGCGGCGAGCGAGCTGCGAAGCAGCTCTTCTGTTCTCCGCGGCTCTTCTGTTCTTTCTGTTCCCTCTACAAAACCTCTGGAACCAGGGTACCTCTTCGGCCGCATCCTCGAGTTTAAACGGACATACAACTTCAAGTATATATGGACGAATAATGGCAAAATAATGCTCCGAGAAACTGATACCTCGCCTCCTTTATGCTTTAATGTTACCGGATACCTTCAGGGTGCGTTTCCAGTCTAAATTATGTAGCGCCTCGAGGAAACATCGTAGATAAATCATCCAAGTATCATTTTAAAGCTTATAAAATTGGCTAGGAGAATAAAATAAAAAACATTAAATTCCGGGTTACTAGGGGATACCGCATGGGACTGGGGTGCCGGGAGATACCCAAAGGGACCGTTTTCACTCGGTGACGTACATAGGTCGGCGCTTGACGTACATGGAGAAAATTAGGGCAATTCTCTGTAGACCAGTGGGCGTTAACAACCCACTGCCCGCTTCGCAGCGCCAGTTTTTTTTACCAACGTTCTTTTGACACATGCCAACTTTGGCTTCCCGGTGCCTTTTCAAAATAAATCTGAAGTTTTACGCCGCTACAGCCCGTGCCATCTTTGTTTTCAGTTCTTCGGTGACTTCGCTGCGAATCTCGGCCCGCAGAAGGTTCATCTCTTCCGCGGTGTTTTTTTGTTGCGGCGCAACAGACGTCTGCCAAATCTCTTGCTTCAGCGCCTCGAACCTGTCCAGCTCAGCTAACACGAGCTGAAATTCGGCGTCGTCAACCCGGTTGTCTCGTAAAGCCTTTGACACTAACCCATGGATTGTGTTTGCCTTTGCTCGCCCCAGAGCAACCGTTTGCTCGTGCTTAGAGACTTTCTGAGAGAGCTCTTACTAGCCCCCACCCGCCAACCGCTGAAACGATACCAAAGAGACCGCCAATGGAGCTGAGTGAAATACCAACCGGAAAGCCAATGCCGGTCAAGGCTGTAGCCAGGCCGGAAGCTGATAGAACTACAAGGTAAGCTCCCAGTAGCCGCAGCAATCCCATAAAGGGTGGCCCGCGTTCGGCTGTACTTTTTCAACACGCTTTCGTAGTGTCGTATGGTGCTTTCTAGCGAGGTCTGAACATCACAGATTTTACGTAACCGGAAAGAGTCACCCCTTTCCTCGATGGACTCACCTGCAAGCGAGGGGTAGACCAAATCGCTTGCCATAGCGTTTGCTAAATGGGTTCACGTCTCAAACTTCAACACGAATCGTAGAGGTCGCTTGTGGAAGTCTACGAGGTTACCGTTCTCATCGCAAACTGTGAGGCGAAGGCTGCTCCGCATTGTCCCCAAGGCTCGGATGTTTAGGGGGGTTGGTGGAAAGTACGTCGCTTTTGCGAACCTCTCGCCTTTGATCTCTAAGCCAGCCAAGACTCCCGAAGGCTTCCCCTCAAGAAGCGAGGAGGAGGAGTCGATAATGTCGCAGTGGAAATATATTGTGCGGATATCCTTAAGCACCAGATCGTAATTGCCAACTTTGAGCGACAAACCCCTCCCCTCTTCATTACCCTCGATGCATAGCAGTGTACACAAATTCCTCCTAAATCGAATCGGTTTCTTGACCTCTAGGGTCCAACCCCTCCTCGGTAGTTGTTTCAACGAACTTCACGATGTCAAGCAAGCGGGTTTGAAGTAGGGTTGAAGGCTCGCTATATCATGATGCCCTGCGGCGATAGTGTGTGGGTTTGTCACCTTGGGTTCGTTACCCTCCGCCCCCCCGTGAACCACCAGAACGTCGCGTTTTCGGGTAGATTCCACCAACTGTTCTCGATAGTCGCCTCGATTAGCGAAATATTCCGGATAGCGAGAGGTTGGCCAAAGTAGACCGTATGGTCTGACGTTGGACAGGTGACGTAGAGGATCGTCATGTTGTACCGTGCTACATCAGCTGTATTAAAGTCTAGAGCTTTTACGTCTATATTGCATCCCAACCCATGTAAAATGGCACAGCAACCAAGGCTCCGTATCTGAAGGGCGGTCTCTGGCACAAACCCAATGGCCAGCATACAATCAAAGCAATTGTGGGACTCCTTTCGTCGCCACTATCCACAAGCCGATCTGTCGAGATTCTACCAGGAGGCAACCGACAACCAGGACGGCACGCCAATCGCGCACAACATATACTTCAAGGGTTGATATGAATCATGGCGTGTGGGGAGATCCGCGGTTTATAGACTCGCTTCCTGACCACCGCTCGCGATAGAGATGCCCTACTAAAAGCGCTGGGCCCCCAACAATACGTTTCCGGACGCCTTTCTTCTACACCTAGATAGCTACCCCGTGCCGGCCTACTCATTCGGAAAAACCGGGCCCGACATCGCCCCCTTGCTTCGAGAGCTGCTGATATTCATCGACCCGAAAATCACGTTCAAAGCGGGGGTCAGGGACATTTGGAAGGAAACAACCCTCACCCACCACTCGGCGAAGGAGGCACGCAAATGGTTGTCGGCTCCGTCTTGTGACTACAGCTGAATATGGTTGTCTGGTGCGCCACGACGGGGGTGTGGTGTCTCTATCACAGACCCAAAATGCGAGCAATCCCACCCATAGGCCAAGGGCTTTTATTTCACCGTGCGCCGGCTCTTATACGAACTCGGCTGCCCCCTCCCCGGGCGACAAACCCTTCGACCAGAAGAGCAACTCGTACCGAAATACCTCCGTCGAGAACCTTTGTATCGAGTTCGGTCTGCCAAGAGAGGCCGACTTCCGCTGGAAAGGTGGACGCAACCACGGGCTTGGGGACGTGTTCCTCAACTATCCCGGAAACGGGCCGCGGATCTGGGTACCAGAACGTTCACGTTATACGAGGCTACGACACCGAGGGCCGACACGTAGCCAGACCACTTAAATCTATTTGCGGACGAGGGTGGAGGGTGGATGAAGGCGACCTCGTTTCATTCATCCGCAACGACGAGCACGGTGGAATGCAGTACAGCTGGTTCGCCCCCAAAAACAGGGGAGGGGCTTACAAAGGCCTGGATGGGCCGGCTCAACCGCAGTATCGAGGCTTTCGTCTACTGCGTTCTTCGGGCACAAGCCAAGACGCGCACCACTATCGTTGGCAGCTCGGGCGGCGCCGTTGAAACCCGGCAAATGTTCCTGCAACTCTCGAGGAAACCATAAACTGTCTTTGACATCGCCACTGGGATTCACAACTATTAAAAAGCCCTCGCTGACACCAAGGCGCGGTTGAATCTGGCGGTGGCCCCCGGGCTATGGCTCCTTCCCCAGTCACCTCGTCCTCAACATGGAAAGCACGGTGGGGTATAACAACGAACTACAGAAGGCGACCATCGAGATGGGCTTCGGGGTAAACGAGCCTGTGAATACAAGCACGCACAAACGCACGCCCCTCCCTACCTCTGAAAAGCCTGCCTCCAAAAAGCCTACCGCAAATAAGCCTGGCCCCGTGCGGCCTGTTTCGCACACACCGCCAGGCCCAAGGCAGCAGCCCCCCCCAGACGGCGCACGAGCGGAATCTAGCGGCGCTGACCGTAGCTGCCGCAGGCGCCGCTTGGTGGGTGTGGCGGGGGTAAATCACTTGCGCTTGCGTTTGTATTGCTCAACGAGAAACACCAACGCCCCCACAATCAAGAGCCAGGCGTTCTTGCCCAGGAAACCAACAACCTCGGCCGGGCCGTGCGGAACAGGAACGAAACGATGGCACCAATAGCCCCAGCTGAAGGAGCGCGCCGATCTTTTCCCCGATCGTCTAGAGCCCTTTACCCACCCCTTGCGCGAGGGTGGCGAGCCCCTTTCCCAGTGCGGAGACAATAACCCCGATGACAGTGCTGGCCGCGACCAAGACACCCAGAAGCGTGAAGCCGTATTTACGGAAGATGGCCCGAACGCGGTCCCGCAGATATATGCGCTCTTCAACTGTCTCGTGTTCTTGTTCCAGCCTCTCAATATATTCCTCGCGCTGCAAGATGCGCTCGTTTGCGGCGACCCTTTCAGAAGAGGAAGTACCATGGTCGTCTCGTATCGCCGCGTCCTGCCGATTCTCCTCACGGTTTGTGTCGATTTGGATGTCGTTCTCCCGTAAGACTTGCTCCGCCGTTGGCCCTAGAGCATCTCTTAGGTTTTCGGCAGTTTCGGGTTTGTCTCCCCATCGCTCGTAAACAAAAAGTGGGGTGCGGCATTCGCTCTATTGAGACGCACGACGATCCGCTTGTAGGGATCCCACCTCGCGTTAAACATCATGCCTTGTGTATCTACCTTTGGGAATTTTGCTTGTATTTGCCTCTCCACCTCTTCGTGGGTTTGCTCTCGCTCCGGCAGGGCATCCCTGCCCCTGACCCAGACGTGTTCCTCGCCAAGGAGTTGGAGCGGTATTGCCTCTCCCCCCTCGGCGCCGCCAGGCAGCGTAGGAAACGGGTTGCCGTGCTCGCCAGAGTCTGGGTCACCACCGTGGTGAATCAAGGGATCCCGCGCAGTCGGGTCAATGGTATCGGGGTCGAGGTCCATGTTCCTTATTAGAAATACGCCACACCTCGAAAATGATACTAGAAGATGGCGAGCTACATCTCTAAAAGCCTTGATCCACGTTTGGAGCCTCGGACTCTCCTGGCTGCGAAAGGCAAGCGGGTGACCCACCGCCTCACCTTCACCCCCTCGAGTGCGAACTCCAAGGAGACCTTGTACATCGAGGTCCCCCGGCTTCCCGAGGGCACCGTCCTCGTCCCAGACACCCTCGCGCTTGTGGTCGAGGTAGAGCTGGGGGGCGGGCAACAGAAACGCGCCAACAATTGCGTAGTCGCCAACCTGGAGCGGTGCTTGGTCCGGCGGCGCGTCGTAAGATTGGGGAATAAGATCTTGGAGGATCTGGAGCGGGCCGACCTGGTTGGGTCATTCACCGACCTCTGGTGGGGTAAGGAGGAGCAGGGAGAGAGGGTCGAGCAAGGGATTCAGTGTACCGCAGTGAACAAGCTGGAGACAAGGGTAGTGACACCGGCGACGTGGCTCTCGCCGCGGCCTTCCCAAAGTACCGGATTCCCTTGATATCGCCCTCCTGCGCAGCCACGGCGCCCTGCAAACAGCGAGGCTTCCGCCGATTCGGCTCGCGCTCATACTTGCCGCCCCGGAAGACGTGATTGTGAGCTCGGATAGCACCAAGGTCGGGACTTACGCGCTCAAGAACATCGAGATGGTATATCAAGTGATCGAGTCCCCCGCACACGCCCAGCACGTGCCCAGAGCCCTTCTCTACAACTACATCTACCACCGCAAGACGTTGACCTTCACCAAAGCCACGGATGTTAAGCTCACGGACAACATCCCCATCCAGCTTCGGAGTTTCGTTGGACTCCTCACCTTGTTCGTAGACACGCACGTCGCAGGAGCCCGAGCCAGCGAGACTTTCCCCAACCCAGAGCCATGACGACGGGATGCTACCCACCGACCTCTGGGAGACGGCGCTAGGAGGCGCAGCCTGGTTGGTACAGCCCTGGGCAGCCGGAGTCAGCAGGCCAGCAGATTTCTTCAAAGACAGGCTTGGGATCTTCATCGATCTCCGGACGGCGCGGGACCACCAAGTCCACGGAGACGGGCAAGATAGCATCGGGAGCGGCCGACACATCCAGCTCCGAATCCACCGGAAGGCCGGCGGCTCTGGTACCGGGAACTGCCATATATGATTTAGAAGAGGGTGCCGCATACTACTAGAAGTATGAACGAGCTCACAGATCTCGTCCCCGGGCACTTGTTGGTCGTCGGACACACTGCGTCTGGAAAATCGCGTTTTGTGGTCGAAGCTCTCCGCGGGCCTTTCCGCGGGCGATTCAACGTCGTGGTGCTCATCTGCCCCACATACCCCTACAACAAGACCTACCGGGGGTTCGGTCGAGGAGACCCAAACTTCGTCGCGTTCGCTCCCAATAACTCTGTCGGCGAGATCGACAAGCTACTCCGGCTATGCGCCTGCGTCTTCGACGGACGTGGCCAAGTTTTGCTAATCGTAGACGACTGCGCCGCCTCCGTAGATGTTAAGAAATGGCATAGTAGCGCCTTGATTGAGCTCGCCTTCTCGGGCCGCCACCAAGGCTTCTCGGTCTGGTTCCTCACGCAGCAGTACACCTCCGTCGCGAAGGCTTTTCGAGAAAACGTGGCCGCCACGGTGGCCTTCTACAGCCCATCCGATCTCGTCGCCAAGACTCTGTGGGACAACTACGGCGGCGGGCTGGAGCGTAGCGAGCGGCAGCAGATACTAGCCACACTCAAGGAGCACCCCTACGCCCGGCTCTGCTTCCGATTGCGGCACCCATTCGATGTCGTTTTAGAGTTCCCTTCGCCGGTGTGTATACACCATGAATGACGACAGGATCTTGGATGAGATCCTTCGCGAGGCGGGTATCGCAGCCGACGAACAGGTGCCCGCATCTAATGGGGATGGTGACCGTTCCGAAGGAACCTCGAATGAGCAGCAACAGCGAGAGGAACTTTCCATCCTGGCAGCAACCGGCTCGGTCAAGGAGTTCGTAGGGAAAAACCTATCACTGGGGGACGTCCACAAGCTCTCGAGCAAGGAGGTTAGCGTGCTCCACCACCGATACCAAGTGGTCCTTGGCAAGCAGATCGCAAGCACTATTGCTAGCGGTGTCCTGCGGATTGCTTGTAGGTTCACAGGACATGAACTGGAAGGTCTACTCAAGCATGTTAAGGCATGGTTTGAACATGAAAACGAGGCTACAGCCATTTTCTTGAATAGAGTCACTTGAATTTGCTCAAATCCTAGAACAATAGTGGTTATAACTAATTTCAGCGTTTTTAATCGTCCTAATATAAAAAAATTGGTAAAATGTCTATCACGTGATCAACCACGTGATCCCAAAAAGTTGAAAATTAAACTAAAAACGGGGTGGTGCATTTTATATTTTAAGTAACGATTTTGTGTTTATTTGATTACACTTGTGGTTGACTTTAAAGATCAGTCCGGAATGGTTGACCCTGATAGGCTGTTAAGGCGAAAATATAGAAAACAGGTCACGTGACCTATTCTTGGAACCATTTTTCGCCATTTATATCCTCTTCAGTGATAAAAAGTCAACCATTCCGGACACAGTCTCATTTCCCATAATAAACTTAACATTTCGAACCGAAAATCTGAAACAAAACAATAACTTCCGCCACCCCATTTTGATTTCTTTGTTTTATCAGCCTTAAGGTCACGTGACCTTCAAAACACCAAAATACCGATACTTAAATGTTAAGACACGATTACCGTATTATTCCAAAGTTATAGGGTATTTCATACATAAATAACAAAGATAACGAATTTTGAATGTTTTATCAGAACGGTTCAAAAACCATGCCTTAACATGCTTGAGTAGGTAAGTCGCTAGATAGTGAGCAAGCATTGCTAGCAGATCTACAACAAGATGTACTCATACAACGCGAGCTGACCTATGGAGCGGGCTGGCTCGCCATCCGGGGGGGTCGGTTGGTGGCCCTAGCAACCGCGCTGGTCCATGTCGGCAGCCACATCCGAACTGCTGACAGTACAACTGAAGACTCGCAGACCTACGAGCATAGCAAACAACATGTCGCAGCAGCCCCAGGAGGAGGATCGGATCACAGCGGCGAGTGTGAGCTCGCACGCGAAGGACCCTCAGAAAGTGGCTGCGGGTAAAGCGTTGGCCGAACGGAACCGCCAAGCGCGAGAGGCGCTGGTCAGAGAGGTGGCACGCGAGAGCGGCGGTGCGAAGCAATGGGTAGCAACGTCAATTGGAATGTCGTTCTAGGTGTGGCGAGCCTTGGACTCGTGCTCTATACCTTGTACGCACAGCGAAGCGAGCGCGCACACTGCCCCCCGCCGGATCCCGCCCCCGCACGCCCCGAGCCGGCCCAGCCCGTGCACGCCGCTCCGCCACGCCGCCCCCTGATGATGTAGAGTGTTTTCCTATTTAGAAAAGCGTCCTCCCCCTAGATACTAGAGATGCCCGACAGCAACCAGCTAGTAAAAGCAGTCACCAGCGCCGCTACCCTCACAGGGCTTGCCGCTGGAATAGGGTGGGGCGCGAAAAAGTTGATGAAAACTCCGATGACCCAAGACCCCTCCTCATCTATCGAAAACTACGCCAAGTGGGTAGCAGTACTGTCCGCTGCCATCGCTGCGAAGGACTATCTCGAGAACAAAAAGATCATTCCTCCGGGCTTCTAGGTATGGCGACCCTTGCTTTGATGCTCGGCGGAGCAATTCTCAACGCTACCGCTTTCACAGTGGGGTCGTATCTTGCCCGGGCCCTCACTGGCCAACACCCTGATGCATTGGTCGCGGAGCGGAAGCGCCACGACAAGGCTTTGGAAAGATTCCAATCAGACTGGGCTGCTTTTCAGAAGCGCCGCGTAAAGCTGGCAACTGGGAGGCGGAGCTGGAGCGCATTCGCCAGCACGCCAGCCGAGACGTGGATGACACAAACCGCGCTCTCGATCTCTATGCTATAACACACCCGCGGCCGGCTGAGGCGGAGGATCTCGACGAGCCCCAGTGGGGTGCATATTGCCGCCCCAGTGCCGCCCAACGGACAGGCGAGCTTGTGTATGTGTGCGGGGGGATGCTCGGCGTTGGTTACGCAGCCAGCCGATGGCTTAAAAAAAAGAAGAACTTTGGTGTGCTATGCACGGCATGGAATGCGCAGCAAGGCGCGAGAAAATCCCTGGTGGTCTCCAAACCTTCGGCGAGATAGCAAATCGAAGCCTCGAGGTGTGGCGTGCCAGTCACGTCTCTATAGCGAGATTCGCGTGGAGTGTCCTCCGAGAGCCTGCCGATCTCAGAAAGACTACGGCGCGGCTGCCCCCGGCGACGGCGGCGGCCAGTTGGAGGTTGATCCACTTACTCGAATGCGTTAATGAGAATGACGTCCAGCAAGCTCGCAGCGATCTACTATAGCCCTCGCGGGTATTGGAAAGGTCACGCCGCTGTGGGCAGGCTCGCTGCGGCAGCCAAGGTCTCAGAGGATGGCACCAGAGAGTGGCTGGGAAAACAGGCCCTGTGGCAGGTATATCTGCCTCCTTCACGACATGTTCCACGACCCAAATTCGATGTGTCAGTGCCAAACGAGGTCAATCAAGCTGACCTACTCTTCTTGCCCCACGATCGACCTGGACGAGGGCGGAAGCTCTACAAATACGCGCTCACAGTTGTTGACGTCGCAAGCCGCTATAAAGAGGCTGAGCCACTGGCCACAAAGGAGGCCAAAGAAGTCGCCACAGCGCTCTCTCGCATCTATACTCGAGGACCTTTGAGATGGCCTAAGCTTCTCCAAGTAGACCCAGGGCGTGAGTTTATGGGGCAGTGAGCCAGATGTTGGTCAAAAACGGTGTTTCCGTTAGACGCGGCCGAGTGGACATTCATCGAGACCAGGCCATCGTAGAGCGATTCAACCGAACACTAGCAGAACGCTTCTTTGGGCACCAGCAGGCGCAAGAGCTATTGATGAAGCCGGGTGAACAGTCGCGAGAATGGGTAAAAAGGCTCCCCGCTGTCGTTGCGGCTCTGAATAACGAGGTGACTAGGTTGACTGGTAAGGAGCCTTCGAAGGCTGTGGAGGCCCCTATGGTGGATGTAAAAGCCCCTTCATATTCGCGGCCTGTTGGCTTCGTGGAAGAGCGGCTGCCTTTCAACGCTGAGGTCCGCTATCTCTACGCACCGGGTGAGCTGGAGGGTGGACAGTGCAGAAGAGCCACAGACGCCATATGGTCTCTCCAGGTCCACCGGCTTGCTCGGACTGTAACGAAAAGCGGTGCTCCTGTTGTTTATTACCTGGATGATGGGCCTTCCCGTGGTTTCGTTCGGGAAGAGCTGCTGGTGGTCCCCTCTGATACGCAGCAGCCTCCGAGTCGTTTACCTTAATGCCGCTGCCCCTCGTTTTCGGTTGCACTCTAAGCATGTCAGCCGCACGTTGTCACGAGTATGACCCATCGCGTTGTCTAGCCGGTCGATGCTAAACTGTTGCGTATCCTTTGGCTCGTAGCACCAGAGCAGCTCGATATTACACGCAGCGCAGCAGTTCTCCTGGCTTTCTTTCAGGGTCTCCACGTCCTTCATGCGCAGGTTGTTTTTCAGCCGCTTGCCGGCGTCGACCCGTTTGTAGGCCTGGAGCTTGCGGCCAATATTCTTGCGGGCCTGGGCTTCGTCGTAGGCCGGAGGAGGCTCGCCATCTTCCGTAGGCGGGTAGCAGCGTTCGAGTTGGTGGAGATACTGGACACGGCTAACGGCGAGGTAGGCGAGATTGGACCACTGGAGGTAGTCGTCGATGATCCAGACCTTCTGAGGGTCCTCGATGGTCAGGCCCTGAGAGCTGTGGACAGTCATCGCGTAGCCAAGGCGCCAGTCGTCGGTCTGGATTGCGGCCTCAGCGGCCTGGATTGCGACTTCAACCTCGTCGTTGAGAACGAGCTCTTCTTCGCGCTCAGTGCCTGGAATGCGAATCATAATGTTTTGTTTCCGGCTGTCTTTTGGGTGATAGAGCAGGGGGACGGGCTCGTCGGGGAACGTCTTCTTGTGATGCTCAAACAGCAGCTGTTGTGCTCGGTCGCGTGGTGCCTTCCGACTGACTAGAATGAGGTCCCGCGGGGTCCACGTCTCAACGAAGTCGTTCCAGCCCCGGCAGCTGGGAAGGGCCTTGCGCATCCCCTGACATTGAACTTTGTCGGGCTGGAGGCGGATTGCGCGCTTGAGAGCCCTGAGGGGCTCGTCTTTGGCCCTGTGGTCGACGGTGATGTCCTCGTAGAAGTTGGCGTGCTCGCGCAGCCAGTCGTGAGGGCTTTCACCGGCAATCGGGGGCGGCTGGCCCTGGTCCCCGCAGCAGATGAGTTGGACGCCCCTCAGGTCGAGCCACTCCAAGAATGTCTCCAGAATGGGGCGAGGGACCGTCATAGCCTCGTCCCAAATGATAACGCGGGAGATACTTTTGGCCCATGCGTTCGGGTGTCCACTCAACGTCTGCGATTTGAGGACCACACTTACTATCTCCCTCATAGTGGAGGACCTCGCCCTCCTGTTTGGCGACAAATACAACGGGATCCACGGCCAACTCTTCTTTCCCATCCAGGCCGAGCCTGTGAAAGACGTCACTACCCTCATCTTCGAGAAGCACCTCGTCGTGTCCAGACCAGTCCTTTTCCGCCTTCATTACCTTGATGGGGACTTTCACGGGTGTGTCTTCACGCACCTGAGGGTCTCTCCCTGCCTCCTTGAGCTTTTGATTCACAAGTGTTCGTCGCATCTGGAGCAGTTCCAGGTCATCTGTTGTGGCTCGGGCCCGACGAACACCGCAATACCGGAAGAAGCTGTGGTAGGTCTGGGCCTCGACGCCACGTTGCCTCATCTCTTTGGCGAGCCTGTGGGTTGGGGTAAAGACGAGGAGTCGTCTGCTCTTCTGGGCAAGTGGCCTCTTGGCCCCAAACACCCTGATCGCTCGCGTTGTTTTGCCGCTGCCCCCACCACCATTGAGGTATGAAAGGGCGTGCTGTCTGGGAGGTTCTTGCGACCCTCCTGGTGCTCAGGCTTCGGAAAGTAGGCAGCATGCTCCTGTGGGGAGTAGATCTCTTCCCCCTTGTCGCGCCACTGAGCCGGGGCCACGGGCGGCAGGAACTCTTCGCCTATCAGGCAGCTCGCACACAGCTCCTCTCCGCAGTTGCACAGATTAGGAGCGACGTAAGCCTTGACACCCTCGAGCTTTCCCAGAGCCGTCTTTTGGACGTAAATCGAGTCGGTGGCAACTCGGACAGCCTCTTCCGGGGTGAAGCGCCGGAGCATCTCAAGGAGGTTGATGTGTGCGTAGGTAAGCATTGAGGCACGCAGATGGGTATAATGTGGCTGTGAACCATCATAGTAGGTGAGGACCCAGCCAAGGGGCCATTTTTCCGGGCCGCCAACGAAAGTGCCGCTTTGCCTGGTATCCCTCACCAGGAAGTCCAGCTCGCCCTGGTCTGTGACGAGTCGCCGCGTGAGCATTTTTCCGTTGGCCTTGCTCCCCTGCGTAAACTTTCCGATGACGCAGCACGCCTGGTCGCCGGAGGCTGGCAGCCACTCCCTTTCTGCTAGGTGCCTTCCGAACCATGTCGGGACAACGGGGCGGCAGTCTGGCGCAAATTCCCTGGCGCGAACCCAGGCAAAGCCTGTGCCAATTTCTGCAGGGAGGGGGCCATTTATTGCGACCCGCGTCATCCGGTTGCGTGGGTGCCCGAATCGGTCAAACCATACTTTGTCCTCGCCCATGCCTTGGAAACTGGCTGGGTAACACGCCTTCATGTCGATGCTGACGACGTCCCTCGTGTCGTAGCACTCGGCATTCCAGAGGCCACCATGACCCTGCTCCACGCAGGCATTTTGCACCTCTTCTAAGAGATGGGCTGGGGTCGGCTTCCAACCATTGCGTTCTTTGGCCACAACAGACGCAGCATGATTCTCACCGAATACCTTATTGGCCAGCCCTTCGGAGTCCGAAGGTGCCAAGGAGCCACAGGTCCGAACCAGGCTATCCTGCTGCGCCTGTGTGCGATAGGTTCGACCATCCTCGAGCACAAACTGGTTGACATTGAGTTTTTTGTCTCCTCCGCCAAGAAGCCATACAGCCTTGGGTCCTTGGGACGTCGCCTCTTTGATTGCCTCCCACACGTCGCCCATATATATGTGGACCTCACGGAACTGGGGAAAGCGGATATCTTTAGACCAGGCGTGGCCGTTGTGGCAGATGAGCTCAATTCCTCTGTGCCATCCATGTTATTTGCCAGAGCGATAGATATCCTCGCCGGCAATGTCCCGTATGGTGATCGCACGCTTGAGGATCTTTTCGAGCTCTGCGACGTCTACGACCGTGGCCCCTGTGTTGTGGACTCTATCCTCCCACTCATCGATTTTCTGGCGCCTTGCGGGGGTCAGCCCATGGCCTCTCAAGGCACCCTCGAAGTGCTCCACCGCCCTCTGGGCCACGCAGTTGAGGTCGCCGTCGCGCATCGGGGCAAGGTTGGCAGGGTCTGGGTCTCGGATTGGATAGAGACCGTAGACGACTCCGGACACTGGATACGCATTGTTGAAGTAGAGCTGGTCGATCCCCTCTAATGCCCCGAGTGTTGTTCTGCTTGAAATCTTAAGGACTTCGTTGCCGCGCGTTCTACCATTCTTCAGCGGGGTGAAGCCATCTTCGACGACCCAAACATCAGGGGCTTGCTCGCGGATAAACTTCACCTTGATGAGATATTCCCTATCGAGGTGTTGAAGAATTTCGGCAGCCATGTCAGCCGTCATTGTGTTGTTCTGGATAATCTTGCCCGCGACGACTCGGATTTTGTCGTTTACGTTGACGTCTCCCAGGTCGTAGGGATCGTCTTCTTCTCGGCGCCAAGTGCTAAAGACGTGGGCAGCGCCTTCCCGCCGGTGAGCGCCTTTGGCGCGTGCCAAGAGCATGGCCGGCTCTCCCTCAAGCTCGCCGGCAGATGTTGGCCTGTCGAGGTGAAAGTCGTCGACCTCGATTTGACCTAAGCGGGCAAACTCATCGTCCACCGCTTTGTCGCCCTGTTTTTGGGCTTCGAGTGCCTTTATGGCGTCGTGAGCCGCTGTGTAGCGGTCGAGGGTCTCACGTAGGCCTTGGAGGGCAACACGGGACCGAGGGTAGGGTGGTCGGCGGCTGGTGGTGGCCTCGAACTCCTCTCGTAGCGCTCTTGCTTTCTGTGCGTGTGTCATATCGAGTCGGTATGCTTAGTGGTTTGGTATGTCTTGGTGTCCCCCTTCTCTAAATAGGAATTTGGACACGCTCAAGTTCCCTAAGGACTTTTGCAAAGGTTCGTTTAGCTTTGTTGGCTTGGTGCTCGAACTTGTGTTGGACTCGGGGGGCACCGCAGGGCTTACACAGTTGGGGCTCACTCTGTGTTCCTACTCCACATCTCCGACACGGCTTCGATAGGATGGCCCCCCTACGAAGTCTTGCGCGGTGTTGTTTACAGTGTTCGAAGACCGACGGTTTGCCGCAGGTGTTTCGGCTGCCAATCGTCAGCCACGAGCAGTTGTTCTTGCAATATACAGGCATCTTGCGATATATTGTAGTATACCTTTTCTCTAATAGTGATTTTCTAGATGCGAGGGTTATCTCCTGGCACCCCAGTCCCATGGGGTAGCCCCTAGTAACCCGGTCCAATGACCCTCCCCCGCCGACCTATGTACGTCACAAACGATCCCTTTGGGTATCTCCTGGCACCCCAGTCCCATGGGGTATCCCCTAGTAACCCGGTTCGATGACCCCCCCCCCCCCCCCTCAGACGCCTCCCCCCTAGTCCAATCACTTTCCCTGCTGACGGTCCCTTGGGATATCTCCTGGCACCCCAGTCCCATAGGGTAGCCCCTAGTAACCCGGTCCAATGACCCTCCCTGCTGCTGAAATTGACCAAAATTACCAGTAGAAAAAAGGAGATATGGGTCATTTGACAATGTACAATGATGATAGTGACAATGGAAATGTTACTGGTGTGATATTAATGCAAAACAATATTGATGTTGATGACAGTGCTAATAATGGCAATACAAAATGCAACAATGACGACCTAATTTTTTTTTTAATCTCTTAACTTTAGTTTTCAAACTTTGTACAATTATTTTAATTTCCATAATTTATAATTGAAGTGAATATTAATAATTATATTCATATGAATCTAGATGTTCAGAATTAGCTGATCAGGTTGGAGTCTGGCAGTACCTATTTTATAAACCAACTATCTTGTGCTTAAGGGAAGCAGCCATACTAGCAATATACCATCCAGCTTTTGTATCACTATTAATATAATTTTTTTAAATAAATTGTAATATATTTAAATATATTGTAATGCTAATTGTTATTATGTTGTTAAATAGTGTTTTGGTATATTACAACATTTTGTACGATTATATACTTCTGCCATAATCATTGCATGCAACTATGATATGTAGCTAGCTGGATGGGTTATAACTCGAACATCATTTACATCCTTTTTATCAATTTATTATAATTAATATTATTTCTTTTGCAAGCCAAGCCACATAAATTATGGAGGATAGTTTGATTTCAATTTATTCGCAAAAAGAGCAGATTTTTTTAACCTGTTTAATAAAATCGAATAGACCTAGCAGTCAGGTTACTGGTAAGTAAAATCAGTCTAAACTCCAAAATATTATTATTATTATTATTATTATTATAAGTAATATTTTTAACATGGCATAAGGGAAATTAGTTATCAAATTTCCCCCAAGAGCAGAGGGAGGATTTATGGCCGAGGGGGATTAGGGAGAATTTGCATAAATCCTCCTAAGGCTCGAGGGGAAATTTAATCACTAGCTAATTTCCTGAAATGTCATGCAATCACTTTGTAATACTATTTTCACCAACTAATGAAACTAATCTCAGAGAACTTTAGTTTTTCTCTGCCTAAATTAAAGATACCATAGTTGAGTTTAGCCTCCTCTGCAGGCAACTCCTAATTATAATTGAAAAAGATGTGAAACCGGGCTTCCTGTGGTAAGAGAGGGACAAGCAAATATGAGGAGGCTAAGGGCGCGTTCGATTGACCGTATTCCGGAATAAGAATAGATGGAATAATCTCTGGAAATCACTGGTTCAGGCACATTTTGCACTGTAAGCTACTAAAGTTTGCTGAAATATGATATTCAGGATACATCTTGTATTCCATGGACTAAAAATTCCCGAAATAAGCGATTTGTCGTTATCATTCTGTGTATTCTTATTCCGGAATACGGTCAATCGAACGCACCCTTAGTTGAGTTGTTTTTATTATGTTTGATTCAGCACCATTGGTTGTCTGCATGGCTTCCCTTGGGGATAAGTGTGTTGTTTTTGTGAAGAATAAATAAAATGTCAAGTAAAATGTAAAAATAAAATGTAATATGTGGCTGACTAAATACTCAAGGAGCATGCATGCATGGAGTTTAATCATGTCATGTTTGTGGTTTTAAGTATAATTATCTCATGTATGGAAGAAGCGTGTTTGACAAATGAAGAGAAGATCTTTCTTGAGCCCTAAAATAGGTAGGGTTGACAGGCATTGCACCCTGCTAGGAACTAATTTTTATAATGACCTGTCATAACCCTCGTCAGCATGCATGCCCTTAATTTTCATTCTTGCATGTCAACGAGGGAAAATTAGAACAAGTATGCATGCTGATGAGGGAATTTAGAGTTTAAATGTCCCTGAACAAACAAAGAAAAAACTGAGGTGATCATGGTATTACTAAGAAAATCACACATGAAAATCCCAGATTAACTAGAATGACTCTTAGCGACAAATAGCAGGACATGCCTGTTTCTATGTATAAGTTCCTAAAAAAACTAATAAATAAACCTTCATTTCATACCAGAAATTTTACAGTGATAAATATCATTTCATAACACCCATGACCATTCTAATAAAACCTCCCAAAATATTTCACTTTGATTCAGTACAAATTATGCATTATATATATTTTACACAAAATTTATTATTCACACATTAAAATTTTCGTACAGATGGTCATGACACTTTTTCAAAATTAGTGCCAATTCATTATTGTCTTATTCGTAAAATGAAAAAATAACTATCAACGTCGCATCTAAATGAAAATAGTGCCATGTACATCAAAATATAATAATAATAGAGACTTAGAGTGGTGGCTCACAGGTGCACGTGAAAAACAATAATTTAACTTGTTCCTGATTCGCCCTGCTAGGTGAGGTTTCTCTCTTCTTATTTTACCTGTAGAGACCGCTGCTAGCTGTGAGTCTGAGGGAACCTGTCGCACTTTAAACGAAGAAGTATTAATTTTGTTTTTTTACTCACTCTGCCTCTGGATATTTACCCTGCGAGCAGAGGTTTCTCATCTCTCTGCCTTTCTTGTCGCCGAAAGGAACCTCTGCCACGAAACGATTGCTTTTCGCGTTGAGCATGCGCCACGGTATCTGGATTTCCATTGGCCGAGAAAAACAAGACGGTAAACATTGTAGAATTTCAGATTTTCCATTTCCTATTGTTATAAACGGCAGTGGAGAAAATAAAATTAATGTCCTTCTTCGAAGGTATAAATCAAAGCAAAATATGAAAGAGGCAAAGCCGGAGCTTGAAGCCCTTTCGTATCAATCGTCGGCAAACAACAAACGCGTGACGACATAAATAACGGCTGCGAAGGATACTGTGGGCTCTTGCAAAACCAGCGAAGATCGCCAAAAAGTCATGCCCGAGTGATATCAAACAGGTAAAACCGGTTTGGTAACTGGTTTATCACGTGGTTTACCTCCAAGCTTTTGGAGGTTGCAAGTGCGCATGTTCAACGGGAAAAGCAATCGTTTCTTTCGGCGACAGGAAAGGCAGAGAGATGAGAAACCTCTGCTCGCAGGGTACTGGATATTTATCGAAGTCTGAAGTATGGGCCGACATATCGGCGTATTTTTAAATTCCATCGCTTTCTCAGCTGTTCATTGGAGGCAAATATGTGAAAAGAATCCCTAGATCTTCTTTTCTGGGTATTATTTGTACAATTGGAATTACAGAAGTGGAGATGAAGTAGCTTTTTCATCCAAACTCGCGACCAACAACAGAGCAAATAGTAAGCGCTACGTAACCGACAACCCGGTAGCCTCGCTTTCAATCCAAGATGGCCGAAGTGCGATAATAGCGAATTAGAGAGCTCTTGGCCAATCATTTCTCATCACAGTTCAACTATCTGTCAAGTTCCCGCCAATGTTGATTTTCGATCAAAGCTACGTTGTTCTAGTTCTCTTGTGTGACTTGGAAAAAGATCTGGAGGGACAAAGCCAAAGTGAACGCCTAGAGACACCTAGAGACGCCTCAAATGCCAGCATAGTTAGTAGAGGAGACACCGATTTGCAGGCATCTGAAACAGCACGGCAATAGCGAGATCATTTCAAGCGATTCTGAGTCACCGTGATCAGACTTTCCATCTAAGCTTTCTTGGCCCGGGTTTCTTGGAAACAAATATTCTCTCGGCTGGCTCCCCATGATCAATTCTTCTTTATGTTTAGATGTGGACCACTCGGCACTCTGTCTGAAAGTGAAAATACGAACCCTTGTCGTTGCGAGGACTTCTATTTATGTATCTATTTGGCTCGTAGTCGTATGCATTGTTTGGCCTTGTTTTGCTTTTCTTTTATCTTTGTTTTCCAAGCTAAGGGCATCCTGCTTGCTTTTTGGAAGACATAAGGCCAACAACTGATGGAATTATGGAATCGTGTGTGGAAAAAACTTTTCTCAATAAACAAAAAGCGCTAGCTTTCCCCACACGGTCGTTACGGGCGAGTGAGCACTTGTCATGTGTTTATTGATCTGCTGTCAATCAAACAGAACCTTTTACTTCCGGTGAAAAACTTCCTTTTGGGATTTCTCCGTCAATATTTTTTTTTTTTGAACAGAGTTTTTGGTATATGAGACACTACTACTAAAACTACATTTCTATTTTTCGTTTTGAAGGTATCCGGTAACCTTAAGAGCCATGATAAGTTCGAAGAATTCTTCGATAAAGCCTCGCAGCATTACTAAGGTAATTACTAAATAGTAACTACTATAAATTATGGCTGACTGTCAAGAAACATAAACAGTAAGTAATATTTTTCCTTTTCATCACTTATCTGATAGACAATTTAATGCAGTGTGTGGTAGCTTGTCTGGAAGGCGAAATACTGATTTTGACCTATACGATCTCTTTCTAAACCCAGATAAATCTGATGAATCCGACCCTGACTTGATGCTCTGTAATCCCTGTTCCGACTATTATTCGATATATCAACTCAATAAACTATTTACTAACTCTGCTCCAAAATATATCTCCATTGTAATATTAGAAGTCTACCAAAAAAAAAAATTCTTCTAGAAGAAATGCTGTCCTCTTTAGATTGTAGACCTGATATATTGGGAATAACTGAAACAAAATTGAATGATCAATAACTTACAAAATGTTGACATCCGAAATTATAATTTCCTCCACACTGAATCCCAAACTAACGCAGGTGGGGCAGCTCTATATATTGCCAATAACCTGAAATTTATACCTAGACCAGATATTAAATTTGAAATTGAACAAATTGAATCTTGCTGGGCTCAGATTGATGCAGGTAAAAATAAAAAAAGGAATAATCATTGGCTGCATTTATAGACACCCCACTTGTGATCTCAATTCATTTAACGTCCAATTAAGGTTACCGGATACCTTCAAAACGAAAAAGATGGAATTATTTTTTTTTCACACAGAAATGTAGTTTTAGTAGTAGTGTCTCATATACCAAAAACTCCGTTAAAAAATGTTTGATATTGACGGAGAAATACCAAAAGGAAGTTTTTAACCGGAAGTAAAAGGTTCTTTTTGATTGACAGCAGATCAATAAACACATGACAAGTGCTCACTCGCCCGTAACGACGGTGTGGGAAATCATTTCATATACCAATGTTTACGTTTATTGAGAAACGTTTTTCCACACACGATTCCACAATTCCATCGGATGTTGGCCTTATATCTTACAAAAAGTAAGCAGGATGCCCTAACCCTAAACTCTTAGCTTGAAAAACAAAGAAAAAAGAAAAGCAAAACGAGGCCAAACAATGCATACGACTACAATTACAAAGCCAAATAAGAGTCCTCGCAAAACCCGACAAGCGTTCGTATTTTCACTTTCAGACACTGCCGATTGGTCCACAATCTGAACATAAAGTAGAATTGATAAGAGCCAGCCGAGAGAATATTTGTTTCCAAGAAAGCTTAGATGGAAACGTAGTTTGGCGGTGACCCTGAATCGGTTGAACCACGATCTCGCTATTGCCGTGCTGTTTCAGACGCCTGCAAATCGCTGTCTCCTCTACTAACTGTGCTGGCATTCAAGGCGTCTCTATAGGTGTTCACCTTGGCTTTGCCCCTCGAGGTCTTTTTGTCTTTCCCATTTTTCTAGCCTGGGAAACCAGCTGACTCTTACCGCTACCATTTTTCAAGTCACACAAAAAAGAACAAACATCGGCGCGTTGCTTTGATCGGAAATCAACATTGGCGGGAAATCTTGACAGATAGTTGAACTGTGATGAGAAATGATTGGCCAAGAGCTTGCTAATTGTTGGAGAGGCGGGGCTTCAGATTCACGCACGACAGACGGGTATATTTTTTGAAGTGCTATTTTCTCGCTTTCGATTTTCAATCAAAATAGAGTTTTAAAAAAGATTCCAATCAAGAGGAATTTATTCGATTTGTGCGAAATTTTCACAAAAACGTCAATTGATATCTCAGCTGCAAAACTGTGTCGGGGAATTGGGAAATTCTTAAAAGAGAGCTCTTGACGACGTTTCCCGCATATCTACTCGGATTATTTTTCGCCTTTTTACGGAAAGCATGATAACTTTTGAACTAAATCGAATTTTGAAATTCCCCGACACCCTTTTGTAATACGATTCCTCTGAAATGCGACAAAGCAAACAGATGTTTAAACTTTAAAATATTTTCGGAGTCGGAACTTCTGAAAGCCATCTCACTAGATCGGAGAAACGGGATGGCGGAAAATTCGAGATTTTCAAAGAACTCAAAACTTTTTATGTATTCTTGTAGCCAATTTTATAAGCTTTAAAATGATACATGGATGATTTATCTACGATGTTTCCTCGAGGCGCTACATAATTTAGACTGGAAACGCACCCTGAAGGTATCCGGTAACCTTAAATGATATTATCAAAACACTTTTAAAACTCCAATAAGTTTGAAATCTATATTTTTGGTGATATAAACAGATTTTCTGAAATGTAATATACACACAAACTGAGGAATATTTAGATATGCTTTTTAATAACAACCTCCTTCCAATAATTATAACAAAGCCTACTAGATTAACTGACCACTCATCAACACTCATCGACCATGCATATGTTAGGGAAGTATTCCTAAGCTGTGGGGTTCTTCGCAGAGCTTGTAGACGACAACAACCAAGGTTGGATCTTACGTACTTTATTACTGGTCTCAATGACTGGCCATGACTAAGCCATTGAGGCTGATCATGAAGAATCATGAACGCAACATGACTTCTGTTTCTTCTCTATATTCTCTCTATGTTACAATATATTCGTTCTGTATTTATGTAATTTACAAACAATAGTTATTGGGAACCAAACAGGTGTTTACATGGACCCTTATTGTAAGTAAGGTCGTTGTTCAAACAAAGGAAAAACTGACCTTGAAAGAAAAGTACTTCAACCGATCGACAACATAAATAAGATATGTCAAAGGTGAAACTAGAAATCAAATATCATAGCTTGAGCGTAAAACATTATACGAGTCTTTAGATATGTTCCATAGAAATTCAACTTGAAGTTGGTAACTAATTTGCATTGACAGAAGTTCAATGGATTTGATACCTGACAAAGTACGGAACTGTAATTAGAAATACTCAAATCTTATTGGCTTGTTGTAGGGATCGCTTGGTACCGATAGCTTAAGATATAATCAATACTTAATTAGTTTCCTGTAACAACACAGGTTGTTGGTAAATGAGTTATATTCAATGTTGTCAATGAATCGAAAGCTACCTTAGTAAATACAGCCTCGTGACCAAACGAGTTTAACAAAAGAACGTTTTAATTAAAGTAACTCAACTTTGGATACGTCGAGCGTGGGCTAAACTAGAACTTGTTAATTTATTATATGTTTCTCCTAAAGTAGGAGTTTGTCTAAAATAGTAAGATCCTTTATCTTAACACATATGTATACTAACTCATCCATATCCCATCTAACAACAGGAATTCTTACAGTCGATATATCAGATCATCTTCCAATTTTCTGTATTATCAAACTCAGGTAGATAGAACTGAGAAGAGAAAATATTACAGAGACTATTCAAAATTTGATAGCTAACCTTTTTTGAATTATGTAAACTTAATAAATTGGGAAGAAATTCTAGCTCCAAATAAAAATTTGAATGAAAAAGCACAAGATACTATTAGTACATTAAATAAAGTTGTGGATAAGCATGCTCCAATGAATTAAAAGGCTTCCCAAGCTAAACAAAAACAAATAAACAAACCCTGGCTTACAGCTGGAATTATAAAATCGATTAAGAAGAAACAAAAAGCGTATCACACACATTTCCTTAGCAAAATCCCCCCAAACATTAATGAATACAAACAATATGCAAATATGTTGACACTCCTAAAGCAGAAAAGCAGAAAAGACTACTATTGTACACAATTCTCAAAATATAAGGACAACCTTAAGCATACCTGGAAACGTATTGGTACCCTTATCAAACGCAAAACCAAGCTCACGGCGGGCATAAAGTACGTCAAAAACGGCATCATTAAACGTGACCAAATAATTGAATTTAACACAATTTCTTTACTTATAGTCTGAATTTGAAGAAATGTTGGTGAGTTGGTAACAAAATGAAACTACATATTTTAGGTGTTTTATGTTAGTATGATGACGTCGTTGTGACGTAATAAGCGATGCGTCCTTTTTTGGTGAAATTCCCCCTTTAATAAACGTTAGAAACAGACTACTCCATCAAAGGGCCTTCATGACACACATTCATTTGGTGAAAATCTGAACATTCTACGACGATTACAGCCAAAGTTATAGAGGAATGACTGTTGCTATGACGTCATATTTAGTGACGTCAGGAGTCGTACCTAATTAAGACTGCCTATTGTTAAAAAATTAAGAAAAGGAAATAATGTGACTTTTGAGTGTCAGACTAGTGTATTTCATCAATAAAACTCGAAAATCACTCAAAGGCTTTTTTTCTAAGGGCATGTATAAAAAAATATGACGTCATAATGACGTTGCCGAAAATATGGCTTAAATTTTAATAGAAAAAATATAAGCATATACCGTGAACAAACATCCTATAAAAACACGTTGGATCCGAAGTGAGGACCTATGCAGCCAAAAATATGAAAAATAACGAATGAAAAGTCCGAAGACTACAGCAAAGCTGATATACAACGTAAAATTCCAACACAAAGCACTACGGTTAGCGGCTAGGCCTGACATGAAAAGCGCTCGGACTAGATTGCAGCCATAGACAGCTGTTTCGTTCTTATTAGAACTCGTCAGTATGGCATAGCAAACAGAACACAGGCGTCGGTGCCAATGCACTACCAACCCGGGACTGCGCTAAGAAGCATCTAGTTTCGAGCGACAGAAATGTTTAGTGTTTTGTGTTGGAATTTTACGTTGTATATCAGCTTTGCTGTAGTCTTCGGACTTTTCATTCGTTATTTTTCATATTTTTGGCTGCATAGGTCCTCACTTCGGATCCAACGTGTTTTTATAGGATGTTTGTTCACGGTATATGCTTATATTTTTTCTATTATGGATTTTTGTACCGTAGGTCTTATATGGATCCGAATATTCCTATTATTTTCATCATTTATAAAGCTGGTCTGGCCAGTATAATTATTTCTCACAAGGCACTGACATGTTAGGTTCGGATTTGTTTGGTTTTTGGCTTTTCGCCACACGTATTATATAACGTGTGACCCGATAACCAAACATTTCTGTCGCTCGAAACTAGATGCTTCTTAGCGCAGTCCCGGGTTGGTAGTGCATTGGCACCGACGCCTGTGTTCTGTTTGCTATGCCATACTGACGAGTTCTAATAAGAACGAAACAGCTGTCTATGGCTGCAATCTAGTCCGAGCGCTTTTCATGTCAGGCCTAGCCGCTAACCGTAGTGCTTTGTGTTGGAATTTTACGTTGTATATCAGCTTTGCTGTAGTCTTCGGACTTTTCATTCGTTAAATTTTAAGCCGGTTATGGACAAAAAAATAAAATTCTAAAAACATACGATTTTAGCCACCAACGTGTTTTATGACTGGATAAAATGTCATGCAACAGTATTTAAAACTCTAAAAGATGAATGAAGCAATGTTTTCATAAATGCTTTTGTGTTGTTTATTTCCCGCCAAATTTTGGCGGGAAAATTGACAAAATTCAAACTTTCATAACTTTTGATTTCCTTAACCAATCGACATGGGGTTTTCGATTCTTTCATTCCCATTACGAGGAGATTTTAACAATATACGACATTCCGTTTTTAGAGGTAATGAAAATTTATAAGAAACGTATTACAAATGGGTAAATGACGTCATTATAACGTCTTAATGATATTAACATAGCTTAAATTATCAGGTGTTATCCCTTTTACAATCCTACACCCACGTACCAAAATTCAATCGTCTGCGTTGAATCGAAAACTTTTTAAGATATAGAACTCATGCCGTTTTCGTGGTCATTTGTGCCCACCGTGAAGGGTCAGTCGTCCCCTACGAGAATTGTGCAAGGTGATAAAATTTACACAAATCAGGGTGATATTGCAGAGTTGTTTAATAATTACTTTGTAAATGTAGGCCCAAATTACAACCGATAATAACAACCCGGCCTACACAATATATAAAATCCTCACCTTCTAATACACCTGTAGCTTTTATCTAAATCCAGTATCTGAAACACAAGTTTCAACCTTATTTGCTAGTCTAAATGAAAATAAAGCATGCATAAATATACCAAATAACTTATTAAAATTGCAAGTAGGCCATTATCTATAACCTTTACAAAAATATATAATGAATCAATCTCAACCGGGATAGTTCCCGAAATCTTTAAAATATCAAGAGTTGCCCCAGTTTTTAAGAGTGGTAATGCAACTGAGTTGGGAAACTATAGGCCCATAGCAATAATCTCTCCTTTTAGTAAAGTACTGGAAAGACTGGCTTATGACCAACTTATTTTCTTTATTGAAAAACAAAAGATACTCTTTGATTATCAATTTGACTTTAGAAAAGGATACTCAACAGAGCATGCAATTCTTGAGACTCTAGAAAATCTAAAAACAGCTATAGATGAAAACAAAATAACATGTGCAATTTTTTGACTTTTCAAAGGCTTTTGATACGATTAATCATGATATTCTTCTGGCAAAACTGAATCGTTATGGGATTCGTGGAGTACCCCATGCATGGTTCTCAAGCTATATAAGTGGTCGCAAACAGTATGTCAAAATTGGTGATACAAAATCCAGCTTGAGAACCATGACATGCAGAATACACAAGGATCTACCCTAGGACCTTTACTTTTCCTACTATATATTAATTATTTGCCAAACTCTTCAAAGAAGCTTTTGTTTAGAATTTTTGCTGATGACACCAATATTTTTTATTCCTCAAATAACCTTGACGAGCTAGAAAAAGTTTTTAATGATGAACTTGAGAATGTACTAAAATATTGTACAGCTAATAAGTTGTCTATTAATTTCAAAAAGACTAACTATATGCTAGTGACTACGCCCCCAAAAACCCCAATATAGCAATAAAAACATGTACTATAGAGAGGAAAACACAAATAAAGTATCTATAGGTGTTTTTATTGATGAGCATCTAAAATGGGGTGCTCAGCTGAAGCATATTGGCAATAAAATGACCAAAAATATAGGAATAATATCTAAACTCAGACATTTTGTATCTATACATATGTTGAAACAGCTTTATTACACACTAATATATCCTTACTTAAATTATGGTGTAATGAGTTGGGGTACTGCCTGCCAGTCTAGACTGGAAAAAATTAAAGTGAAGCAAAATAAGTGTCTTCGCTCATTTTTTTTTTGCTAATAGAATAGAAAATGCCACCCCTTATTTTCGACTTCTAGAAATCTTAAAACTTGAGAATATCATCCCTTGTTCATAAAATAATATATGTCAAAATAGGAATTCCTGCTGCCCTCTCTGATTTAATCCTTTCTGCATCTGAAGTTCATCATCACAACACTAGATATGCTTCTAAACGAAACCTATACAGACCAGCTTCCAGAACAAATTATGGCTTAACAAGATTCAAAGTAGTGGCATCAAAGATATGGGAAGTAGTACCAACAATGATTAAATCTTTACCTCACAATAGTTTTTAAAAACAGTATAAGCTCTTTCGTCTTGACAATCAGTTATGATAGAACAACAACTAATGTACTGCTATTAATTAAGCTTATAATATGTAATTACGTAATTATACCAGTATTACATAAACATGTCAAATATATCAATATTATGCAATGTAAATATTATCCCACACTTCCTATATTTCTCTCTCTCCACTTTCCTAATTTCTATACCCACACTCCGGCACTATAAGACTCTAAACTATTACTCTCTCTATTACTCTCTATTACTCTCTCTCTCTCTCTCTCTCTCTCTCCACTTTCCTAATTTCTATATCCACACACTTATCTTTCTCCCTCATTAACTTCATAATGGTAGTGGCCAACTCGAAAGCTTCTGCTCCTTTGGCCACTACACACTCTTCAACTAAAAAATGTACTTATACCTAACTCCATCTTTTCTATTTTATATTATCTGCTATAGTGATATTTACTTTTATAAATACAATGCACAATGCACAAACTGTCTGCTATATTTTTATTCAAATAACTTCTATTTGCGGGTAATTCGAAAAAAATAGTTTTCGTTCAGTCAGGCAGCCGAGTTTGTAGGTATCGACTACAGTAAAGTTTGGGTTTCAGTGTCATGAATGTATGTCATGATATCTCTTGGCTGCAAATTTGTCAAACACCCTCTTTGCAAAGTCTTTACAGTTGTCATCAATCCACTCGTATTTTCTGTTCAGCTCGTCCTTCCGATAAAGAAACTTCACCAAGTCCTTCATGCGATTTCGTCCCGTATCTTTAATCATCTCAAGTATTGGAGTCTCCCTCTCATTTCTTCTGTAATGCTCTTTAACATATCGAGGGCTTTTGCTTCTCTGAATGGTGATTCCCTCGGAATTCTTTTCAATGGACCACCACCAGCGATTTGTTTCAAATACAACAAATTGGTGATTCAATAAAAGCTGCGTTACTTGCCAAAAGTAAAGCGGACATTTATAAACCCAAATATTCTCAATCACCTCGCTGTCGTCAATCACACTTGTCATTTTACTTCGTAGCGAGCCATCATCAATAGAGTACGCGCGTCCTTGACTTGTATCAGCATCCGGGTCAAAATAAACCTCGCTTTTCCACTCTCCGCCAGTCTTAGCTTTACAGCTTTCCGAGGAACCCATTTTGCCTCCCGATGTCGAGTCTAGGAATAGAGAGTTGGAATTCAAAAAAGATAGTATACTGGATTTACAATGAATTTATCAAACAGATAGGCATTATTACATGTATTATGAGTGACATATTCTGAAAGACAACTCCCAATTTGATATCTGCTGTGCAGAACATAAACAGTCGGTATTAGTTATTTAAGTCAATTGTGAACAGAATTTGAATTAGAAAAAGCTACAGGCCATCAGAAATCTAGACCGATCTAGAAGAAAACGTTGATCGGGATTGGGCCACTAATTTTACATTGCGGCTTTCTCTTTACGGTCTCGATAAAGGTTAAAATGGAAAAGTTTCATACGTTTTTTCGCATATTCTAAATCTAAAAGCACTAATCTACATTGACGAAAGGTTATCCTGGGAGAAACATATTTGCGAAGTATCAAAGAAAATATCGTCCGGTATCGGTGCGCTTAAAAGACTCAGTCCATTTATCTCTCAGAGTACGGCAACTAAAATCTCTGATTGAGCCCCACTTTGACTATTGTTGTCCAGTATGGGATGGTCTAAGCCAGAAATTAAGTGAAAAGCTACAAAACCGTGCCGCCAGAGTAATAACGAAATCCTCAAACTCAATTTTTTTTTAAAAAAGCCTTGAAATTTCCCGCTAAAAAAAGCGCGAAAAATGATTGACAGCTATTGTCATTCACTGGGTATGTTATTTCATTCTCGCTATCCTGCGATTGTCTGCGCTACTTTTCGTTCGTAAAGATTTCTACGTTAATACAATGCCCAAAAGTAGATCGTTCTTGGTGTCGTATTCAAAAAGAAGAAAAGAGAAAAGCAGCAAAATTTTAGTTTATGACTAAATTTGGCAGCAGGTGGAAAGTTCTTAGCACAAACAATGATTGGAGGGATTTATATTATACTCAAGTTCCAAGAAGTTAGAATCATCGGAGACCGAAAGTCCACAAAGAATCAAGCAATAAAGTTTTGTTATCTTCAATCGACTAAAAATTTAAAGAGAACTCAATGCAGGAAGCTAAAGTTTGCCGGTTTTGTTTCAGCGCGATGAAATAGCCCACTTGTCACGAACGACTGAGCATTATGCACGGAACCTCGTATTGATTCCTTTGTATGTACAGGAAGTGAGGCATATCTCGGAAGTGGGCTATTAGAATGACAGCCGTCTACATGTGTGGATCGAGTAGCGCTTCAATTGTTTCCCTGCCTGATATTATCTGTTTGTTTACTGTGATGCCATTTTTCTGTACTTCTAAAAGAATGTTTCTTCTTGAAATAGACCCTTCCACGGTTTTTTTAATTTTTGATATATACGTATAACAGCAAAACCGTCGATACTGCTGAAAAGAGCACCTCGAAGTTAGTCAAAATCCCAAATTTGAGAGTTATATCTTGAATAGGAGCAGAGTTACCCAGAAACTTTTACAGACGTTTGTATGTAAATTTCTACTGCGGGGCACAAACTTGCCCCCCAATCAAAATTTCCATACAAACGTCTGTAAAATGTTCCAAGTTTGCGGGCCTATAACTTTGCTCCTATTCAAGATATAACGTACACTCTCAAATTTGGGAGTTTGACTAACTTTGAGGTGCTCTTTTCCTGATCAGCAGAATCGACGGTTTTGCTGTTATATGTATATATCAAAAGTTCAAAAACAACCGGTCTATTAAACTGGAATCGATAGTAGTTTTCTGTAAAGTATCGAGCATCGGTAAACTGTAAGTCTGAATATGTCATTGCATTGAATTTATTGCACTGAATTTATACACTTGAATTGCCAGTATTCTGTTGTTCAAATCCTGCGTTATCATAGTCACGTCATCAAAGCAATAGACCACACGTTGCTATGTTCTCACTAGGCGAAATAAAGCACGACTTGGGATGTTGGGAGCTAGCACCTCCGGCTTGTGATTTTCAAGCATTTCTCTCAGAAACTAGATATCGTCCTAAATTATGACTGAATGTGCGTGTATACTAACAGTGATCTGACTGTCTGCATACTAAAAGCGATATGAACACAGGTAGCCCGAAAATTCAGAGAGGCTACCTTACTGAAAACACAGGTAACCCGCCACAACTGAGCCAAGCTAGGATAACACAGGTAGCTCGGAAATACAACTGGTAAGACAGGTAATCCGAAATAACTAAGTGCAACACAGGTATACCGAAAATACATAAGAGGGCAGGTAACCCGAAACTGCTAAGATGATAAAACAATTATTTATTTATATTATAATTTTTGTTCATTAAATTAAGAAGCGCTGTGCACTCGTGTTCACTCGTGTGGAGTTTTAGATCAGATCATTATAGTACTGCTACCCACGTGGGTCGGAGACGCGTTGATCGACTGATAAAGCAGGAGGCATGCGTATCACAACAATGCATGACTCTTTAAAGGCACAACGTTCGTATAACGTTTAAAGGCACAACATTCGAACAGTACCGACATTCGAAATCGGATGTAGTTAAACAGATTTATGTAAAGGTATCCAAATATAATCTCAGGTACTTATGCTAATTTTGTAGCTTTGCTTTCGATTCTGTAAAAACACATTCTGAGTAAGAAATCAAATGAACGAAAGATTATGCGTAATTAAACTCTTTTTGATTTCAATTCCTCTTAATTTGTCTGTTAATGTACTTTTTGTTCTAATTATCGCTATATTTTGTGATTTAGACGGACGGAGTAAAACGCAGGGTGCAGGGCACGCAGGGCACGCAGGGTACGCAGGGCACCCAGGGTACGCAGGGTACGCAGGGTACGCAGAGTACGCAGGGTACGCAGGGTACGCAGGGCACGCAGGGTGTTAAGAAAATGAGTTACATAATTTAGTGCGGAAATCAGTAGTTTTTCTTTCTTCCTATATCTAGGGCGCTCCGGTTCTCGGAAAACAGTTCCTTGCCTTTACTTGTAGTGGAATAGGTAAGGTAAGTCAAGGCCTCGTAGGTTTTTAGATACTGTTTAATGCAACAGCAAGTAAAGGCAAAACTACGATAACAGTCTGTCACCAGAACACAAAGTAAAAATGTTAGACTTGCCACAAGTCAAACTCGCTATAAATGTAAAAACTTTCATTCTCGAAAAATATATGAAATTTATGGGTGGTCCACGGGGGTGGTTCATGGACCGGGGGTCAGCGTTTTGTCGCTACCCTTTTACTTTCACTCTAAAATTAGCATAATATTTGCCATGTGAACAATTGACCTTTGCAATCTGATATTCCAAAGGCACTAAATTATGTAACTCTATTTTTTTGAACACCCTGCGTACCCTGCGTACCCTGCGTACCCTGCGTGCCCTGCACCCTGCGTTTTACTCCGTCCGGTGATTTAGAGTACCTATATAAATTATTTTAAAGGTCAATTGACTAACTGACATTGAATTCGAAACTATTTGTGTTGATAAACTAAAGTGGTTTCGTCTAACAGTCTGCGAGTTTGAGAAGCCGGCTTAGAAGCTTTCTCGTTGGTAATTACAGAGGGTCTGAATGGGGTTAACTGTCTACTGACAAACGGCCTTAAAAATAACTGACAACTGACGATTTTTTTACTGACAACTGACAACCAAAAAATAACTGACAACTGACAAATTTGGTTTTTGTGGGTCAAACATTGTAAATTTTCTCTAGTAATGGTTAACTAGGGCTAACTGACAACTGACAAATAGCCAAAATTTTCAGACCATCATCACACGGCGTTTTTCATTACTATGAAATTGATGTCTTTCATTCACGCTCATCATTTATTTACATAGTTTTAGCTGGACATTCCCAATATCAATCAAATCAGAGTCTGAATATGTCGATTGAATTTATTGCACTGAATTACACTTGAATTGCCAGTATTCTCAGTATTCTGTTGTTCAAATCCACTGATTGTGCGTGTGTACTAATAGTGATCTGGCTGTGTGCATACTAATAGCGATGTGAACACAGGTAGCCCGAACATATGTACAAAGGGTACCTTACTGAAAACACAGGTAACCCGACACAACTGGGCCAAGCTAGGATAACACAGGTAACCCGAAAATAAATAGCAGAAACCGCACTGATAACACAGGTAACTCGAAACAACTAAGACGATAAACAATTATTATTAGTTTTTTTGTTATTTAAATTATGAAACGTTATGCACTCGTATTCACTCGTGTTCTGACTCGTATGGAGGTTTAGATCAGATCATCATAGTATTTGAATACGAACATTTTTGAGCTACCTGTGTTATCCTAGGGTACCCTGGCTTACTTGAAGTCACTCGGATTCTGACATCTGACACGTTAATAACTGTCGTCCGATATCTGTTTTACCAGTATTATCCAAAATTATGGAGAGGCACGTTCACAACAGCCTTTACGGATAACTACTTATTATATTCACAACAGTCTGGCTTTCGCAAATATCACAGCACCGAGAATGCCCTAATTAGGATCGTAGATCAGCTGTTATTCAGCCTTGATAACAATCGTGCAAGTGGTTTGGTGCTGATTGATTATCGTAAAGCCTTTGACATGGTACACCACGGAATTCTTTTGACAAAGATGCAAACTTATGGAATGCTTTCTGTCGAATTCTTTTGACAAAGATGCAAACTTATGGAATGCTTTCTGTCGAATGGTTTCGGTCCTACTTGAGTGGTAGGCGTCAGTTTGTTTCTCTGGATGGTAAAGAGTCAACCCAGATGCACGTTCCGCACGGTGTACCCCAGTAAGTATCCTCGGGCCGCTCATATGTTCATCTTGTTTATAAATAACCTTCCTCTTCATGTGAAATCCGCGGATGTTGATTTGTATGCTGACGATACTACTCTGACTTCCTCTGCCGATGTCACCTCAGTCGTACAACTACGGAACTCACTAAGTAACTCGCTGGTCGATATGGAGAACTGGGCAAATTCCAATAAATTGCCTCAAAACGAGACGAATACGAAGTCAATCCTCATCACTGGAAAGCGCTTGAAAGATAAAATGAGGCCCGAACACCTACAACTCATTCGACAATCTGTTGACGGCTAACGGCTATATTTTAGAACAAGTTCAGTCTGCAAGGTTACTGGGTCTTGGAATTGACAGTGAGGTCAGTTTTAACGATAATGTTGATAAGTTATGTAAAAAGCTTTCCCAGCGAATAGGAATTTTGAACAAGATCAATGCGTTCTATTATAATGCTATGATAAAGCCAATTATGAACTGTGTTAATGTGGTGTGGTACAACTGCAGGAAGGATAATCTAAATAGAATACTGCGACTGCAGAAGAGGGCTGCCAGAGTCATTTTAGATGCCGAACCTCGATCCTCCTCTGTGAAGTAACAGACTACGTTGGATACCATTCTATGAAGCCAAGATCGCTAAATTCGCGTTGGCTTTCAAGCGCATGCAGCATACTCTTCCTTCTTACCTAATGAATTCACTTCTAATGAACAGTGATGTACACTCAAGGACTACACGATATTCTGATGTTAATTTAATTTGTTCTATTTTTAAACGTAGAATGAAGGAGGCACGACATTTACAGTATCTACATGTCAGTTATGGAATAGTCTAACTATCAATATTAGGAAACAGCCGACTATCAAGTCTTTTAGAAATTGTTTAAGAAATAAGTGTCTTGAAAACCAGCAGTTTTTAGCACATTTTAATCCATAATCTATGTTCTTTACGTCCCAGTAGTTATTTTAACTTTTTAATCCATATATTATATCAGTGTTAAGATTTAATCATAATATTGTTCATTGTTTTGTTGTTGTCAACTTTAACTTATTTAATTGTTTCGCCAATTCTTAATTTAAGCATCATTAGTATATTCTTATCTCAACAGTTCTTGTATTTTAGCTTCTAGATATTTTAAGTCAATATTATGTAATTTAGATACATCTCAATTTTTTGATTTACTATCCAGTTCCTTTATTATTTTAGATTTATTATTCAGGGGGATGCAGGTTGGCGCAGTGGTAAAACACTCGCCTCTCACCGTTGCGGTCCTGGGTTCGATTCCCGGCTCGGGCACCGTATGTGGGGAGTGTGCGAGGAGTATATATAGTTTACTGGCTATATAGTTACGTTTAGGATAGGTTTCAAATTGGTTCTTATTCCACTGTAAGACTAGTGTTATGTCAGTAAGTAAGTCACGTTTAGTACAGGTTACGCTTTTGTACCTTTTGTGGATTTTTTAGTGCAGGTTATTACAGTACGAACGTTATATTAGATTAGTTTATTTAAGCTTTGTCTCGGGTCTTGGTTGATAGATCAACTCAGCAACCGATTCTTATGACTAATTGGTGATATTATCGTATGCCACACCCAAAATCCTTTGTTGCAATTCAAGTGATGGGATAAATCCAATATCCCACTGAATTTCGTATGCTAGTCGCGATATAAACTAGTTATATATCACCACTTGCATACATAATTCACTGATTAGTGCTTGCATACATATCACTGGTTACGTATGCGCTCGCAAGCAGACAGTCATGTAAGTGAAATGTTTTTATTAGAGAACTTATCATGCCTGCTCCCACAAACTCAGTAAACTCGGTAAAATTTTATTTATTTCTGGGTTAAACGGCATAAGTTAAATTGGTTAATCAATGTATGGCATATCAAAGTCATTGCTACCCTGGATCAGAGGTTGGAAACCGCCTCTCCTAGATCACATTAGCTTCTCCCTTAAAGAGGTCTCGCTTCGACCCTCTGGCATCCAGGGTAAGTCATTGCGTAAAAAAGCCTACATATCGATATCCGGTGGCTCACTTCCGGTATCGGCCCAGTCAAATCACTCGAAAATACAGAGTTTTGGGAGCTATTTTGCCTTCTAAAATAAATAAAATGATTTATGAAAAATTTCTACCTTCAAATCAAAGTTCAGTAACATCTAATCTGCAACTGGTAACTGTTTGGAGTGATTATATTAAGATTTCGACTGAAATATTTGAATTTGCTTTCGCGAGTGAAGTGAATTTTTACAAGGCGTTACTCGTTTATGGACGACCAAGCAGAAGAAAACTGGGTTTCGCTTGAATACGCATGTCTGAACTGACTTTCTACCGCTGAATTCAGATAGGAGAATAAATATCCAGTGTTTTGATGTATAGAACATCGAGGTTTCTCGAGATTAGAGTGCAACAAATCGCTGTTAAAGTTCCATTTCGTGCTATTTTTTTCTTGTGTGACCTTTGTAATGGCGGGAGCTGCAGAGAATTCTTCGTCGTATAGTTCTGGTATCAACAGGTAAGCCATATTATAAACTTGTAATGTGACTGAAGTTGTTATCTCTCTCAAATAAAATCGTATTTACTTCAAAGCAATGACCAATACCAAATGCCCTCTTCTGTGTGCAATGATTTTGATATGATTTACCATTGCGAGTAATGGTTACGCTCGCTTGTAATGGTAAATCCCATATCACACGAGTGGCCATTGTAACCCTTACTTATTGTCGTCTTTTATGGGGTGCCAAGTGTCCAAAAATAATATGTCACAATTATATGAAAATTATATGGAATTATATATATAATCGTTATTATATCATATAATTTATTTTCCTCCTATGTTTATTATTTCAAATAATTTTCGTGTTGTTATTTCATTGTTTCATATAATACAACACTGCCTTTCTCATTATATGAAACCATGATCGCCATTCATTATCTATTATTTCATATAATGCAAGACTGCATTTTAAATTATATGAAACCATGATCGTCATCCGTTATCTATTATTTCATATAATGCAACACTGCTTTATACATTATATGAAACCATGATCCTAAGCCAAATTCGTTATTTCAAACAAGTTAATGCTTCAATTTTGCTATAATCCATTATTTGATATAATAGATTATATGATATAAATCCTTTATGTGATATAAATCCATTATATGATATAAAGCCATTATATGATATAAATCCATTATATGATATAAATCCTATTATCCTATAAATATTATATTTCAGCCAATCAGAGCTCAGCTTTACTATGAAATACAGGGCGGTATTTCATGGTTTTTCTATGAAATACAGAGCGGTATTTCATGGCTAGGTCAAGGCCAATCAAAATGCTGGAAATTTCGCGCCATTTCTTTATCAGCCAATAAGAATTCACCATTTTGAATACATAATTAGTCTGCAGACGTGCGCAGCCGCCACTCGAAATTTGTGTTTTCCGGCAAGAAAATTTGCAATCTATCGTCCGGTAAGTTACTTTGTTTTCGTGATAAATCTTTTTGTAAATTTGTTATTTATAGGATACTATGGTTATTTCATGGTTTCCTATGGAATACTGGCGAAAATTTAACTCGAAATTCATATTATTTTGGTATACAACTCGCCTAAAGGCTCGTTCTATACTAAATAATACAAATTTCTCGTGAAATATTCGCCCGTATTCCATAGAAAACCATGAAATAACCAGTAATTATATGATATAAATCTCATTATATGATCCCATAAATCCCATTATATGATCATATAAAGCCATTATATGATCATATAAAGCCATTATATGATCACATAAATCCATTATATCATATAATCCATTATATGATCATATAAAGCCATTATATGAAAGAAACCATTATATCACATAATATGAATTGTATGCGCGATTGTATGCGCAGTAAGCAAATTTCAGTGTCGGTCTCTCGATATTGTTTTAACGTATATGTCGTCTCAAGCACTAGCCTTAACTCAAGCACCTTTTCGAAATTAATACTGTGAAAATCTGCTGTACTCTCTTTCGGTTTCCTTAACAAATGACGGACCAAGTGGCCAACGATTTGGCTTCGGCGTTAAGCCAAACAATACACGCCTTTCATAAGTTTTACTTCCGGTCACGAAGACGAGGCTCCAGGTGGTTTGAAAGCCAAGATGGCGGACAACTGCTCAGTCTCAGCTAGAAAGTACCTCCGAAAAGGACTCGAAAAGTGTGTTATTTAGTAGATCGTACCTGAATTTGGCTTCAGAATCACTGTATTTATGTTCATGTATAGTCTACCGTATATTAACTGATGATTTGCATGAAAAACGTCCACGTTTTCGGCAAAATACCGAAAGAGCGCGGATGAAACTTTTAATCTAGTAACTCTTTTGTTGAAAATCTCAACAGATCAGTACCACATAAAGCACACGCCGTATGAAATACTGCATTGCTGTGTACACTATGTACTGGAATAACTCTTGAGACGTGATTTATAGTGTAAGCCGACCCAAAACTGAGAAAGAGTATGGCTGATACGGTTGCTTGAAATATGACTAACTTATGGTTGTTCAGTTAACGTATAACTTGAGGGAAGTGGGGGTTTCTTGGTGTTACAGATCACCACATATGTAACACAAAGAAAACTACTGTCTTCTAAAGCAAAACAACACCCTGAAATACAAAGAACCCTATCCCCAGAAACAATGAATCAAACAATGAATCTGCTTCACCAAGAAGCACTCAGAAAAGTGATATTTGAAGTATGCGGGCATCAGGCGTCGTATTAGGTAAAGGCATTCCCGGAAAAATATGTTCCCTTGGTGTCAACGTACTCAAGAGAAGAGAAATCTTCAAGCATAATTCTGGCTCTTGGAAACAATGATAGCTACAGCTACCAGAATGAAGAAAATACTGTTGATGATATTCAATCAATGGGCATCAGTCAAACGATGAAAATACAGATTCAACCGACCGCTATTGAAAAACCTGCTCGTTTTTCTTCTTCAAGGAAATAAAAAATAATATTAGTTTCTACACAGGATTCTCATCTTCTAAAATATTTCAGGTCTAGTATGATTTTTATAATGTTTGAGAGAAGGGAGAAATATCATTTACTGAAATAAATGTTTAATTGAGGCTAACAGTAATAATGGGAACTGAGGGAATACCACTTATAAACAGTGGCTATACAAGCAATCCAGGTCAATAAAAATATGAAAACATTAAGTACTAAATAAATTGTAACAAACATATTAAAACTATTAACTGGTAAAATAGGTGTTAACTAAGTGGTGGTTGAAGGTGATATTAAAATTAGTCCACATGAAATTGGGGGAATCATAAGATGAGTGATAATGTATGTATGGATAGCAGGGTTTTAGCCCAGAAGGTTTGGGGTAAGGTGAAGCAAAATCAGAAATGAGAAAAACACTAAAAAAAAGGAAAATTATGAGTAGTGAGAGCTGCTAAATAAACAATAACTGATATAACAATGTGGTGGCCTGATGATGAGTGAAGGGAGTGGGGGAAGTTGCTTGGGGAAAGGAGGGCATTGGCACCCCTGCCCCATCTCCCCTTATTTGACTGGCTAAAACCCTAGATAGGGTGAGCTAATATACCACACAGAGCATGCAGGGATAGGGGAATTAAGGAACCACTACTAATTACAATCGGTTTGTGCTAAGCTTTTCATTATATGTAATTATCAAATTATCAATAATTGCACAAAAGAATATTTTGAAATTTGAATTCCATTCAAAAAGCCCAAGCAGTGTCCAAAAGCCTCTGCTAGATATATTCTAACTACAAATAAACTTATTTTAATGGTATATGAATAATAAAATCAATACCGTATGCTGTTACACAATAATGTAAGTGATACAAAGTCAGGGAATATACATTGAAGGGTAGGGTATGAATTTTATACAATGTGAAAAAAGGTATGAAAAAATAGAATTTACCATATAATGGGTAGGGATAGGGGAAGGAAAACGTGCTATCATTCTTTATTAATGTAAAAGTTATGTACATAATTTAAGTGAAAACGGCTTTGGGGAACTATGAACGTATAAACCATATTCTAACTGGAACTATGTCTGGATGGTTATCCAGTATAATGGCTGCTGTTTCGGTATACTCGTTGCCTGCATCTTATCAGTTGACTCCAGCTTTTTCCAATGTTTGTTTTCTGTTAGGTGAACAGTAGTTACATTTCCCATCGATAGCACTTCACTTGCTGTATTAAATAGCAAAAGAGATTAGATATCATGACATGAGCTTATTAAACAGCCTATCAGAAATAAACTAAAATTTGCTTTGCACCTCATAAATCACTTTGCCTCAATTTTAGACCACAATACTAATTTACTTTAGGCAGAAGATATTTCCGACTCCTTTAAGTTTAGCTTAGATATCTTCGACGGAAAGATGCCCCTGAAATAATTAATATCGTCCTCTGTAAGCTGCAAACGTTTTTTAGATTTGCAACCTGTCGGGTGTACATTGTTCGGAAATGACCGATGACTTATCAAGTAGAAAAGTACTTTTCTGTGCGCTAAACAATATACTAAAATAATGCAGACTACACATGGACATAAATACAGTGATTGTAAAACCAAACACAGGTATGATTTACTGAATAACATACTTTTGGGAGTTTTTTCGGAGGTACTTTCTAGCCGAGACTGTGCAGTTGTCCGCCATCTTGGATTTCAAACCACCTGGAGCCTCGTTTTCGTAACCGGAAGTAAAACTTATGAAAGGCGTGTATTGTAGCTTGTCTACGATCGGGGATTGCCGTTCTAGACAACGGCGAGACCCTAAATTACGGTGGCTTGTTAGGGCCATTAAAAAAACGATTATATTTTTCTCAAATCCCGAGTTATTTTTGAAAAAAAAAATTATTATGGCAAAAAAATAAGAAAAAGTTATTAATCCCGAGTTGCTAATCCCGAGTTCAAAATCCCGAGTTGCTAATCCCGAGTTGCTAATCCCGAGTTCTTAATCCCGAGTTGCTAATCCCGAGTTGCTAATCCCGAGTTCCAAATCCCGATTTCAAAATCCCGAGTTCCAAATCCCGAGTTCCAAATCCCGAGTTCTTAATCCCGAGTTGCTAATCCCGATTTGCTAATCCCGAGTTCTTAATGCCGAGTTGCTAATCCCGTGTTCCAAATCCCGAGTTCTAAATCCGAGTTCCTTAACTGTACACGAGGTCTTCTTGTCTGCAGCAAAGACTGTCCACGCCATCACCTACTTCATAGTTGTACTTTATTTGTACTTGGTACGCTTTAAGCCGTGTTTATCGGTTTTGCCAAGCTATATTCCAAGTATCGAAGGCGTCGCGAATGACCAGCGAGAACTACTTGTTAGAGAATATTTCAATTTAGGTTTATATTACGCCGAAATTCTAGCTTTTCCTTTGCTTGTGCATGGTCTCATTTTAAGTATGCGGCAGATGAAGAGAATACTGAGGGATATGGGACTTCGAAGTGATGTGAATAGTATTATTGATTCCATCCTCAAATATCTTTTCGGAATTTCATCCTACATTATTAGAACTTTACAAAAATGTTGATTCATTGAGATGACTATAGTTATTTTAACGTTAGAGATCACAGTTTGCTAATCTCGAAAATCATCACGTGCGAGTACGGTGTAGAGATAAAATCGCAACGAAGAATATGGAAAAAGTTGCAACCCCAGTAGTCTTTTTGTCTCTTTCCTGAAATATCTTTTAGCTTGTTCTAAAATAAACATATTTGAATTTTTGCTTTCTTAGAGCTTGAAGACTCGGCGCGCTGGATTAGGTTTGAACGAAGACTGAAGCCCATCATATCCTTTAAGAATAATCCTTCATGCTGAACTGAACGTAACGACTTTGCCGATAATTACAACGCTGTCATCGGTGGCGGTCCCAAAAAATATGGGATACCTCGTCACGGGCATCATCTACTTCATTAGCTGGCGGCAGTTTTCCCCTATGGATCCCTTAAAAAAATTGATATGGCGCCGTTACCAGGAACTGAGGAGGTAATATATTAATATTGTCGTTAAAACTGGCAATATTTGCATCTGATCGATCGGCCGCCATTCTCACTACACGTGGTAAGAAGTCGGCCTCGGAATTAGGAACTCGGGATTTGGAACTCGGGATTAAGAACTCGGGATTAAGAACTCGGGATTTGGAACTCGGGATTTGGAACTCGGGATTTGGAACTCGGGATTAGCAACTCGGGATTAGCAACTCGGGATTAGCAACTCGGGATTAAGAACTCGGGATTTAGCAACTCGGGATTAGCAACTCGGGATTTGGAACTCGGGATTTGGAACTCGGGATTAAGAACTCGGAATTTGGAACTCGGGATTTGGAACTCGGGATTTGGAACTCGGGATTAAGAACTCGGAATTTGGAACTCGGGATTTGGAACTCGGGATTAGCAACTCGGGATTAGCAACTCGGGATTAATAACTTTTTCAAAAAATAACTCGGGATTTGAGAAAAATATAATCGTTTTTTTAATGGCCCTAACAAGCCACCGTACTAAATACCTCTACTAATACAAAATCCCAACTCGCCGAGGTCAAACAGTCAAGTTCCACGGCCTCCTCGTCAACCCCTGGAGAAAGTCAGGAAAGGAAATCCACATTATAAATCTAGTGTATTCCAAAAGTGGTCCTGGTTTATTTCATGCAGTCCTTGTACATTGGATAATGTTGAATACCATTACGAAGTAGTCTTACAATTCGCGCGCTTTATGGCCATGGCTTTTGTCATACATGATGTCACACAATCAACCTGAAGCACTACAAACTGATGCATTTATTATTCTCAAATTTAATAGTGAGAAATTTCGGGTGCCTGTAAAAGTATGAACACCCTGAACATACCCGGCCACCCCGGCACATACCCGGCCACCCGAAAAAAGTTTTTTAAAAAGTTACGAAAATTATATAACAGAAACAAATAACCTAGAGCTAGAAAAAAATGCTTGTGAAATATATGATTCCGTTCGGAAAGGGGGACTCGTATAAAAGTGACTGGGATGCCTGTGTGATTTCAGTCACGGTAGAGGCTCTAGAGATGTATTTTTTTTTCTGGGATCTCTGTGGAAGGCCAATTACATCAATGGTATAATTGCTCGTTTTCATGAGACATACATGTTCATAGTACTCCTTTCTTTTTGTCCACTCTTTTTCATGGACTCACGGCCCCCTCACCCTGAGTTTGCCTAATTTTCGGAGTTTGTCTCTTTTCCAAGGCGTACTGGTTCATATTGTTGCTGGCTTCCTTAATTTACAATATTGTAACCAGGCATGTGCTATTTCCTAAGAATGTGAGCTATTCCTTACTTGTCAACTTTTTCAGTCATGGGCTGACCGTACCCTCCTAAGCCACACCCTCGTGTCCCTCAATTCCCTAATTCGTATGTTTCTCAGTGAAGGTGTCTTCCAGTAAATATTCGTTTTTCTTTACATAATTTACGATGCTGCATAAAACCCACGAAGGGGGTGTCTGTGTGTAGCAGGTCTATTCAAGTATAAACTACAGTATATGAATATGTTTTTTATTTAATTATGTATGTGTAAGTGTATATTTCCTCTTTTTTGTTTTATTTATTTTTCGGGTGTTCTGATTGTTAACCGTGGACAGTGTGTACATGTTGGTTAAGCAGTAACGCAAGAAACAGTAACTCTTCGTCGTCTTCACTTGACGATTCCCTATTGGGCTCTATAACTAATACCTCAACATTGCTCATTACATCGTAGTAACTTAAAGTCAGCACGAATGACTAACACTGGCCATGGGAAGCTTATGCCGGCATCATACTTTCGAGCATAATCAGCTTTAAAAGCATCGAGCCTATGTACATGTAGTCGATGTTGACGATTTAACGAGCAATTATACCATTGACGTAATTGGCCTTCCACAATGATTCCAGAAAAATTATACAACCCTATAATACAGCCTCTACCGTGACTGGAATCACACAGGCGTCACTTTTATACGAGTCCCCCTTTTCGAACGGAATCATACATTTCACAAGCATTTTTTTCTAGCTCTAGCTCTGTTGATACGGTAGAGACAATGAAAAACAAACACATGAATACTACCCTCGACTCTCGACATATTTATACTCCCGACCCCCAACGAATAACTAAACTCTCGTTTAGAACTGACCGGTAAAGCTAGAAGGCCAACTTCTGTATCAAAATCCGTATTAGAAAATCCTATTCTACTTGGGAGGTCAGCCCAATAGCCTTAAAAGTGTCGGTAAACTGTTGGTGTTCCGGAAACCTAAAAGCACAGTCAAGCTTGGTATACAAGTAGCAGCAAAAAAAATGATTTCAAGTAATAGATACAGAATTAGTGGCCGTGCTTTATGTTTACAAACTCAAGCTGAAAGAGTTTGTAAATACCATAAAACACGGACACGAATTCTGTATCTGACTTATCAAACGTTTAATTACATATCATAGAGATACCGTTCATGCGTCAAATTCAAAGAGAAAGGGAAAAAAAAACCTTATTAATCAAGAATAGTTCAAATAGAAATTCGGTTTTCGCGTAACGGTCTGAGAGGCTAGGAGAGTGTGACATTTGATCTTGATCTCGACGAGTTGGCATTTGTATTAGTAGTGGGTCTCGTCGTTGTCTTGAAGAGCAATCCCCGATCGTAGACAAGCTACAATTGTTCGGCTTAACGCCGAAGCCAAATCGTTGGCCACTTGGTCCGTCATTTGTTAAGGAAACCGAAAGAGAGTACAGCAGATTTTCACAGTATTAATTTCAAAAAGATGATGATAGCTGAACTTTGAGACGACAGATACGTTAACACAATATCGAGACTTTAAATATTACACAGCCACTGAAATTTGCTATCTGCGCATACAATCGCGCATACAATTCATATTATATGATATAATGGTTTCTTTCATATAATGGATTTATATCATATAATGGCTTTATATGATCATATAATGGGATTATATCATATAATGGAATTATATCATATAATGGATTGGAGATTTATATCATATACTATGGGATTTATATCATATAATGGGTTTATATCATATAATCAGTATTATATCAAATGAATTTGGCATAGGATCATGGTTTCATATAATTTATAAAGCAGTGTTGCATTATTTGAAATAATAGATAACGGATGACGATCATGGTTTCATATAATTTAAAAAGCAGTCTTACATTATATGAAATAATAGATAATGAATGACGATCATGGTTTCATATAATGCGAAAGGCAGTGTTGTATTATATGAAACAATGAAATAACAACACGAACATTATTTGAAATAATGAACTCAGGAGGAAAATAAATTATATGATATAATAACGATTATATATATAATTTCCATATAATTTCCATATAATTGTAACATATAATTTTTGGACACTTGGCACCCCATATCAACCTGGATGAACCAGAAAGGATATAGAACACAGATCTAGTTTTTCATCGCACATTTCAAAAATAATAGAAAGTTTTGTTCCATATCCTAGAAGCGCTCAGGCATACGGTGATGCCAGGACTACCCCTAGTTTTTCATCGCACATTTCAAAAATAATAGAAAGTTGTGTTCCATATCCCAGAAGCGCTCAGGCATACCGTGATGCCACTCTCCAACCTGGATGAACCAGAAAGGATATAGAACACAGACCTAGTTTTTTTATTGCACATTCAATCAAGTTTGTCAACAAATCAAGTTTTAGATGGACTTCTAAGAGTTTGCATGAGGCTGATGCAGCTTGGTCTCCCTCGCTGCCCAAGCAACTGCAGCAGAAAGGTTGACTTGATAACCTTGAGGACCACTGTCTGGCAAAGGCATGATGTCTATTGCATTTCTCATTACTTTTCAAACAGCCTTACTTGATTCTCAGTGTTGAGAAGGATTGGGGTGTTAGTATTCCTCTAAATAAATAAATAAAAACAACCATAATCAGTTGCATCAATGACAAAAAAAAAAAACCTTAAATCATGTAAGTTGTAAGGTCATTGGAGCAAACCAGAAAGAACACTGGAGAAGACCGAGGTTGCTTTCGGAGCCCTACACCAGGGACTGATAGGCAAGAACGGGGGAAGGCAGGAATAAGGGCGGATTCCACAGGTCGAGTGTATTTCTGTAAAGTCCAAATGGTATTTAAAAAATATTTTTGGTCATGAAACAAATCCTGGGGTCGGGATGATAAAAATAAATCTGAATTCAAATCCCACTGTCTACAAGTATTCGCTTACCCTTTTATCATCGCTGTTCTCACGAAATCGCTTGTGAACGTTCTCAATTTCATCTTGAAGGCATGATACTTGGTGCATGTGGCAGCTTCGAGAGCAACTGACTGTCGAGCTCGCTGTTGTTTTCCTATTCTTGTTGATCTATACATTGACTATAAATTATTAAATGACGTGCCTCAGGGACGGTTGTTGATGTTGCCGATGCAGTTGTTGTTTCGAGTCGATCGCCACCAAGTTTTAGTGCACTGATGTCATCTACAAACCATCTGTATTATCTTGGCCAGTTTGACTTTGAGTTCAATTTCTATAGCAATATGGCGGGAACAACACCAAACGTAGAGGCAATGCTGAACACTCAAGATCTGATAACTGGACTTTGGCGAACTCCTCAGGAAAATTAGCTACTAAAGAGCTCCTTGACATTAATTTTCAACAGGTATACCGCAGATCTTCGAATTGAGAACATCGGAGTCTTGTCGCTTCCGCAACTTTCGAGCCTCTGGTAACCAGAATAGGTTCACTGAGGCTTGTTATACAAAGCGACAAACATCAATCAGTTGTCAAGCGAGTTTTGCATCTCGTTGGCAGGCTTAATTAATTAATATACTATATAGTCAAGCCCTATTTAAACTGCCAGGCCAAAGTCATATTTTCCCATGTAATATCGTTGTAAGACTTCACCTAAACGCTGAAAAGGTCAGATTTTCCTATAAGGAAAGTTCCTGCAAGATTCCGCGCGATCGACATCTCCGAAATCAAAGCATTGTAACTGTAGACGCGTTCTTACATGTATGTGATTTTAAGGTCTCTTGTACAAACATTTATCCAACGGCAACGCTGACATTTCTCACTGAATTCGCTGTAAATTAAGGTTTTGGAACAGAAAAGCTCCTGTGAGTGATGAAAAAGGTCGAGAAAAGATGAGAAACCTCTGCTAGCGTTGTACCGATTTTACTTCATTCTCCGAGAGAGATGTATGAAGGTTTTTTTTTACATCTAGAGTCACTCTTACATCGGCCCCCAGCAACAATGCTTGGTAGTCAACATTACTGATATCACTGGGAATCTTATTTAAGGTATTGCTTCTTTTTTTGATCGAAAAACTACGAACTAGGTTCTAACTCGCTGAAATACTGTACATAAACAGATGCGTGTGTTTCCGAGTCTTGTGTCAGACAATCTAACTATTAACGCGCTGCGTTATTTCGCAAACCAGCATTTAAAGCAGACGATTTTTCAGGTTCTGATACGCTCAGGATCGAATGTAGATTGTAGTAGTGAAAAGTAGCGAAATAGCCGGTAATTTCTTGAAGGAATTAAAGGACAGAATGTCAAATCTTAAGCTTCGATTGAAGCGAATTCCTCGTCAGTGGAAATTACAATTTAAAAACCTGCTGAGCAAGCCTGGAAAAGGTCCTACTAGTAAATATTCGTGTGAATCTAAACTTTCCAAAACGATCTGGTCCAGCATTATCTTACCTATATAAGTAATCCAATAATTGTAGTAGTTGCCTTGAAATCACTATAGACAGTGCTCCTTCGCCGTCTCTCACAGTGACAATTAAGCCGAAGGAGTGCTCGTCTGCAGTTTATATATCATTGATCCCGGAAAATACTTTGACCTTACCATCACATGATCGAAACTTTTGTCCATGCTCGATTCCTAGAAATTGGCTGACATTAACACCCTCCAATGTCTATAGGAGTCGGCATGCATGTATTTATTAATAGCTTCGGGGTCAACCAGCCCATGATCGAAACAATCTGTTGTCCATGCTTGATTCCTGGAAATTTGCAGACATTATACCCTTCGACCACAGGCCGCCCAAGTTCTGACTGTATAACAAGGTTTGTATCAATTGTATGGGAGTTCTTCCGATAACTCAGAATTAATAACATAAATCTACTATAACTACTACTTTTCCTTTGTCCCATATATGGGTGTAGGAATCCTACGGGATTCCTACGGTGACGTCTTATTCCTACAGCTCGTAAGGCCTGGCTGCCAAGTTGCACTTGTGATCGACGAAAGCTGTATAAAGGCCGGGTGTAAGCCAACTAAATAGTGCTGAAATAACGAATAGATAAGCGATAGAAGTAGCTAACTTGTATAAGAATATGAGGATACGACCCTAAAGAAGACCCCTGAAAGCATGGAGAATGCTGATGACATGCCCATGGATGCTTCGACTAGTGCCGGTGTAACAGGAGATTTGGTCCGGCCAGGAGATTCGGTCCGGGCGGACCGATTTTCCTAGGAATTTTGGTCCGGCCTAGGATTTTTGGTCCGACCCCATAAATGTCAGGATTTTCGGTCCGCCCGGACCGAAAATACTAGGAATTTTGGTCCGACAAAGAAACAAAGTTGATGGCTCAAGAATAGGAGTTCATGTATCTACCTAAGACCAATAAACAATATCATTGGGGCAACAAACATGAACAGTCAATCAAAATATGTGACGTCACAAATCACGTGACCTGAAAAAAAACGTGAATATCTCCATGGCATTTGGCCCTGTAATCATCAAACTTGCAAACAATAACAACTGAGGTGCAACCAACATGACCCGTCAATCAAAATACGTGACGTCATAAATCACGTGACCTGGTAGAAAAAACGTGAATATCTCCAAGGAATTTTGACCTTTGGTCACCAAACTTGCAAACAATAACACTTAAGGTGTAACAAACATGAACAATCAATCAAACTATGTGACGTCATAGATCACGTGACCTATAAGACAAACACAAATATCTCAAAGACATTTGGCCCTTCCCGTAGCAAACGGAAATGGTAATTTTATTAGCATCGATAAAATATTGCAATTAATATTGAGGAAATATACAAAAAACGGCTTTCATAAGTCTAGAAATTCAATAGCAAAGCAACAAATACAATAGTACAATTGAATTTAAAAGTTCATATTCATAATATTTCCAAATGCCTAGATATCGGCAGCTGTGAACGAACCTAACTCTCCTAGTACTGCTACATACAGTTTAATATGTGAAAATACTATTTTATCCTTAATCGGGTCCATTGCAGGGACCATTCATGTTTTCCATTTACTACTTTCTAAATAAATAGGTGTGGCCATCTGTTTTGAAGATTTCCATCACGGCTTCCGTATAAGATATGTTCCTCTTTATCATAACGAGGAGGGTCAAAAGCTCTGGCAGTATGATGGAGCATATTATCTCCGTTGTTGATTTGACACCCGGCATAACTGGAAAACTATATAATCTCTGTGTAGGGCCCCATAACGTTTCCTCTGTGAGAGTGAAGTTTTTCAGCAGCTCTTTTTGTACTTGAAGTACTCTTTCAGCGCCGAAATAGCTACTCATAGCTCTAAATTCCTCCTCCATTAGATACAGTACTTGGGAACGGGGTAATAACGGCACCCCACGTAGCCTCTCCCCCTCCATCCTATCAGGATTTGCTTATATCGACGGTATAGCCTTTAGATGGTCGATCAGTGATTTGACCACGTCACAAGTGTGTTCATCTAGTTGGCCTTCTTCTGTTTTGCGATAAGGAGGAATGCAATAATTAACGCATTGTATTTGTTAAAATACACTCGCAATCAGCAACCTAATCAGTACTATTTCTAGTCTCGTCAATTTTTTCGTAAAAGAAAAGCGAAAAATCGATAAGCACTGCGAACCTGGTTATGAATAAAATAAGCTTCGCTAAACGAGGTATTGTATCACAGTGTGAGAACCAGGCTGAATTTAGTTCAGTTGTCAATCAACTTCCAGTTTGTTTGCTTTTCTCAGCTTCCAAGCTTTCATGTAGTGTTTCTATGGTTGCGAATCTCTGGGTAAACTGTCTAGGAAACAAAGATCAGCTATACCTCAGAGCTTTAAATACATGTGCGAGCAGGATGTTAGCGGCTTATTAGACGACTGTACTAGCCGCCAGGATATTATCGTTATCGTTTTCGTAACTTGCTTTTACAATACAAAGGAATTCAAGTTTGTTAAAAATCCCAAGCGTTTGTCAGTCATAGAAGGTTAGCACTTGATGTAACTTTACTGTTACATCAGGTAGCAAACGAAAAAGGCCGTCATCCTATGCCATGTATGATTCCATTAAGAAGCCAATAGACCTATATCACGCCGGCATAATATTATGTAGTATTTGATTTAACGACAAAAGAAGTTTAAAAGATCAAATTGGTAACATCAATAACAGTAAAAATGTAAAGTTTCGTAAAAACTGTCCATAAGCTGGAGAAAATATGATTTTTTGAAACACAGCATTTTTACAAAGAAATGTATGTGGCCGGCATCGTATGGCCGTTTCCAAAAATTGATATCTTCTCCAGTTTATGGACAATCTTTACATGCTGCGTGACAAAATATACAATATCTTCTGCGTCTAAATGCTTCTGAGATCATTTTAACAAATAATTATACAGTCATGTTATAGATTAATTTCTAAAACTTACTCTTTCTGTATTTCTCCTTCATATTCGTGTTTTTCTACTAGATCACGTGATCTATGAAATGCTATATTTTGATTGACGAGTCATGTTTGTTTCCAAGTTTGATGGCCATGGGGGCAAATGCCTTCAGTTGGAGGTATTCAAGTTTTTCTTCCAGATCACGTGAATGACGTCACATATTTTGACAGACGAGTCGCAAGTGTTATTCTTTGCAAGTTTGGTAGACAAAGGGCCAAATGCCTTGAAGATCTTCTACCGGGTCACGTGATCTATGATGTCACATATTTTGATTGACGTGTCATGTTTGTTGCCCCTCAAATGTTAATGTTTACAAGTTTGGTGGCCAAAGGGCCAAATGCCTTGGAGATATTCGCGTTTTTCTTCCAGGTCACGTGGTAGGAACTAAAATACTGGGGAAATGGTAGGACCGAAAATCCTAGGGTAGGACCTAAATTCCTAGGCAATAAAATCCCGAAATCAGGCGCAATTTCAGGAGATTCAGTCAGGCCGGACCTGTTTTCCTAGGAATTTTGGTCCGGTAGGACCAAAATCAGGTAGGACCGAAAATCCTGTTACACCGGCCCTGGCGCAGCTGACGTGAGGAGATGTCATATGGGATCGTATTTGTATATGTAGCCTTGTAGGACAGGGCCGTAGCAGGGGGAGGGGCCGGGGGGGCCCGCCCCCCCCCCAATAATTTTGACAGGCACGTTTGGTCAGCGGCCACGCTCTATTTTGACAGGCACATTTGGTCAGCGGTCACGCTCTTCACGCTCCTGTGTGTTTCTTTCGCTTCGATAGAGCATGAAATTTATTCATTTATGGCTTCAAACATGAAAAATCAAAGACAAAGGACACTTCTTAACTGGATGAGACCCGAGCCATCTGCTGAGAAGAATGAAAACAGTGAAGAACAGATAACGGAAGTGGCTGATTTAGAGACAACATCTGGCGTACAAGCAGCAGAATCTTCGAATTCAAGCATCAAAGCCACACGACAAGAACCTTATTTACTGGCACCAGGTCTAGCATCAGTGTCACAAGGTCCCAATCAACCAAAAAGCTTCAAGTTCCCCACAAAGACCTTTTGGAAACAATACAAAGAAGCGTTCCTTTCAACCAGCATCGTTTGACCAGCGATCATGGTTACATTACGACGAGGAAACCGACACGGTGTTTTGCCACACTTGTTTGAAAGCCATCCAAAATAATATGCTTTCCTCAACAAAGGCAGATCCATCATTTACACGGATTGGCTTTGGGAACTGGAAAAATGCAATGGAAAAAAGAAAGGGTTTCAGAAACACGAGTTATCTGAATCTCACAGGGAAGCAGTGGCCAGATATGTTACGGCACCAGCAACAACAGTCGGTGATGTCGGAGAGTTGTTGTCTGACAAACATGCGCAGGAAAAGGCCAAAAATAGAAGTATTTTACTCACGATTCTGTCGAATGTCCGTTATTTAGCTCGACAGGCCCAGCCACTGCGAGGCAATTGGGACACCGACAGTGTAAGTGAGGAGAACTCAAACTTTTATCAACTGCTGAAATTGAGATCTGAAGATAACCCAGCAATAATGGAGTGGTTAGATCGCAGAACTGACAAATATACATCCCCGATAATTCAGAACGAGATGCTCGAGGCTCTGGCTCTTGGTATTCTACGGAAAATATCAGAACAGATTCAGAATGCAAAATTCTACACGATAATGGCCGATGAGACAGCTGATGTGTCTATCAAGGAACAACTAGTACTCTGCATTCGCTGGGTTGACGACAAGTTCTTAATTCACGAAGACTTTATTGGGATGTACCCACTGCCCAGAACCACTGCGGGTCAGGTGGTAGAAAAACTGAAGGATGTCCTGCAGTCAATGAATCTGGACATTCAAAACGCTCGTGGTCAGTGCTATGACGGTGCAGCAACAATGGCAGGTGAGAAGACTGGGGTGGCAACACAGATTAAATCTGTCAATGGAAAGTGCTTGTACACACACTGTTATGGCCACGCCTTGAACTTGGCTGTCGCTGATGCCATAAAATCAGTGAAATGCATGAATGATTCACTTGATATAGTCAGAGAAATTGGAAAGTTGGTAAAAAAATCCCCTCAAAGAAACACCAGATTAGATAAAATCAGAGCAGAAACCAAAAATGAGTCACGTGGAGTTCATGCGCTTTGCCCGACACGATGGACTGTGCGTGGCGAAGCATTAGCATCAGTACTAAATAATCATGATGAACTCATGGAACTTTGGGAGTGGTCGCTTGAGGTCTTAAAGGACACAGAAATGAAATCCAGAATCATAGGTGTTAAAAGTATGATGACGCAGTTTAGTTTTTACTTTGGTTGTTCTTTAGGCGAAAGACTTCTGAGACAAACTGACAACCTGAGCCGTGCTTTGCAGAGTTCGTCAATTTCAGCAGCTCAAGGAAATATGCTTGCGCGAGATGTGGTTAAAACTTTGTTAAGAGATCGGAACGATGCATCATTTGATCTCTTTTGGGCTCGCATCATACAGCGAAAAGACAAGGAAATTGATATCATCAAAGACCCCGAGCTTCCCAGGAAGAGAAAAGCACCAAAACGATTCGAGATTGGACAACCACAAACTCATCATTTTCCTCAAACCGCCAAGGAGCACTACAAGCAAATCTATTTTGAAGCCATTGATTTTGCAACAACTGCCATCACATCACGATTTGACCAGGACTTTAAAGTGTACACGAACATCCAGGAACTCCTTCTGAAGGCTACCGCCAATGAAATATATGATGCTGAGCTGGCTGAAGTATTGAAAGTCTATGGTGAAGATTTCGATACCTCTCAACTTGAAGGCCAGCTGTTACTCCTGCCACAAGTCGCTGCCTCAATGGGTTATGACATGTCAAGATTCAGCGTTGATGATCTGATAACCTTTTTTCAATCTCTTGATGATTCCCGCAAATTGCCTCTGTCCGAGATTTGCACGCTGGGCAAGTTACTGTTAGTAATGCAAGCAACAAATGCCGCGAGTGAGCGGTCATTTTCCGCTTTGAAGCGTGTAAAGACATATTTGCGTTCAACAACCGGAGACGCACGGCTGAATCATCTCATGGTGCTCCATGTACACAGGGACAGGACTGACCAGATTGACCTCGTGACTGCAGCCAACGAGTTTGTGAGGCAAAATGAAAACAGAAAGCAGTTGTTTGGAAGATTTACTGCAAACGATATGCCCCGAAAGTTGTCTTTTCTGTCGAAGTCAACTCAAACTCTGACATCCAGTTAGGCAAATAACTATTAGTGTCTGTGGGGTCTACGTAGAAGGTTAATTTATCCATCATACAACACTGACAAGTTGCATAATATAATTTGTACAAACCTGTTCAATTAATTATATACAATTACGTTTAATTAACATATCTGATCGCATATCCATGGTTTTGCCTTTAGTGCAAAGTTGAACACTAGATCTTGTTTAAATAGCTGTTGTTCATTTTCGCGGGATATTTCCAGCTTCTTTCATTTGATTTTATGAAATTATTTAAGCATGAATTATTTGAGGACGTTCACGGTACTGCGTGAAAGTACAACTTCAATTTCAAATTTGTTTTTGTCAGTTCAAAGCCGTTTTAACTTGCTGGAAACTACTCTCAGAAGGCTGGAAATGCTATTTCAGAGACCCTATATTTCAAAAAATCTCGGGGGGTCATGCCCCCGGACCCCCCTAGAGAAAGAACGCCTTCGGCGTTCGTGCATCGCGCAGTTGCCGCTCGAGATGGCCCCCCCCAATAGTATTGACCCTGCTACGGCCCTGCTTGAAGTCTTATTTAGGGGGAAGCGCGGCGGCAGTTATACAAACACTACCGCTAACTGAAGCAAACTACAAAGCTGCGATCGAACTGTTGAACCAACGATTCGGTAACAAGCAAGTTATAATCAGCAGCCATATGGAGGAATTACTCAATCTTCCAGGAGTCAGTACGACGGACGTCACAGGCTTGAGAAAAGCCTTCGACAAGATGGAGGTTCATGTTCGGGGACTGGAGGCGTTAGATGTTCCCATCGAGTCATACGGCAGCTTGCTGGTGCCAGTTCTCATGTCCAAGCTACCTGAAAACATTCGTCTACTTATCGGCCGGGAAGTAAAAGACGATGAGTGGAGTCTAAGGAAGATCATGGAGGTTTTGCGAGGAGAAATCGAGAACCGCGAACGTTGCGCGGGCATCCAAGCACACAGCGATTCGAATTCAAGTAGCGCTGGTAAAGGGCATGGCGGAGCGAGCAAAAACAACTACAGTTCTGGAGCGGCACTTGTAGCGCCTACAGAAGGAGGGAAGACTGTGTTCTGTACGTTTTGCAAAAGCACTGAACACTCAACAACTAAATGTAACATTGTGACAGAGGTCGCCGCTCGCAAAGACATTTTGCGACGGGAGGGGCGTTGCTTTATATGCCTCAGAAAAAGTCACAGAGCGGCGGATTGTTCGGCTAGAAAATGTTTTGTGTGTGATGGACGGCACCACACGACCATCTGCACGCAGCCAAAAAAGGGAGAGCTTCAGAAAAGGAAGATGGCGTCGGGTCACGGGCAAACAAACGTCAAGCAAACAAGCGAGCAGGGCTCACAAACAAGCACGCTTCATGTTGCGGCTAAGGATTCAGTCTTACTACAAACGGCCCAAGCGAATATCAACGGAGAACGAGTAAGAATAATATTTGATTCAGGGAGCCAGCGCAGCTCCGTTAAGGAGGGAGTTAAAGAGCGCTTGGATTTACGGACAGTCAGCAGGGAGTCCTTGTTAATTAATGCCTTTGGCAACGCGGGAGAACACCCCAAGTCCTATGACTGGGCTTGTGTTCCGTGTACCGAAATCACCATTTTGTTATATATTGAACCGTGTTATATAATTGTATATTAAACCGTGTTATATAATTGTATTATAAACTGGCATTATATAACCATTCCTACCGAGAACACTAGGCACAGTGGAACAGTGGAACACTAGTCACAGTGGAATAGTGGCACACTAGGCACAGTGGAACACTAGGCACAGTGGAACACTAGGCACAGTGGAACACTAGGCACAGTGGAACACTAGGCACAGTGGAACACTAGGCACAGTGGAACACTAGGCACAGTGGAACACTAGGCACAGTGGAACACTTAAGGCACAGTGGAACAGTGGAACAGTGGAACACTTAAGGCACAGTGGAACAGTGGAACACTAGGCACAGTGGAACACTTAAGGCACAGTGGAACAGTGGAACACTAGGTACAGTGGAGCACTAGTCACAGTGGAACAGTGGAACACTAGGCACAGTGGAACACTAGGCACAGTGGAACAGTGGAACAGTGGAACAGTGGAACAGTGGAACAGTGGAACAGTGGAACAGTGGAACAGTGGAACAGTGGAACAGTGGAACACTAGGCACAGTGGAACAGTGGAACAGTGGAACACTAGGCACAGTGGAACACTAGTCACAGTGGAACAGTGGAACACTAGGCACAGTGGAACAGTGGAACACTAGGCACAGTGGAACACTTAAGGCACAGTGGAACAGTGGAACACTAGGTACAGTGGAGCACTAGTCACAGTGGAACAGTGGAACACTAGGCACAGTGGAACACTAGGCACAGTGGAACAGTGGAACAGTGGAACAGTGGAACAGTGGAACAGTGGAACACTAGGCACAGTGGAACAGTGGAACAGTGGAACACTAGGCACAGTGGAACACTAGTCACAGTGGAACAGTGGAACACTAGGCACAGTGGAACAGTGGAACAGTGGAACACTAGACAGTGGAACACTAGACACAGTGGAACAGTGGAACAGTGGAACACTAGGCACAGTGGAACACTAGTCACAGTGGAACACTAGGCACAGTGGAACACTTAAGGCACAGTGGAACAGTGGAACACTTAAGGCACAGTGGAACAGTGGAACACTAGGCACAGTGGAACACTTAAGGCACAGTGGAACAGTGGAATACTAGGTACAGTGGAGCACTTGTCACAGTGGAACAGTGGAACACTAGGCACAGTGGAACACTAGGCACAGTGGAACAGTGGAACAGTGGAACAGTGGAACAGTGGAACAGTGGAACACTAGGCACAGTGGAACAGTGGAACAGTGGAACACTAGGCACAGTGGAACACTAGTCACAGTGGAACAGTGGAACACTAGGCACAGTGGAACAGTGGAACAGTGGAACACTAGACAGTGGAACACTAGACACAGTGGAACAGTGGAACAGTGGAACACTAGGCACAGTGGAACACTAGTCACAGTGGAACACTAGGCACAGTGGAACACTTAAGGCACAGTGGAACAGTGGAACACTTAAGGCACAGTGGAACAGTGGAACACTAGGCACAGTGGAACACTTAAGGCACAGTGGAACAGTGGAACACTAGGTACAGTGGAGCACTATAGTCACAGTGGAACAGTGGAACACTAGGCACAGTGGAACACTAGTCACAGTGGAACAGTGGAACAGTGGAACACTAGGCACAGTGGAACAGTGGAACAGTGGAACACTAGGCACAGTCGAACACTAGTCACAGTGGAACAGTGGAACACTAGGCACAGTGGAACAGTGGAACAGTGGAACAGTGGAACACTAGACACAGTGGAGTTTAACATTACGGATTTACACGGTACATCGGAGAAGCAAGTGAGGGCGATTGTTGTGCCCGACATTTGTACACCCATCGGAAATCAAAAGATAGAGAAAGCGGCAGAGCAGTTCGACTTTCTTTATGATCTTGAGTTAGCGGACAATAACAATGATGGCGAAACGTTAGAAATTGACGTTCTTATCGGAGCAGATAATTTATGGAGGTTCTTCACGGGGAACGTAAAGCGTGAAGAAAATGGAGGCTTAACAGCCAGTGAGACAACCCTGGGATGGGTCCTTTCGGGACCATTTTACAATGGAGCTCAAGGAGAGCATTTATCCAGCGTAAATCTTGTGGCCACACATGTTTTGAAAGTGGCAGTGCAATCGGATACGGACACGGCTGTTGATGTAAACAGTGATGGAATGTTGTCTCAATTATGGAACTTGGACTCTATTGGAATAGTGGACAGCAATGAAACAGTGCACGAGAAGTTTAGAAAGAACATTTCTTTCGTTAATGGAAGATACCAAGTTGAGCTCCCAGAACGGGAAGTACACGATATGCTTCCGGATAATTATGACGTGAGTCTGGGTAGGCTTCACAGTCTTGTGAAAAGGCTTAACAAGGAACCGGAAGTCATGCGGCAATATGACAACACGAAACGGGAACAAGAGAACAATGGTATTATTGAGAAGGTAGAGAAACCAAGTTCTATTAATACGGTGCCAGGAGAAATACACTATTTACCGCATAGAGAAATAATTCGTCAAGACGCTCTCACCACTAAGCTAAGGGTTATTTTTGACGCAAGTTCAAGGGCGAAGGCAAATTTGCCCTCACTGAACGATTGCATGTACACTGGACCATCTCTGATTTCAGAGATTTTTGACATTCTTTTGCGGTTTAGAAGCTTCAAAGTCGGTCTCGTTTCAGACATTGAGAAAGCGTTCTTGAACATTTCCGTTGAGGAAAAGCAGAGAGACTTGATGAGATTTTTGTGCGATCCGCCGACAGCAAATTGTTGACCAGACTGTATAGACAGCGGGTCAAGGTGGGAAGTGTCAAGAACTGTGCGATGTACATAGCGACTCACGTGTACATAGATATGGACTCACGTGGACTCTAGTTACACAACGGCTAGAACTATCAGATGACAGGGGGTTATGTGGGGGAACGCGTGATTGGGGTTTAGATCGGATTCGGAGTTGTACAGATTGGAGTTGTATATCGGATGATTATGAATCACAAATAAAATAGAGGAAAATCAATAGGAGTCAATTATTTACAGTAAGTGAGCAGCCCTTGTTGACGGTTAGGTTTTTTTCTAAATGCAGGGTTAGGTTTTGGATTAATTTAATAGTTCACAGGACCAATGAAGAAGCATTATACTTGTCTGTTGTTTAGTGGTCAGTGTTTTATTCCATTGGAAAAGCTGAGTCTGGCTCGGATCCTGGCTCGGATCCTGGCTCGGATCCTGGCTCGGATCCTGGCTCGGATCCTGGCTCGGATCCTGGCTCGGATCCTGGCTCGGATCCTGGCTCGGATCCTGGCTCGGATCCTGGCTCGGATCCTGGCTCGGATCCTGGCTCGGATCCTGGCTCGGATCCTGGCTCGGATCCTGGCTCGGATCCTGGCTCGGATCCTGGCTCGGATCCTGGCTCGGATCCTGGCTCGGATCCTGGCTCGGATCCTGGCTCGGATCCTGGCTCGGATCCTGGCTCGGATCCTGGCTCGGATCCTGGCTCGGATCCTGGCTCGGATCCTGGCTCGGATCCTGGCTCGGATCCTGGCTCGGATCCTGGCTCGGATCCTGGCTCGGATCCTGGCTCGGATCCTGGCTCGGATCCTGGCTCGGATCCTGGCTCGGATCCTGGCTCGGATCCTGGCTCGGATCCTGGCTCGGATCCTGGCTCGGATCCTGGCTCGGATCCTGGCTCGGATCCTGGCTCGGATCCTGACTCGCTTTCGTGGCGCAGTGCGATAATCCACTGGATTAATATCTACCAGGCGTTCCTCGTGATTCGGCCAAGTTAAGCCCGACCGGGCAAGGTTAGTAAGTGGATGGGTGACCGTCAAGGTAAATGGTACAGTACAGTAAGGTGCGTCAGGGGGGACAAGGAGAAAATTGAGAGGCAGTGGGAAGGGAGGGGAAGGAAGTAGAGGGGAGGGGTGGGTTGTCAAAAAGTATTTTGTAGGGGAGGGGAGGGTGATTTTTTCTTCTTTTTACATTCCCCCCCCCCCCCCCAAAATAAACCCCTTTTTTTTTTATGAATCCCCAAAAATTAAAAAATCCCTTTTTAGAATCATTGATATTCCAACCTAGGTTGTTTGAGAAACAACCTAGGTCGTTTTAAAAACAACCTGAATCGAGAAACAACCTACAACATATACATGTATTTGGTATGTGACAGGTATATCACTGGTATATTATAAACTGTTCCTTTGATACATACATGTATGCTGCCAACAGGTATGTCAAAAAAATACATATGATACATACCTTTGTTTATATACCACCTACATACCTATATGCCAATTGGTAAGAATTTCTTTGAGCAGCCTAGTTTTACATTAACCTACCACTGCATACCTAATACATACCTAAACTGAAATATCCTTTACATATATTGTAACAACAGTCATATTAGTTACGTACCAATATTTAGAAATAAAAATAAATTTTATAGCATATGTATTACATACCTACCACTGTATACATTTCGTACCTAAACTAAAATACTTTTTACATATATATATATCTTCTAATTAATCATACATACCTGCAGTTACATGTACGTGCCAATTTTAATATAATAAAAAAAAGTCAATTTTGTGGCATGTACCTACTGCCTAGCCTGTTCAAAACTCTGTGGTGGTGGATTAAAAAAAAAATTATTTCAAATTCTTACCCCCACTGAAAATAGGAAAACCCAAAAATTACCCCCCAAGAACTAACACGTTTTCAAATCTTACCCCCACCCCTCGCACTTGTAGCAGGAGCAACACATGCAATTCCACACTTAGCTTTGTATACTTCCATGTTGACTGCCCACATTTTAAAATCCAAGTCTAGTCAATAACATGTAAGAAAAAATTACCCCACGTTTTATATTGTTGACGGCAAAAAATGACCCCCCCCCCCCCCCCAAATAAATAAATAAAAGGTACTGAATCGCAAGGAATATTCTCCTTAGCCCATGAAATACTAGCAATTTTCTTAAAAATTGGCTCCAATTCAGTCATGGAGCAACAACTACCAATATTTTCTCCAAAGTTGTCTCAAAATGCAGGAAATGCCACTTCAGAGACCTCTGATTTTCAACATTTTGCATGGGAGCCTGCTCCCAGACCCCCAGAGGAGCTAGCATCTATGTTGCTTGTGGCACCTCCCATGCATCCCGAGATCCCCAAGTTTGAAACTGTTCTGCCGCCTGTGCATACCTACTTTTAAGCCAATATTAAAGCATGGGCTTCTAAGTTGTTTTCATTATTAGTCTTTTTTCTTTAATTTGAACTTCAAAATCCAGTAAATGCCATTAAAGAGAACTAGGTTTTAAAAAATTTCCAGGGAGCATGCCCCTGCAGGTGCCCTAGATTAGTGCTGATCCTCTGCTGCACCACACTTTGGCTTACAATGCAAAAACGCCTCACTTACACGACCCATGGGAGCACTCAGCAGTGGCCCAGATAATATTTTCTGTGTTTCTATAGAGTTTAATATAGAAACACGAGTGGGAGTTTAATGCCGTATGGTATATGTTATACAAAATACAAAAATTAAAGTATTAAGCAATATTTACCAGGTGCAGTCATAGGGTTCCCACTTGCCAAAACCTTTTGAGTCCCATCAGCATTTCCCTGAATTCTTTCGCTGTATGGGCCAGTGTGTCCAAACGCACAGAACCAGTATCTAAATGCCGCAGCATGTCCTTTTACAACTGGGGGTTTCAGGCCACGACAGCGTAAGCTTCCGAGCTTCTTCCCTTTAGTTTCGCTCATCATTTCTAAAGAGGAAAGAAAATAACTTTACTTAACTTTAACCGTTATAACTTATATATATATATATGAGCGTAGTTATCACAAAAAGGCTACTACTACCCACCATACTTGGCTGGCATGCACGCAGTTTTTGGTCTCCCGGCTTTTCTCGTTTTTTTTTCAGTCCTTAACCGGTTTTCTTATCAGAGGGGTGTTAGACGTGAGTCCTCCTTTTGTGTTAACGTTGCTCATGATAGAACACTGTTGTCGATATTTCAGAATTTTCTCTCTTTATTAAAAGCCATATGCGCTCATGAATTTTCGGTCATTACGATGTCGATACTTCAGTATTTTCCATCTTTATTAAAAGCCTATAGGCGCTCGCGAGTTTTATCGCTCTTTACGATGCATAGATAATGCTAAATCGTTTAGAAGTGCCGGCTCATGTAATGATCCTACTTTGCATTTCAGTGTGCGTTCAGTCTGAAACGGCGATTGGTCCAACGATATCAGTGCAACGTTCTGCAGTGCACCCTGGGAATGCATCCCGAACTATAGGTAACACTGCGCACATCATGAGCGTAGTTATCACAAAAAGGCTACTACTACCCACCATACTTGGCTGGCATGCACGCAGATTTTGGTCTCCCGGCTTTTCTGGTGTTTTTTTTCAGTCCTTAACCGGTTTTCTTATCAGAGGGGTGTTAGACGCTCAAGCATGTTAAGGCCTGGTTCAGGGGTCAAATTTCGTGTAAAAACTGTTTTCCTTATTTCAGCACAGCCGAGTATGATAGGCACGCCAAGTTTCTCACGATAATAGGTATCGCCAGTCTTGACTACCTTAAGTGGTTTGTGTGTAGTAAAACGTGTCACGTGGTCTGTCACGTGACTTAGAACACGAAATCAGTAAATCAAAAACGCGGCTCCGAGTTTAAAACAGCTAGGACTATGAGTGGATACGTTTAGTTAAGGTTGAAGCCTTTCACCTAAATCAGCTTAGAAAAGATGACTACAATGTTTCGTTAACGAGTTATTAAGGCGAACATATGCAAAATAGGTCACGTGACTTTTTGTACCCTTAATATCTCCTTATCTTTACACGATAGTCATGTTTTCTAAGCGTGATCTGCAACACTGCGGGAGGAGTAATGTTTTAGCAGGGTTACTTTATGTTCATATGTTATCATCGCAGCCGCATATCACTTAAACGAGTTTATGTAATTATGACGTCATCGATCACGTGACACGACAACTATCCACATAACAAATTTAAGGAAGTTTATATTAGTTTTATGGTGTAATTAAATTTTGTTTAAACTGTTATTTCTGTCAGAAATGTTTTTTTAACGTACATCTATTTTCCGTTAAATGAACCAGGCCTTAACATGCTTGAGCGTGAGTCCTCCTTTTGTGTTAACGTTGCTCATATATATATATATAAGCTTAAGTAAGGTTTTACCGAACTAAGTTTATAAAATAAACGTACTACTACTACTACGTTTATCGCACGTGCCAACGTGGTCGCGATCGGTCACGTCCGGTCGAGCGCCTAAAGTTGCTCGCAACGGTTGTGTTTATGACAAAAATGAAGCTCACACTCTCCAGATATAAAGGTTTATCCTAAAACTTGGCTTTTAATATCAGACTTCGTTATTTCATCATTTCAAAAGTAAGCTTAAGTTAGATCTAGAGAACATGCAATCTTCCAGGTTTGACATGACTGCATGCGCTCGACAAAGGAATCACAATGTGTGAAATTAGTTGAGAGCGATAGATAAATATCGCCATTGACCTCTTTAGTTCTCTAAAAAATTTTTTTGTGTGTCATAATATTAAATGATAGGGTGTTTTGTCATACGTACGCATAAAAGTCTGAATGGTGGCCGTCATAAAGGGCCTCTTGTTGGGGCCGAAAAGGACGGCATCGTCTCCATTGGCGGCGGCAAATTCCTCTAAAGCGATGAGTCTCAGTTCGTACGTTCTGGACGTATTTTCATCAAGAGCCTCTGCTTGATTCTTGGCTGCCAATTTTGCACCCGCGGCAAGATTTGGTCCAATTAGCCTGCTTATGTCTGTATCGCTGCCACAACTTTCAATTAATCGCAAAACGTTTGCACTTCTTCCCTTGTAATTTTTTCTCGCCGCCATCACTGTTAACACTGACAATGACGTTGACCTCATCCAAAGGCCTCATCCTGTAGGATTCCTACGTACCCCTCACGGGTTTTTCCTACACGTGGCTGCCAAGTATTATTCTGAGTTATCGGAAGAACTCCCATACAAACCTTGTTATACAGTCAGAACTTGGGCGGCCTGTGCTTCGACGTATAGGAATAAACATGCATATACGTATATACGTCAAGGGAGAAGGACGAAATTATAAGCCAATCATATGTTCTACCAAATATACGCAAGTGTAGGTGGCGACGTTAATACTACCGTTGCTTTGATTCGAGGATGGGGGTTAGAGGGAACTGAAAATCTAAACTAGAAATGTTGAGCATGTCAACAGCGCAGCTCCACTTTCGCCGTTGTGCTAGCCTGCGAACAGCATCCCCTACTTGAGAGAGAACGGCGATTTCATCGTTTGCTGTTCACAGGCTACCGTTGTGCATGCTCGATGATGCATAAATACCCACGTGCTACCGGAATATACTCGTATACAAGAAACAGCTTTAGAAATGAAATCAGTAAATCGCTAAAAATCTACAATTATCCTGGATATAATTTTATTTTCTATATTTAAGGAACATCATCCCCGCAGCAAGGCTGGGGTTGACCGGCTGATTGCCAAATAAGGTTTTGAAAATTCTGAAAGGGGTGTTACAGGTGTTAAGAGCAGATTTCGTATGAGTGGAACCAACTACGGTAATGACTACGGCACGATTACTGTACGACATGCCGTGACATTGAAATGGTTTCCCTATAATAAAAAATAAAAAAACACAGTTCAAATAATCTATTTGTACCCAGTCCCCAAACTGAAGCTGCTAAACGAAGCTTCAGCTATCGTGGAGCTGTCATTTGGAATAGCCTAAACTCAGCCGTCAATTAAGTCTTTTAAAGCTGCTTTAAAGTAGTACCTACTAAACCTGCTTTATTATATATTTACATAACGTTTTTATTAATTACTCGGGCCAGGCCTTTGGCCGGCACGAGTCAGAAATCGCAAGTGTTTATCCTTTATTACTCGGGCTGCCTGTGGCAGCACCGAGTCTAAATCTGCAGTCCGTTTTTTTTTGTTTCATGCAACAAATTTTCTGCGCATGCGTTAAATTTCAAGTTCACCACCAATCAGATTGCACTGTGCTGGTCACGCAACAATCGCCAGGTTAATTTATTTACATAATTTAATACAGTAAAATCAAGATGGTGGACCCATCTCTCAAATGTAAGCAGTTTAATGTTTTATTTAACTTCACTCGTGCGAAAGCCTTCCAACAGGCTCAGGATATTTTAACTGGCGCTCTTGTCGGAGCCGAAGGACCGCGTTTTTTACCCAGATGGCCAGTGATTTTATTTATAGCGAAATATAGCGATTTACTAGTAAATATATATACTGTGGTTGAGCAGTTATGGGTTACTATCCTCTATCGAAGTCTGAAGACATCTGAACTCCTGAACTGTGAGAGCAACGCTGTCGCTCGCCAACACAGAATAATTTATGATGACCCAAGCAATATTCAACTCTCAAGGTAAACTTAAACAACAAACCTCTCACGGCCGAGGTTTTGGTTCGAGAAATTAAAGGCTTCCAACAATTCCCTTTATAGTTCTTTAATATAATGAGCAGACTGAAGTTTTGGGAATGTGGGTAAAGCTTTTAATTAGAGATAACCAACAGGCATTTCAGTTAATAATCTTTAATCCAACAAATACCAAGATGGACTCGTAATGGCAAGAACAGCAGATAAAGTTACATAGAGGCACACAAATTGACATAGCTAGCTCCATCACAGGATGGACAGGATACAACTTATAATATGGTACAAATATAAACATACATTTGAGACAATCATCTATTAGTACTCTGAGCCTGCAGTATAACAGAACAGCAGACTAAATTGTAAACGTGTGTTACATGAATAAGTAGTGTTTAAATTAAAAGGTCAACATACGAGAAAAACAAAAATATTAAATTACATATATACTAGGGGAGCAGAGAATGAAAGTCACCGCGCTACCAGCCACTCCTAAGACTGCTAAATTCAGCTAATAATTATTCCCTTTGGTTAATATTACTATGAGGATTTCAAATGAAAGTGTATTTCATCTTCAATCTCATGTGGCCCGAGTGAAAGCCCAGATGGGCTCTTGTTTTTTTATTTTTTCATTTTTATTTTTTATTTGTGTCGAGATTTTGCGCCGTCAACCAATCAGATAGCACCTTCTTTGGAAGTTCTTTTCGCCACCGTACCAATCAGATTGCACTGTGCTGGTCACGTGAACAGTGGACAATATTTCCTGGTTTTTCAAGATGGCGGCGAGTGGGAGTTTTGACTTAGAAAAACCTTTAATATCAGCTTTTTTTTTGTGTAAACCAAAGGTTCCTTCAAGTGCAATACGAAGATTTTTGTCTTTTCTAAAGCTGAGAGGTGTTTCACGGGCTTCGGACGGGAATTTATCACATATTATGCGACATGCTTTAAGATATATACTCGTGACAGTCTGCTCTGCGATCAACACTGACTATAAAGACAACAGCTTGTAAATGTAAGTAGCCGCTAATCTGAACATGATAACCTTTATACCAATTGACTGTCGTTGTGTTGTTATTTATTGTTATTAACCTCTCGAAAGTATAGTAGAAATGACCCGATTTCTCAGTTCTCTGACTGACAGGGGCCTTTTAAAATATTATATGCACATGTATTTAAATGTTTATAAATTCGGGAACGAAAATCTAGCATGCAGTAAGTGAGTATAAACTGAGTAAGTAATCCGAAATGAAGATTTTTTCAAACGAACGATAAATGACTCAGATGTGGAAATCGCATATTTATCTGTGGCGTGTTATTGACAATGGTAAAAACCAATCTTTCCTAAACACAAGACCAAGGGACAGTTACCAGCTAACACAATTATTGACTATTTGTTTTGTTCTATTTTCCGGATCTATTTACATCTGGCCTGTACCTCTTTGTATTTGATTATTATCTTTGGGTTCAGGCATTCTACAGTGTATTAAATGTTTTTTTTTTTAGAACTGACATAATGATATTATGTATAGAGTAGTGTATTTATCATTATTGCAAGTTTATAAAATAAAATAAATTTGGTCCAGAACTGAGAGAGTATACTTAAATGCAAGTGGCACTCTTTCTTCCCCTTCCCCTTTCTTGGTACCATTATATATCCATGCAAGCTAGATCTTGTTTCAGTGTTTTCCATCTGATGTGGTCCTGGCTTAAGATAACCCTAAGGTTACCTTAAGGACCTACCTTATCATCATTGTATTTTTTATTATGCCTTATTACTCGTATACATTTCCATTATCGTATCAGAAAATAGATGTAATTGTTGTTGTTGTTCCTCAGTTCTTAGCGTCAGCATCGTCACTTTCACTCGGTCACGATCAGGAGTACGAGTACTTTTAAGAATTATTTGGGAATGAAAATTAATCTTGCTGCGACCCCAGTGATAGAAAAAAATGAGTGGACATTGCATGTTTCTTTGTGGCCTGCCATTATAAGTTTCAGTCTCCTTCAAGATGTAGAAAATGAGCACTAGCACAGTGGCAGCTCACTAATTTACTAGAAAATGGTGGTCTGTAGTTTACGACCCCAATCGAAAATATTGTATTGAGAATTTAGCCTGAATTTCAGCCGTCTCCACTGGTTCGTTATTGAGAATTACAAATAGATGACTTTATTTCACATGTAGAATGACATTACCTAACTATTCACAATGAACAGCAACCGCATCAGATGTGGAATTTGGCGTTCTAAATTGCTTGATTTCTCGTAGTTGTATTGCACCTGATATAATTACAATGCATCAAATTTGAGCGACTCGATATCGTGCAGACTACTCAAATAACCACTGCACTTCAAGCAACAACACCCATACCAAGTTTTTTTTATAATTCTAACGGCGCTCAAGAAACAATAATGTTGAAAAGAAAGTAATATTAAACTACAGAATTGAAGGAAATTGTGGCTGAAATGTACATGCACAGCATAGCATGTATGTATGTGTGTGTATTATGGCTCTATCAGTTCTTAATTTGTTTCCTCCCACTGATCTGGATTCATCATCGAAGATGCTTGATCTCCATTCTTGAGTTTCAATATCCTCTAGTCTTTGTTTAGTATATTTATAAAACCGCTTGATTTCGTTTTCATCAATAACGGCATCTTGTTGGGATTCCCAGCAATAGCCAAAGCCATTCTGAAATAATATAGCTTTAATTTGCATTGCCCAGTTCTTCGAATTTGTGTGACTTAGCATATCTAAGTAGGCTTGCTTTGCGATTCTATTTTCGTCTAATGTTAGAAGGCGGGCCCAGAATGATAATGCCTTAGATTTTACTTCGATAATGATGGGGAAACGGCCTAATTCTGCACGACAAGCTTTGTTCACCGCTCTTTTGCTTACGCCTAGGATTTGTTTACAGAACTTTGTGTGAACTTGTTCTATTGGGTCACGTGATTCATTATATTTAACAGTATCAAGACCCCAAATTTCAGAGCCATATGTGAGAATGGGTTTTATTAGGGTATCGAATAGGTGTAAGGTAAGTGGCAGGTCTCTTCTAAATGAGATTCCCATGTTCTTGCGGAGTGAGTAAAAAGCTTTTAGTGCAACCTTTTTCAGCTCTTGTTTTGCTATAGTAAATGATCCAGAGGCACTTAAAGTCAATCCTAAATACTTATATTTAGTTACGTTCTCAATCGGTGTTGTCCCAACGTTGAATAAATAACGATTTAGTTTTCTACCATTAGGGTTAAATATTATTACTTTTGTTTTATTTTCGTTGATGCAGAGACTGTTGGCTTTGCCGTAATCCAGTAGGCATTTTAAATTGTTTTGTAATCCCAACTGAGACTTTGAGATAATTACTAAATCGTCTGCGTATAGTAAGCAGCTAACGGTTCTATTGTTTAGTTCGGGGGCGTCTTTGTCAAGAATGTTTGCTAGTTCACTTAAATATATATTGAAAAGGGTAGGTGACAACATGCACCCTTGCTTAACTCCTTTAAGGCACGCAAATTCCTCCGAGATGTGTCCGTCAAGTTTAACATACGCGGAGTCTTTGCTGTACATGTCTTTAATAATGGCAAGAAAATTTCCGTTTATACCAATGTTGTTTAACTTTGTGTATAATTTGTCGCGTGATATGTTATCGAAGGCTTTGCTAAAATCGATGAAGCAAGTGTACAAGAAATTATTCCTAGGTTTTGGTTTGTTCTTTATATATTTGTCGATCAGCGCTTTTAATACTAAAAGATTGTCAGTACCTCTAAATGTTTTCCTGAAACCTGCTTGTTCTTGAGGCAGGATATTGTGAAATTCTAGGTAGCTAACTAGCCGTGTATTTAATAGCAGAGCAAAAAGTTTTCCTAGGTGGGACAGGATTGTAATTCCTCTGTAGTTTCCTGGCTCTGATTTCGTGCCTTTTTTATATATAGGAGTTATGTATCCAAAGGCCCAAATTTTAGGATATATTTTCGAGTTTAGAATAGAATTAAATAACATAGTTATTGTTTCCGATAGTAGTTTATAACTGACCTTCAGGAATTCGTTGTTAATAAAATCGCTTCCGGGTGTTTTGCCGCTTTTAAGTGCTTTAATTCCATTTATCACTTCTTCTTTCGTAAATGTGAAGTCAAGTGGACCGGCTTCATTGTTTTCGGCATGCGTATTTGTGTCGTGTGTTTCACCAATGTTGTCTTTTTCGGCTTTGTTGAGATCTTTGAAATATTCATGAAAGCTGCTTAGATCAACATGCATGGTATCATCTGCTCTATTGTTGTCGGTGTTTAAGTTTCTTAGTGCTGTCCAAAACTGCCGTGGGTTGTGTGATCTTAGCTTTGATAGTTTATCAAATTCACTATCGTAGAACATTTTCTTATTGCTATTTAGCAATTCTCTTATATCCTCCCTGTTTGGATGTCTAGTCCTAAGTTTACCTAAGTTAGTTAAGTTGTTTTTTGTATTTTACATTCACGATCGAACCATTTATTTTCTTCACGTTTTGTTTTATCGACGTTAGTATTTTTTAGTGCCCCAGCATTGTCAAGAACTTTATGCATCAGCTTATTAACGTCCTCAACAAAATTTTCAGTGTTATCGTTGAGCGGCCTCTGGTTCAGGTTACCAATATCGGCTAATGTTTTTGGAAAATTTAAATATTCTACAACTTTATGGGAGACATTATCGTTCCAGAATAATTTTGAGAGCAGACGCCTGCCCTTATTTTGACTTTTGTCGTTAACCGGAAGTGGTACTTTCTTTACCTCTATACTATATGTAATATATGAGTGATCCGAAATATGAGGTTTTAGATCTTCTACTTTTAAATATTGAAATGAGTTTAATGTTTCGTTATCTGAAATGACGTAGTCAACTAGACTCGAGCCGTTTGGTTGGTGACAGGTCTTCAAGCCTTTCCGATCCCCGATGATTCTACCGTTGGCAATTTTTAGGCCGTTTGCGATACACGAGTCGATGAGTTGTTTGCCCCTATTGTCAATATTGTTTTTATCAAGGGATTGCCTTGTTGTTACGGCATTTTCATGTACATACCCATCAGGTAATTGAAAAAAAATGTGTATATTCGAGTCGTCAATTATATCCTGTAACTGTCCAGTCCTGGCATTAAAATCTCCTTGTAATATTACGTAACCCTTTTGAGTAAAACTAATTAAATCTTGATCAAGTTCGTCGATGTAGTTTGCGTTTGATTGGTTTTCCATATTTTCCGGGCTAAAATAAACTGTCCCTAGAAATATGTCTTTGTTTGTTTGGAAATGTTTCTTGTCTAGTCTACACCAAATAATGTTGTCGTTCTTAGTTGGTACATAAGACACTGCGTTTTTTAACGACTTTTTTATATAAACTGATAACCCGCCGTGATATTTTGTTCTTGATTTTGGTCTAAACTTGGAGTAACATTGATAATTTTTCACATCGAGTTCTGAATTTTCACTGGCATGCGTTTCTGTCAACCCAAATATATCATGGCTATTTATTACACCTAGTACGTCCGTCTGGTTAAGTTTGTTTCCAAGCACTCTACTATTATGTCCGTGAATGTTCCAAACCCCAATATTAATATTATCAGGCATTAATTATGTTAGAAATTTCGATGATATGAAGGGTGGCCAAACTGTTGGTTAGACATTGTATTTCTATTATATAGATTGTCACTCACTTGTCCAAGATTGCTTAACCATTTCACTAACTGGCTTACTGAGACCATACCTGGCGCCGCAGGTGGATACTCAGATGGCTTACCACGATAATGTTGTTGATCCTCGCCTGGTCTTCTAGTCTAGTATCCGGTCTGGTATCGTTGCGATCCACCGTCGGCTCTTCGGTGTTTTAAACTTTTAATGTGTAGATAATATTGTATAGGTATTATACACGGCTCTCTGGAAGAGGATTACAGTACGGTTACAGTACGGTTACAGTACGGTTACAGTACGGTTACAGTACGGTTACAGTACGGTTACAGTACGGTTACAGTACGGTACAGCACGGTTACAGTACGGTTACAGTACGGTTACAGTACGGTTACAGTCTTTTAATGTTTATCCTAAAATTGATAGATTGAAAAGCTACCAAATTTATAAATACTAACACGTTCACTATTGATTGCGGTGGGGTCTCTGACGTTTCTTTCCACGAGGATTTTTGGATTTTTTCCATGGCATATTATCAGTTTGTTTGTTTGCTATTGATTTTATTGTATGAAATAAAAAAAATAGCCGTCTCAGGAATAAGCAAGTTGGTTTAATTGTACAAATATTTTGATAACTAAACAAAGATAATTTGATAAGAAAACAAAGGATTTCGTACGATTTAGTGCTAAACTTGTTTCACGGATCAAGAGCTGCAATCTCTATTTTGACGATGTCGCGCGCGCAACTAGAACAATGACTATCTGTTTTAAATAACAAAAGGCTGGTGAACCAGACCGAGTCTTAGCAGCTCGCGTCTATTGTTCTACTGATGCGTGCGCAACATCGTCAAAATGGCCTATTGTTTATTTATAATTAGTTGAATAACTCCAATTCCCCAGACTCATTATCTTCTGACACATGCGTGAGTGATAAGTGGGATTATTATACATTTTACTCACTATCTCGATTCTGATTGGTTGAGAACACGCAGCTAATTCTCGATAGCTGGCTATAGCACTAAGTGCGCATGCGTACAACATTATCTGTATGTAATGACGTCACTGCTATTATCTGTAGGTAATGACGTCACTCTGCTATTATCTTATGCAGTCTTCATTGGATCATGTCAAGATTCGCCTCTCTTACTCAAGTTGAATTAGAAAAACTAGTCGATGACAAAGATGCCAAGAACACAAAGAGAGCTACAAAGTTGGCTTTGAAAGTTTTCCATCAGTATCTGTTAGAGAAAAACCTGAGCGAGCCCGAAGACAAAATGGCTGTCGCTGGTGTACTAAAGTCATTTTATGCCGAAGCACGAAAAGCCAATGGTAACTCCTATTCCAAAAGTAATCTTAGCAGTTTGAAGTTTGGACTTAACAGACACTACAAGTCTATTCCAGGCTTTGATATAATCAACGATACGGAATTTGTGGACGCCAATAAAGTGTTTCTAGCAAAGTGTATTGACCTCAAAAGACAAGGACTGGCCAAAGTGGAACACAAGCCATCAATACCTGAAGAAGACCTTCAGAAGTTATACGAAAGTGGGGTATTCAGTTCTGATTACACTAGGACACTCCCGTGTATATTTGGAGGTGATGTTGTTTTTCTGCCGCCGTGGTCGACAAAACCTTCGTCAGCTCAAGAAAACTGACTTTTCATTCAGTACGGATGCCAAAGGAACCAAATACGTGTGTAAAACGGCCGACGAACTTACAAAGAACAGAAGAGAGAATGACGAAGGCTTTGAAGGAGGTATCATGCTTGAGAAACCTGGTCCACACTGTCCTGTTGCTTCTTTTTCAGAGCGTTACATCAAACTCCTGAATCCAGAGAACAAGTTTTTGTTTCAGCGACCAAAGAATTAAAAATGTCAACAATTTGGATGAAATCTGGTATTCGGAGACCGTTTACTTGGAAACAAAATGAAAACTCTCTCCCAAGAAGCGAAACTTTCAAAAACGTATACTAATCATTCTATAAGAGCAACAGCTGTAACAATACTGGGTAAGTCTGGTTTTGAAGCACGCCATATCATGGCGCTGAGTGGGCATAAAAGCGAGACCAGCATGCATTAGAAGCTACTGCCGCACAGACATTATTTCCTGATTATTGGAAAGAGGCTCTCATCATGCCCTTGCTTAAGAAATATGGACTTGACCTTGTGTTTAAGAACTACCGTCCTGTTAGCAATCTCCCTTATGTTTCTAAATTAACGGAAATAACAGTTTGTGAGAAACTACACTGCCACATGACTGTAAATGGCCTGTATCCTGCCTTACAATCTTCTTACAGGAAACATCACAGTACAGAGACACGCTACTAAAGGTCAAGAAGGATATATTGATGCATATGAACCGGCAGCAAGTAACCCTCCTTGTGCTTTTGGATTTAAATGCAGCCTTCGACACCGTTGATCATAGTATCCTACATTACACTCTCAAATCTAAGGTTGGTGTATCTGGTAAAGTACTCGACTGGTTTTTGTCATATTTGATGAACAGAACGTAACGCAGCGTGTTTCAATTAATGGTACCCCCTCAGATAGTTTTGAGCTGAAGTGGGGTGTTCTTTAAGGATCTTGCCTTGGACCTCTTCTCTTTGTTATTTATGCATCGAAACTATTTGATGTTACGAATGCGCATCTCCTTAATGTTCACTGCTACGCCGATGATTCCCAGATCTACTTTTCTTTCAAGCCGGACTCAGCTGCTAATCAGGAGAACGCTATTTCTGTCATAGAAAACTGCATAAAGGACATTCGCCAATGGATGCTTGCCGACCGGCTAATGCTGAACGATGATAAGATTATTTTTTTATTATAGGCACTAGGCAACAATTAGCTAAAGTAAACAATGAACATATAACTGTCGGAAATTGTAATATTGCACCCGTTCCAGTTGTCAGAAATTTAGGTTATTGGTTCGACTCTAAGTTGTCCATGAACACCAATATTAATAAGATATGCAATTCTTCATTTTTCCATTTACACAACATTAGACGCATTAGGAAGTATTTGTCCACTGAATCTACCAAGCTTTTAGTACATGCCTTTGTCACAAGCCGTATCGATTATTGTAATAGCCTTTTATACGGATTACCGCAGACACAACTAATTAAGTTACAGAGAGTACAAAATACTGCTGCCCGTCTTATTTGTAATATACCAAGATTCGACCATATAACACCTGTGTTATATCAACTGCATTGGCTTCCAGTTAAGTTTAGAATTATCTTTAAATTATTACTTTTAAGGCATTGCATGGTCTGTCACATATAGATATAGATATATTAATGATCTAATTAAGATTAAGAGTAAGTCTAGATATTGCCTTCGTTCTAATACTGAATTGTTACTAGAACCACCTTATGTGATAACTAAGCCTACACTTGGCGATAGAGCCTTTGTATCAGCTGCTCCTAAACTGTGGAACGATCTACCGAACTCTATACGAAATGAACAGTCTCTCGATTCTTTTAAACGTCCAATTAAGACTTATCTTTTTAGGAAAGCATTTAATTGTAATTTATTTTAACATAATTTTTAAAATATTAGAATGTTTAGTTTTTACTCATTTTTAGTATTTTATTAGTTCTTAAACATTTAGTATTCTATTAGTATAGATTTAGCTTCCGTAAAATTAGTATTAACATTAGTATGGATTTTTAATATTATATTATTTAGGATAAGCTATATATAAGTTATTTACATATCTTGTAATGCGCAAGTGATCATATACACATGAAACTTGCGCAATATAAGTCAATAAATTATAAATTATTACAGACATCAACACGAAACAAAAAATGTCTCAAACCATAATGGCAGCTTCGCACGTCCCTGACACTATCGCGAGTAATAATAATGTGAATTCTTTATCTCCTTTACTCTCTCTCTCTCTCTCTCTCTCTCTCAAGAAGATGTGCTTATGAGAGATTTAAATGTTCAAACTTCTCATGCAGAGGTTAAAACCTTTATTTTTTACAACTGTAACGTCAGTTTTCATAATTAAATTTTCAGACTTAAGATTTTCATCATGAAGACTTGTCAACACCTTTTTATACAACTTTACTGACTTATTCCATCAATTGTTTTGCATTCAGTATAAGGAGCAACTGTGAGTCGGTTTAAAACCTTATTCAACTTTTAAGAATGCTAACCTTCTAAATATGTAATTGAATATTTACACATGCAGAATAAAGTTGGATCTTTCACAATACTCCGATCCTCGTATTCCGGGGGAGGGGGAGGCACTCAGAAGCTAGGGTGTGCCGCGTAGGTGGGTAGGGTGTGCCGCGGAGACCTCAAAACCCTGACACTATCCCAGACCTAAAAACGCCGTTTATCATATCCTATCCCAGACTTGAAGCAAAAATATATATACCTTATTCCGCGGCACATAGCCGTATAGGCCATATAACGGAGTACCCCCCCTCCCGGGGGCCTCGTATATTGATGCGTGCGGGTGTGTTTATTTTAACTTTACTATTTAGTTTTAAAATGTATAATAAAACAATTATTGAATTCGGTTTTCGCATGATAGCGAAAATTATCAAGACCTCGGTCTGTGTTAATATCAGCCTCAGCCTTCGGCAGATAACACAGACCTCTGTCTTGATAATTTTCGCTATCATGCTCAACTTCATCCAATAATTGCTTATTACTCGACACGTGAGAAATTTGTCCTAATTATATATAAAAGATCTATACTAATTCTTGGTTTACATGTTTATTTTTATTTTATTTTTGACATTCGGACACAAGGTCATGGGAGTAGAAACAATAGGACTCGAAGTCCCATACAAGGTTTTCCTCCACGCGAGCACCGGTCAATGATGGTGGATAACGTAGCAAAAAATATATATATTTAGTATAATTTCATCAGTGAATATAGAGATTCCCGTGCTCTGACTGGTCGAGAATTATGTCATATGTCGCTATATTCACCTGCAGAGCGCATGGAGGTGAATATAACATACAAGGCATTTACCAAAATGGCCGCTCGCATATTTACCGATGTTTCTCACGAAGAAATCAATAATATGAAAGAAAAGCTTTTCCAAAACCCACCAAAGAAGCAACTAAATAAGTATGGCGAAACTTGAAGTTTTTAAAATCCATAAGCCTTCACAAACAAAGTTTACTTACTTTTGAGAAATAACACGGCTTCTTTGGTTTATAAACTCAACTTTACTTGACTACGACATACAACATGGCTGGTGATACAAACTCTCCTCACTGGGGAGGGATACAAATGTAAACCACAGGTAACCCGTTACAATATTACATGTCTAGTTTCTTAGGTACTTTCACTGCTCTTCCTGAACGGGTGTACCTACTATGGGCTGTTACAGCCTCCCCACCTTGTCCTCTTTCATGGGGGACAACACTCGTCTTGCGCTTTGCTCTTGAAACATTCTGAACGGGTGCAACGCTTGGTTTCAGCTTCTTCCCACCATGTACAGGAACATCTTCTTTGGATCTAGCGTGTGCGGCTGTTGCATCTATCTCCAATCTGTGCAAACGTTCCACAGGTCTGTTGAGGGTACTCCTCTCTGTTCTCACTGTCGCAGTTCGTAAAAGGCCATCTCTTGATTCGATCTTGATCCAGCGTGTCCCACGCAGATTGGCTCTGTGTCTTGTGGTTGTCATACATCTTCTTGATTTCGTTACTCGCAGCCTTGAAGTTCTTAGCATTGTCCGACCATACCGTTTCGCATAGACCTCTGCGACTTGTCATACGACTAAAGGCTTGTAGGAACTCATCCGTCGTCAGGTTATTCGTGAGCTCCAGGTGAACCATACGAGATGACGCACACGTAAACACACATACAAACGCTATCTTTGTGCTTGAGCCATCTTTCACGTACAGGGGTCCAGCAAAGTCAATGCCGATATGCGTAAATGGTGACTAGAGCCTAACTCTTTCTTCGGGTAGTGGTCCCATCTTCTGCGTACAAGGTCCACCTTTCTGTCTTTGGCAAGCTACACATCTTCTGATAATCCGTTTGATTTCTCGTCTTCCTTAGGTTAGCCAAATCGTCTGTCTCAGGTTTGCTAGGATGGTTTCTGGTCCAGCATGTAACATCCGTTTGTGTACGTATTGTACCATCTTTTCAACTACTAGATGTCCATGTGGAAGGATGACTTGGTGCTTGTTCTCTTCGGGAAGGTCTGCAAACTATAAACGTCCACCCACTCTTAATACCTGTTCCATCTCGTCGTAATAAGGGTCTAACTTCAGAAGACGGCTGTTGCTGGCTACGGTTTCTCCAACTTTCAACTGTGCATAGTCATCTTTATACACCTCCTGTTGTACCCACTTGTACCACGGAACCTCTACCTGCTTCAACTCCTCAGCTGACAGCTCAATTACGGAAGATGTAGATTTAGTCTTGAACAGCTTCATGGCCCTAAACAGGTATGCGGTCGTGACGCAGCCTTTGGCGCGAACCTGGGTGAAACGGCCTCCAGTGCAGATCTTGGTGGTAGTAGCAAATATGCTTTATCCATGTCCCATAGCGCGACACATCGATTAAAGGCTTCACTACAGCAGCTACACGTCTCTACGATAAATTTCAGCAATCTTGCATTTACCACTGCCGCTAGTAACTCTAGCCTTGGGAGTGACACTGCCTTGATAGGTGCAACTCTGGATCTCGACATCACTAGCTGTGAAGACACTTGTCCCCGTTCATCTGTAACACGAATATACACTGCTGCTCCGTATGCCTTTGGGGAAGCATCTCCAAAACCGTGTAGCTCAGTTGTGGACTTCGAAGTGATACCTGTTCCGAAGCATCTAGGGATGGTCACGTCTTTCAGCTGCGACAACTCTGACTTCCATAATGACCACTCTCTTTCAATGTTGCTAACCAATGGATCGTCCTACTGTAATCCTCTTCGCCACAGCTCTTGGAAAATGATCTTTACTCTAATCGTGAACGTCAGTCCCATTGGATCGAATACTTTAGATGCTAGACTTAATAGGCTCCTCTTTGTCATTGGATCACGAGATGAGATGACTTCTGCAGGTGCAATGAATCTGAAGCAATCAGATGTCATGTCCCATGAAACTCCAAGTGCCTTCAGTGGCTCGCTTGACTCAAACTCTACTAATGGCGACGATGCTCTCCTGTCTGGATGTGTGCTATCCATAACAAGCTTTGAGTTACTTGCCCATTTCGTTAAGTTGAATGCTGCAGTATTCATAATCTCCGTCATCTCCTGTTGGAGTATCAAAGCAGACTCGTCTGTGTCGGCTCCCGTTAAACAATCATCTACATACATGGTATGTAGGATTTCCTTCACAGTATTAGGGAACGTCTCAGCATTCTTGTTGACATGGGCGTTCACTGTTGCTATGGCAAGAAATGGACTAGAGTTCACTCCAAACGTCAATCTCCGCATTCTGTAGACTTTAGGTGCTTCATGTGACTTGAGGTCTCTCCATCGGTACCGGTGGACATCTTGATCCTGTCGTGCAAGCTTTACCTGTAGAAACATTTTCTCAATATCTGCTATCAGACCAACTCTGTGTGTACGAAAACGAACGAGAACAGATGCAAGATTAGGTTGTAGTGCAGGACCAGGAAATACACAATCGTTGAGAGAAACGCCGTCTTTATCTCTTGCTGAAGCATCGAAGACGATTCTACACTTCGTTGTCTTCTTGTCATTGCGAAACACAGCATGATGTGGCAAGTACCGGACCTTCATGTCTTCTCGTTTGTGGTCAGATACCTCTTCTGCAAAGCCTTTCTCTATGTATTGGTTGATAACATTCATGTAAGGTTCAGCTTTCTCTGGATCACGTTTCAACCTTCTCTCAGTGCTTTCTAGTCGTTTCACAGCTTGTGGTTAATTATTCTCTAACTTTATGTGATCTGTCTTCCACGGCAGTTGGACTTCATAGTTGTGGCCATCAAATTTCAGTCCTTTCTTAAAGTCAGAGGTTCCATGCTCTTCTTTTTGTGACATAGTTGGATTCTCCTTTTCTGTAATGCCGATTGACTCTAGCTCCCAGAACCGACGCAGACTTGCAGTGACTCCGCTATTCTCTGCAGTTGCTACCATTGACGCGGTGTGCGGCTTTGGGTGGCCTTCCACAGGCCCTGTAAGTATCCAACGGAGGTGTGATTGCACAGCTACTATTGAATCCGTTGTCTTCCCTCTCTTACAAATCCCAGTCACAAATGAATAGAACATCTACTTCAACTGACTTACGAGGATACAAATCTGCAAGGTTCAAGTTCTTTAGGTGAGGGTTCTTCTTAAAATTTAACTTAACCGGTCCTAAAGGGTTACAAATTTTGGGGATGGTAAGGGCTTCCATTTTAACAGCTCCTATGGGGTGGCCCTTGGTAGGCGAGAGGGCAAATCTGACTCTCTGCAATCTCTTAGTCTCACTGGTCTCTCCACATAGTGTTGTTATGCTTAATACCTCTGAGGGACCTTGCAGGCCCAAATATTCTGCAACATTCTTACGTATATAGGTTATTTGACTCCCAGAATCAAGCAGAACACGAACTGTGACCTCTTGGCCATTTACTGATAACTTAGCCAATGCGATTTCTAGGAGCGTCTCCTTCACAGATACAGCAGGTTTTGTGGCAGCCAATCCACTCAATGTAGTATTGGTCGGACCTTGGGGTGTGGCCTTTGGATATTGGCCATGCAGTAGCCTGTGATGTTGTTGGCCACAATTGATAACTGAACACCTGGGTTGACGACAGATTTTGGAGAAATGCTTGTTGTTGGTAGGTCTTAGACAGTTGAAGCACAGTTTGCTTTCTTTGACTACCTTCCATCTATCGTCTACTGCTTTCCCATTGAATTCTGGGCAATCTACTGACTCATGATCCGCTTTACAAAATCTACAACTTTGATATGTTGGTGCCAGTTTGGCCTCACTGAACAGCGTGGATGCTGTTGATAACTCGTTCCTGGTTACTTGTCGGTACAAATCCTGGCTTTCTTCTTTCATCTCTACCTTTGTTTGGACTACGACTACTGGTGCTAGGATTTGCATTTACATTTCTCTCGCCTGCCTCTTTGGAAACAACCTGTCGATTAAGGAACTTGAAAAACAAATCCAGATCGATCTCATCTTCTGGAGTGTCGGGCTAATTCTAACTCCCACTTTTCTAACAACTGTGATGGCAGCTTGGTTTCAAATATGGGTAGCAGAATACATCCATGGCTCATTGGGTTTTCCCCGAGAGGCTCTAGTGCCCTAGTTCTGTTCTTTAGTGTATCATAGATATCACGAAGGGAGGATGCAGATGTGTTTGACTTAGCCTCCATGTTGACAACTGACTTAACGAGAGATGCGATTATAACACGCTTTCTTCCATACCTATGTTTCAGCGATTCTACAGCTGGCTGGTAGTTAGCACCAGTAACTTCAAAACCTTCTATCGTTTGCAATGCATTGCCTGTCAGCACTGAGCGTAAATATGTCAATTTCTGGACATTTGGCAAAGCATCATTGTCATGCACTGCAGATTCAAACTGATCCCAGAAGTTCTGCAATTTTAGCACATCACCATGAAACTTAGGCAGCTCTATTCTGGGCAATTTGAGGTTAGACGATTGGCGATTTTCATTATGAGCACTGCCCTTTGAGGATTGATCCTCACATGAAGAATTACATTCTTTGTTTATGTATTCTTGGGCGGCATCGACTGCTTGATATATTTCTTCTAAGAAATCTCTCCAGCTACTAAGCTCATTCTCAATCCCCTCTTCTGGGACTAGTGAGATGATCTGATCTCTCAGCTCAAGGCATGTCATACGATATTCTATTAATCGTTCCACTCTGATCTGTACTTTGACTTTATTTTTCGGTGTTTCACTTAGTTCTGAAATGGCATGAATCAAGGCGTCGATATCCCCTTGTAATACTCTTTCTTTACGCTTAAGCGAGCTAATTTATTGCAACAGTTCCTCGTCTTGAGCTAGAGACGTTTTCTGGGTGACCTCGGCAAAATTCAAACAATCAGCTTTCTCTGGCTTGGCGACAGCTTTCAGCTCGATTTTAGCTTGTACTAACCTTTTAACTTAAGGTTCTTCTTCCTTCCAACTGTGGGAAGACCTTTTTCTCGGAGAATTGTGCGTAGTTTCTCGACCGACATGCGAGATAGGTCGTCTTCTAGTTGCATTTCACTTTCAATCGAGGTGGCGGCCATTTTATCGAGCACGTGCTTGCGATTCAGATGTTGACAAGACGGAGTTTTGTAGAGTCCAGTCAATCCACGGCAACTTGAATCGATTCACAAAGTGCTTGCTATCTTCTAAATCCGGCTCGAAGGGCCATTTAATGTTGAGAAATAACACGGCTTCTTTGGTTTATAAACTCAACTTTACTTGACTACGAAATACAACATGGCTGGTGTTACAAAACTCTCCTCACAGGGGAGGGATACAAATGTAAACCACAGGTAACCCGTTAATATTACATGTCTAGTTTCTTAGGTACTTTCACGGCTCTTCCTGAACGGGTGTACCTACTTTGGGCTGTTACAGTTACTAAACTGAATACATGTACTTATAACTCACATGAGGACTTAACGAAACTGAGATACAATTAAATGCAGTTCTGTCTTGGAACATAGAACATAGACAATATAAAATGCATTAGACAACCTACATGTAGCTCTTGAACTAGCTGTATACATGTCTTGTTTAACTTGGTCCAGACATACTGGTATGTGTGTAAATTATGCTTATCAAATAATAATTTGTGAACACTTTTATTTAAAAAATGGAGCACTGGTTTCAACTGTTGTTCCACTCTTCCCTATTTTAACCGGCGATTTTCTCTGTGTACTCTGCTTGACCACGCTGGCTACAAGTTTTCTACATTACTATTTTTACTTACCATATATTAGAAGCCTGGATTTGAAATAAAAGCCCCCAACTCAATTTTTTTCTTCTCCTACTATACTTATGTTGGGCTGAACTAGAACTATTTGGCTTTCATCTCGTTCCAACAATTTTTTTCCATCTGGCCCTCTACATCAGCTCCTGACATCAGTCAATAGGTACTTAATATTTGGACATCATTGATGAGCTTATTCTAGCACTTTATGCCTTAATTCACTCCTTGACAACTATCTAGTAACTTTACCAGTCTTCTTTCTTTAAAGCTGAGAAACATTATAATAATCAGTACTTTCAAATATCTACAGCTTTATACTGCTCACAGGGAGTCCCTAACCAATACTAGGATATTGGAAGATTGAATCGAAACATTAGTTTTGATGCGTGTGGGTTACCTGTGGTTTCTTTGCCGCGCGAGAGTGGTTGTGTATTTATCGTAATCTGTTTGTTTTTATCCCAAAATTGTTCATTCGCAGCCTAAAATTCGGACAATAAAGTTATCTGGCTGTAAAATGAACCAGCTAAATGTGTAGCTTATTTATTATTCTGTAGTCTGCATTAGTTTTAAGACACCGGATAATGTTTTGGGCGAGATTTAAGCGTTTGAGTTCACCGATACCTGTTCGCCCAGCTTGTTAATTATTCAAGTGCAAAGACAATAGCTAATCGTATTTAGAACTAGTTTGCATATTGCATACCTGCCAACCTCCGGAGTTCTAAAATCTGGAGAATGTTGGTTGAGGCTTTGTTATGACGTAATGATTTCCGAATTTTTCCGAAGATACCCCGATTGTGTTTCGAAGACTTTCCGAAGACTTTCCGAAAGCTCTCGGAAAAAATAGTTACAAGCCTCGCGATCGATCGAGTCACTCGGTACTTTTCGCGCATTCGCTAGTGTGCGAAATGAACATAAACGCAACTCGGAGTAAAATTGCTTGTTTTTTAACCCTCGAGCCTGAAAAACGGCGAACTCAATCCATAAAATGGCTAAAAACCGGGAGATTTGAGGCTCTATGCGGGAGACCGGAGATCGGGCTCAAAATCTTGAGTCTCCCGCCTAATGCGGGAGAGTTGGCAGGTATGATATTGTAACTGGAAACAATTAGCATATTGTAACAGTATTCTAGTACAATATGCTAATTGTTCGAGTGACAATATGCTAATTGTTCGAGTGACAATATGCTAATTGTTCGAGTGACAATATGCAAACTAGTTTTAAAAATAGGGCTAGCTTTCGTCTTATCACTTCAACACTCAACAAACTGTACATTGCAAATAAAACGCAACACTAAACAGTATTAAGCTACACATACAAATACAAATTTAATGCTTCTAATCTATTCTTACATTGCTGACCAGTGTAAACAAATATACAAGCAAATATATAAATAACAAACTTAGCTGAACATCGATTTATACGATTACATCTGTACGTACGAAATATTAAATAACTATAGTATGATACGACAGGAGAAAACTATTAAGGGCCCATTGACATATATATACACTGGACGAACAAAACGGATTTACTAGAGGTAGTAAATACGGTGCAAATCTGGTAAATACCGCATTTGCTTACATTTCAACCCCAGCTTTCATGGAGCTAAAATACGAGAGACGTGCTTCTACAGTATATTCAGTTGATGTTTGTGTGGTCATCTGGCTCAGGTAAGGCGATTTCAGCGAATTTTAAATCCCCATGAATCCTCTTGTGTACTCAGGAATCTGTGATGTCTGATATCCATCGCACGATAAAGAAACACGAGCCTAATGCATGAAATAAAGCCTTTTAAATCCAAATTAAAAACGGAAGATTTTCAATTCACTGGTACAACCACATTTTGATCACTGTAGTGTTGTGTGGGGAAGTTGCAATAAAACCCTTGCTAATAAACTCCAAAAATTACAAAACCGTGCGGCTCGGGTTTTAACCTTTTCCAGCTATGATGCTAATGCTGATTATCTCTTTGAAATACTTGGCTGGAGCTCGATCGAGAAAACTTGAAACTCAACGCCAAATTCATAAAGCTGTTATGGTCTATAAATCGCCCCTGACTATCTTCGTTCGAAATTTGTTGACCGCAGCAGCGTTACGAATTATTTTCTAAGAGACACTGAGAGCAAACTTGCTATTCCTCTGCCCCGCACCAACTTTATCAAAAATAGCTTTGGCTATAGTAGTGCGGTCCTATGGAATGGTCTTCCGATTGAGTTGCGGCAAGCCAGAACTCTATAAAGTAGATTTCGCTCTGGTTGCAGCAGTTTCTTATCTTAGCTTAACTTAATTTTAAATTAGCCGGCACGGCACTCATGGAAAGCAGGTTTTTATTTGAGCAATTATAGATCAGTTTAGAGTTTGATAATTTATTATAGTATTGTTAGTAGGACAATTTAATGGTGTAGTCATTTGCCGATATCAATTTAACATAGTAGTACAATAACTTTAACGTAATTTTATATCGTATTTTTTTACAAAACCTGATGAGCGTACCGTGTATAAATAAAGTTTACTTATGACCTCATAACACGTGATTGGCCGGGCGTGGTCAGTTTACTAACCCCTGGCCATTTTTGGTCGTGTTTAACTGTCAACTTTTATTGATAAGCATTAAATGCTAGAAGCAAATAACAACAACAACGTACTTTATTCTGTCTTTTTTTATTACAATTTATTTGTAATGGAAATGACTAATTGCAGTACCTTTAATTTAATCAAACCTGGAATAACCACAGGACTTAAATAAGAAGTTCCGGTGTAAAAGAACCACGGTCAGGCCACTGCAGTACGCCTACAATTGTTACTCAGCCTTTGTGGAGTGACATCTGCCGGATGCTCCACTTGAGTGTTCCTACTGAATGCTTATCGCGCGAAATTCAAATGTTAAACTTCACAATAATGGCTGCTTTCTTTTTAGTTCGTACACAATCATAAGTACCGCCTAAAGTCTTCCCTCTGTTCTATTTTTGATGGCTTGTTTATTTTAAGCTCTCAATTTATTGCATTTTAACAGCCTGCGTTCTTCGCCTGCGTCCTTCCAGTACTCCGTAATTTGAATTACTCCATGGTGAAAAGAGGAGGGGCGTACACTTATACCGGAGCTTGTTGTTTAACAAGACAGTGAGTCAGCTAATTATATTGCGTTATATTAATACAAAATGATTTGACAGAGACATAATGGTGTTGGAATGGGTTAATTTGCACGAATTGATATTTTACCAATGCCGGCTTTAATTTATATTCCCCTCGACTTATTCTCTCACACGTTTCCTAGTACTTCGAACTACTGGCTTACTCTTTACCTACGGAGAATTAACTGAAGGGAGAAGAGGGGAAATACGGCATGTGGTATGAACCGGAACTCGAACCCTCGCTCTCTTGGTTTCTAGTCCTCTGTTGTCATATCCCCGAGACAAAAAGAACGATGCGAAATCTTGCGAACAGTAATTTTATGCAACATATGAAACTTATCCCATCGGCAAGCGTGAACATTTTCTCTTGCTAGTGTCCAGGCCAGTGCGGACAGCTTATTTCCGTATTCTGCATGCGTAATGTAGTCGTTGAAAGAAATAAAGCAGACGACTGTCAACACAGAGGTCAACCCCTATGCAATATAAAATTTATCGACGAGTCTCCCTTCGGTGAAAGTTTTAGCCGAAAGTGATAATGTAATAGGCATGCGCAGAGTTTCAATGTCTTAGATTCTAGGACATCCGGTTTGTATCTTCCGATTCTTCTGGCAAGTCGATGAGGCTTTGGGAATGAGGATGAGGAATAAAGACATGAGAGCGGCTATTGTCAGAAAATAAAATATTACAAACAATAATAGCAACAACGGCAATAATGGTTTATTCCACACTATTTCTTCACAAAACGTTCTTCATCTCGCTGTCGAAATCTGAACTTACACTACAAACAACTAAGATTCAATTAATGACTAAGAAACTGCCCATGATATAACTGATTTATGAAGGAAAATTTCATTTGTAAAACAATTTCGAGAAAACCCGAAAGACTAAGAAGACAGAAACACTTGAATGTCTAATATCTCAAATAACATCAAATTACTACCTACATTGAAACTTTAAGAAATGAATACCTCATTTCCATAATATTATCTACAATCATATATAATTTCAGTATATACCAAACCAGTGAATAGCGCTTTTCGCGCGCTCTGATTGGCCATTCAAACATGGGATATTCTTTGCTATTCACCTCCGAGAGAAGCAGCGATCACCTCGCGCGAGGTTTTGTCCATTTCACAGAAAATAAAATAACTATTTGGTGCTGGGTATTCACCTGTGTGGTATATAGTAACACAATTATTCACCTCAGTGAAAAATGGTGGATATTTACTTCGCCGAAGCGGCTCGATGAATATCCACCACTATTCACCTCCACCGCGGTGAATAATTATTTAACATATCTTAGTGATATCATAGAATATTTAAAACCTAAATCAAGGTGTAAGAATATGTTGATGAATGTCATTTTAAGAAACTGCAATAGCTATGAGAGTGAATGCTTGGAATTATTCAGATGATAAAACCCGTACCGTTGATCGCGATGGTCCATGCTTTAGCAGGGAGCAAAACATATTGTGTAGTCACTACATGAGGACGTTTTAATGTTTAAAAAGCTTAGAAGCACAATACTGGAAAGTACCAGACTCTGCTTGCATTAAACAAACTAGTAGAATCCTTAGACCTAAGGCTTTCCTAATGCTAAGTAACTGGGCCTCTACTTACAGTATAAAGTTTTATGAGTGGTTTTGAAATAGAACAGTTCGCGGTTAATTACGACATTTTGAAAGGGGTGTAAATTTTCCCGCGGACTTTGACTCGTTATTACAGACAATTGTATGGAAACTGAAAACACGATTGCACACTTCCCAGCGCAGCTACATCCCTCAAATTTCGATCAGTTAATCTTTTACCTGGTATCTTAAGTTTGCAGACAGTGAATATTTTAGAAATTCGATTTTACGGTAATTATTTGGCATCGTATTCCCGGCAAACACTGCATTTCGCGCCATGCTTGCACCACTTTAAAAATGTCGGACTGGTCTATTAACCTCGGTTGTTCGAAGCAAGGGTAAGTGCTATTCGCTAACCCGGGTGTAACATTTACCCCGGGGTAAAATTGCGTTGCTCGAAGCAGTCATAACTTTAACCCTAAGGATAAATAGCGTTAATCCCAGGGCCGGGATAACTTTAACCCATGGTTTGGAGCAGGGTTAACTGAATCCTTACCCCACTGAAATACAATCAGGAATAATATCAAACAAACTGTACCAAGTCAATCCTAAACAGTTAATTAAACCTGTTTTAGGTTTCACAAATATTTGGCAATAATACACTTCCATGCAAAGGAAATCGTGAGTTAAAGTTTCGTTTTGTTTAAATTGTTCATAGTTTACATTGTGGTTGAATAAATTAAGTTGCTTTTCTTCGGCGAAATTCTTGGACAGAAAAGATGAAAGTTTTCGCTGAGTTTTTCTTTCAAGAAGCGATCGAACAACATTTTTTCAACTGTTAGGCATTTTTGACTTTGCAATTACGGATTTGTAAAATACCACAAGGTTGGATATTTAAAAGTTGTGTGATTTTCAAGAGGTTCGAGTCAGTAAATGAAAAGTTTAAAAAAAAAACATGGAAGGGTCTATTCGCTTTCAGTTTAACAAATTCAAGTTAGTTTTTATGTGTCTGTCCTAATATTGACAGCGAGTTTCATTATAACATGGCCAAAATAGTTGTGGATCCACGAGGCGTCTTGAACTCATTGTTTCAAGTTCAAGTTTTTTTATTTTCACACTGTTTTAATACATGATATATAATAGGTACAAATAATTAATTACAGATATTAAAAAAGACATATAACATAATACAGAAATATACAAAATAGGTGTGCAGAGACCAAAGTAGCAGAAATGCTTTCGAGTTGGTCACCGCCTATGTTACTAGTAAGGACGATTGAGACACGTATTATGTGAAAGAAGGAAAAAAAGAGAGAAGGATAAAAGGAAAGAACTGGAGCCATTAAAATTGATTATGACTACTAGATAATGATCAATAAGATGAGTAACTAGTATATATAGATATTGTAAGTAAACAAGTATAATTATAATGGTATTATAGCTATACATTCATTAAATTCATTAAATACATATGAAAATATGTAAGGTGTTTTATTTGTTTACAATTAGATTTGGTCATTCAAAAGAAACTTTTTATATTTTTGTTTGAAAGCATGGTATGGAAGGTCTTTAAGTTCTGTTGGTATAGATTCCCAGAGTTTGGGTGCGGAGGACCGAAATGTATGAATCCCATAATTTGTTCTCACTTTGGGTTTGTAGAAAAAAAAATTCGCAGCATATCTGGTATTGTAGGAATGAATTTCGGATATTGGTGTAAGGATATCAGAGAATACGGCTGGAATACTATTTTTATTATTTTGAATTTTATGTGTAAAAAGTGACATTTTATATTTATGGGTATTTTCAAATTTCAGAATTTCAAGAAGGCTATAATAGGGGCTAGCTTTCACCCTACTATGAGCAAAGATATATTTCGTATACATTTATTTTGTTTGGTATATATTTTGGTTAATCTTGTTTTATAGGTAGAACCCCAACTCAATAAACCATAGTTCAAATATGGATATATAAGGGTATAATATAATTGTTGAACTAACTTCAATTTGTTTTTTACAACAACAAAACACTTAACTTTTAGCTTCAAACGAGTGTGTCAAACTGCCTCGGCGAAAAGCGTGAGTCCAAAACGTAAACACTTCTTGCTTTCCCGAAATACCTAGTAAGCTACTCTAAACTGTTTGTTTCTGCTGAAGAACGTTATGCATGTAAATATCCTGAATAAGAGATTTTAATCACGAAATAGACTGAAGGTTATATATTTAATTCAAGAGAAGTTCTAAAAGATCGGTCGAACTTGTCACAAAGTCAATCATAAATTCGCCGAAAATATATTTGTTCGATTCAAGAGAAAGCTTAAATTTTGACAAATGGTACCACACAAGGAAGTTTGAGTCACCGATTAACTTTTCGCAGTGATGAAATGCTTTTAAAATCCTCATTTTTTTAAATTTTGGATCAGGATTCACAAAATCTCTTCAAACGACTGCGCGTCTGTTAAAATATTGCATATGAAAATTAGCCAATCACATAGCGAGAAAATTAGCGGTTGTTGTAAAATTTCGTTTCAGGTTTCAGACATCGAATGTCACTCTTCACGATGGTCATGATTTTCCCGCGAATTTACCATCTCTTCGGGCAGACTGCTGATTTCTGGGATGGTTTTGCTGTTTAAGGTGAAGGCTATAGTTACTGTAACCACTTTTAAATACTTTGGCGTAGTGTTTGTACTTGGAAGGCCCATACGGACTAGAGGCTTCGTAAGAAAACAGCAGCAGTAGTATATACTTGTTTAGTATAAACCAACTAGTGGACTATTACAAATCCTGCATTCTGATTGGCTACCTTACTATAGGTCTATATGTGATAGCCATGGTAGAGAAAAACCGCGCGCATTTTCACGAAATAATAACATGTTTAAACTTCAATTTGTTTCTTTCTATTATTTTCTACTGTCCGACTAGTTAGTTTATACTAAAACAGTTAGACCTCTCGCCCTCGTGGGCTAACGAGTTAAATAGCCCATTCGGCTGCGTCTCATGGGCTATTGACTCGTAGCCCATTTGGACTCGGGTCTAATTGTTAAATATAATACGATTATTCTTCCAATTTGTGATTATTGCGATATCGCATGGAGCAGTCTACTTCAACATTACAGCGCCTCCTGAACAGATCTGCCTGTATAATCGCGTGTTACGCACGCTCCGCCGAGGCAATGGAGTATTTACGCTCCTATCACAAAGTTAAACTGTTTTTCTGTCTTTATTCATTAGTTCCGGACTATTTCATATTTTGGAGCAGGGTTCACTATAACACCAGGCACAGTAACAGGCTATCTCTTCCGAAGGTTAAACGCAATTTTTGGGGAAAATTCTTATCTTTAGTGGCGCCAAACTATATAATGATTTTTCATCAAACCTCGTCAGTGCAAATAACCTGCAAACCTTCTTTTATAAATTACCTAAATTAATAGTTGAGTTAAATGTTAGTGCTATTTAGCGTTATTTGCATTTGTTATTTCTGTAATGCCATTTTTATACATGTATTTCTGTAATGTAATACACTATGGAGGACCCCTCTGGATACCAGCATACGAGCTAAATGGGCCACCCTGTGAAAATAAAGTACATGTATACCTACTTTACTTACTTTTACCCTTGGGATAGTCAACCTCTGCCAACCCGCGTTTCAGCAACGGAATTGTTCCCTTCCCCAGGCCTAGGGTTGCGCTATCATAAGGAATTCAACAACCGGGTCCAGGTGTATATCACGAACCGAGGGTATACACTGTATAGATTACAATTACAGATTTAGCGCTATCCTCTTGATAAAATTACCCTGGCTTCAAACAACCGAGTCCTGAAGAATATATATATTATATTCCTCTAGAAAGTTGATTAGCATGTTATAGTCTCTGGTAAGACACGAAACCGGATGTCCTAGATTCTAGGACATTGAAACTGCGCACGCTCTTAGCATTCTCAGTAATGGCGGACTTCATCGAAGCTATTCAGTTCGCACTTACAAAGCTAAATACAGTTTTTCTTTAAAAGTAAGCAGTTGGAAGCTATTCGTGTAATTAGTTTAGATAAGGACTGATTCTGTGTCCTTCAGACCGGTTATGGGAAGTCGTTTATTTACCAAAGTTTACCGTTTGTGTTTGATGCACTTCCAGTTCAAGGATCATCCAACTCAATCGGTGGTCGTTGTATATCCCCTGAACGCAATTACCGAGGAGCAAATTTCTAAACTTAGGGCGAAAGGACTTCAGTGTGCTGTGTTGAGGATTGCTGAGGACTTTGAGTTACGGTAATTTGAAACACCCTGAGAATAGGTGCCTCAATTTTCCTTGCCATTGATACAGCAGTTTATAACAATATATGAGGCTAAAGTTGCCATAACTCAAGATGAGTGCAAAGTGGATTTGTATTGTACTGGGATTGCTGTACCATTATTTTGTATAATTGCCATTGTCTTATTTTTCTACTTTATACAACAAGTAATGCCAGAGGTTTGTGTGGATAAAAATAGTTTTCTTGCATGAAATGAGGTAATTGCCCTTGCCCCAGTGATGGTCAGGCTACATTGAATAAATTCGATCAAATGTTAAACGCAATTGTGAACAAGATTTTGAATAACTACTTAAAGTATACGTGCTCCAAGTAGGAGTCTCTCCTTCTGGTCCTCAGTGGTCGAATGTTATCAAGACATTAGAAATATGGGTTTAGAAATCAAGTGACCGGTCATTATTTATGAAGGAAGGGGGAAATAGGGGTGGGTCATGTGCATTTTCTTTAGTCAATAAGGGGTGGGTCATGTTATTCTGAGTAGTAAGGAAGGGGGGGATTGTGATGCAAAATGTTATTACCACCAACAGAGAAAACAACCTGAAGTGGACGCAGAACGGGACACTGGTCCACACGATACAAAGGTTATGTGCAGTACTAAACTTAGTTGACTATCAACACTATCGTAGATTTACATCTTCCAACAGTGTCCCACAGGTAAGATCACTACGTGCTATTGCTTACGACATGGTCTCTTAGTGCCAGCCCTGCTCCACATGCCCAATACCTATTACCGGTAGAATGGTTCTCCGGAACG